>JALIRH010000014.1:442500-965000 GCA_023055505.1 Callipepla californica brunnescens
TCTCAAGTCTCTCCTAAGTCCCTCCAAACTCCCTGCCAGTCACTGTTCTCTGGCTCTGGGGAAGGCTTTCTCAAAATATTATAAATACCGATACTGATTAAGAGTACATTCAGGGAGACTGACACCAGAATCATTGCGAGCATTGGATGAGCATTCAGAAAACGCCTAACAGATTCAAAGGAGAGGCCAAGAGCCGGTTTAAAAATCATAGAGTTAAGAACTCCATCTGGAGTTGCTCCCTCTGGAACTGAATGCCACATCGCATACAAAAGCCAGGTAGGTATTTCCAGCAGTGTTTTTAGTTTATCATATAGAGACCAAGCTCCATGGATCAGACTGGCAAACTTAGTTAAGTCCCATTATATTCTGAGCATTACAAGGGAAGAAACCATGAAATGCAGCCCCTTTAAGAGCAGTTTAAAAAGCAAGAGCATTTTTTTTTCTTCTTTACTAAAACAAGCTGGCAGCACCCAAAAAAGTTGACAAATATCCCAGAACAACTGGCAGTACGCCCAGGCTTCAAGGTCCTGTTATGCTGTACAGCACCTGCAGTACAGATAAGCTTGCAAGCAAGAGACAGAGATTCACTCTAAAAGTATGTCTCTGCCCGGCTAAGGCAGCTTGTCGAGCCCCACGTGGGGCACCAAAAATGTCAGCAGTTTACCGGGCTGGATCGGCCCGGTTCCGTGACGATTGGTGTGGGGGAGCCACGGACCCACGCCCCAGGAAAGGGGAAGGGAAAAAAGGGAAAATGGAGATGGGCCCAAAAACAAAACAGCGGCAACGATCTGAGGAGGAAAGCTAATTTACTAAATAAGATATCAGAAAGCAAAATAACACAATATAATACAATATAATTGGAATTGAGGCTAATAAATCAAATAAAACAAGCAAGAGAGAGTGTCCGATAAACCGAAGGCCTTACGCTAACGCAGAAGGCGAGACGGCAGCGAGCACCCACTGCTGCGTCGATCCCGAAGGAAAGAGAGTGTCCCGTGACCGCAGAGAGATTTTATCTGTTCCCTCTGAGCGGAAAACACGTAAAATACAAAGCATTGCAAAGTCCTCTGGGGAATGTAGTAGTTCTTCTCTTTTGAGACAGGTATACCTGGAATTACCAGTGACCCATGGGGCTGGAGTATTAACTCTACAACTCTGAATGGACTACATGATGTTATGATGTGGAATACCAGTACCAAAAATCAGAACACCATGACAAACCCCAAGTTTTTTTTCTTGGGTGCGCTTCTCCTTCCTTCCATCTGATATCAGTCCTCCCTTATTCCTTATTCCTCCTGTTGCAGCACCAGGTATGGAAGTCTTTGCCCGGCAGAGGACACTGAACTCAACAGGGACACGGATTACTGTGAAAATGAAAAACTTTATTTCTTCAACAAAGTAAACATCAACATTCAAGTGAAATCAAAAGAAGATAGGACAGATGGCACCTAAGTATTAACAGGGGAGAAAGGGGTCGTGCTGCACCGCAGCCTGCCGTGGCTCACGTGGCTGTTCCAGCCTGGTTTCCTCTAAACCAGTGCAGCAGTTCCTGGAGCCGACTGATGAAGTCCCAGACTTTCTGGGCTGGAAAAGCACACGCGGGTAAACGGGCTGGACTGCGTTGGCCTGTGGTACGGGGTTGATGTGTACGCTGGAGGTGGTGCTGTAGTGGGCACTTCTGCTGGCAGCAGTCCCATCTGCACCAGGATCCAGTGCCGGAAGTGCTGAGTGGAGGCATAGACTCCAGGCTGCTGCATTCTCCCGCAGCCCCTCCCCCAGCTGGTCACGCCAACGAGCCAGAAGAAGTCGGCTCTTCTATCCCTGCACACCAGAGGACCACCGCTGTCGCCCTGCAGAGGAGGAGAGAAGGCCAAAGTGTTACTGGGCACCACATCAGCCGCAGAGCTGGCTTTCTCACAACACTCCCTAGAGCCACATTCACCGCACAGAAAAGCACCGCTTGGGTGCTAGAGCCTAAAAAAGCTTTTGGGAGGGGGCTGCATGGGGTGGGACCCCTGCAGGATGGGACGAGCGGCCGGCTGCCAGCGCTGCCTGCTGACGGCAGGAGGAGCACGAGTGGCTTCGCAGCGCGTTTGGCTGTCGGAGCGCCGTGTGCTTGCAGCCGTGGCAAACGAGCAGCAACGTCTGAGCTCGCTGCAGGTGGAAAATCTTCCTCATTCCCCAGTCTCATGTGAAAAATAAAGTGCAGCTTGTAACTTAATTAAACAGATGCAAATGCACGCACGTACCTGTAGCCAGCTGAATAGCTTCCATGATCACTTCTATTGGCATACCTGGAAGATTCCGATCAACCTAGTGTGAGAACAGGTGAGAGACAGCAATATTTAGGGAAAGGTTTTTTGTTCTTTAACAGATAGAATATAATTATCACATAACTATATATATAATAACCCACCCAAACAATGGATACCAGCACACGAGGTTGACTTTGCACGTTAGGATTCTGACAGCAAAAACAGTTTTCATCACTTGCTTCATTTTGGACTAGGCATACAGAACAGCTCTAGGAAAAGCAGTTCTCTCGTAACTCTGAGTGCTCTTAGGAGCACCTACTCCTTCAAGCTTAAAGGAAATTGTCCACGAGCTGCTTTTGGATCAGTTTTGCCTGGATGCTGGCAGCCAGCACGTCAGGAGGCAGCGCGTTCGTTTCTCACTGAACACACAGCACAGTCCCACTGACCTTCCTCTTCAGCAAAGGCAGATCCAGATTTGTCTTGGTCAGTATTGCTGCTGGCTTTGAAACTGGCAGAACATGCAGTTAACAGGGGGCCACGTGCTTCCCACACAAAGCATCGGCACTTCTGCCTTCAACTGCATCCAACACTGCAAATGCTGTATGTGCCTCTTCTACATAGGCTGCAACCTGAAAGACCTGCAACCAAAGCAAAAGACAAGGCCTGCCCAACATACTCACGGATACTTGGAACAGCTAGCGCACGTCAGCACCCACGGAGTAATCAGGTAGGAGGGGGTTAACGACATTACCCATTTTCCTCTGATACCAGAAAATACTTTGTCAAGAAAGTTGGTGCAAAGAGAGTTCAGTGTCATCCAAGCAGACACAATGCAAAAGCAACAATAACAAGAAAAACAAAAACAAACAAACACAGGGATATTCCCTACCAAGTGCCATCGTGCTCAGCCATCTTCCAGGTTAAACCACAACCACAAGCTGACATGGAACCCCCCTCACTCTGATCTTGGATCAATCCCTCTGCAGCTGAATGTCCTCATGACGGAAATGTCTGAAGAGAGGAGCAGTCGGTTCAGGGACACTTTTGTTCCTCTGGAGGGCTTCCAAACCAATCAGAATTTTCTTCCAGTAACTGGCGCTTCGTCCAGCGCGTTCATTTTGGTCACAGAAGGATTTCAGGCTGGCGCCCTGCTGGAGAAAAGAAACAGAAGCTGTCTGCAGACATTCAAATCCAATTCTTAATGCGGCTGCTTCTTCCCTGGTGCCTTTGTTTTCTGGAAAAGTTTCAAGAACTTGTGCTAAACGTCAGGAGGTCTCTCTCTCTCATTAAGTAAAGTAATATAGAGGGAGAAAAAAGCACCAGAGTTCAAGGTAATGTGAAGAGGTAGTGAGGGAGAGAGTACTTGAGAGGAGGAGTAGAGAAAGTAACTTCCCTGACAAAGCTCCCAGCGCTTGTGAATAACAGACTCTCATCTGATTTAGTTCACTTTGTGGATTCAGTTTCCCAAAAAGGAGACAAAGCGCGAGTATGAAAGTTGTGTTGCAGTAGTAAATCAACAGAGAAGAGCACAGGCAGTAAAAGAGGTATTTCTGCAACCCTAAATAAAGAAAAAGGTGCAAGGGGCAAAGAAAAAAAAAAAAAAAAAAGAAGAGGGGGAAGCTCTGGGCACACCTGAAGACCTCCTGGATACCCCAAAACCCCTCTAGGACACGTGCAGATCATTCTGCATGGCTGCAGGGGTGAATAGTGAGAGTTGTGGGGTGGAGAAAAAGCTAAGAGGGACTTCTGTAAGTGGAAAGTGAATCTGGAGGTGGAAAAGAGGGATGTGGGACTCTGGAGCGGAGGAGGAAAGGGCTGAGTGGGGCTTCTGTGGGGGGGAAGAAGAGTTTGGGAGAAGAGAGAGGGGTGAAAGGGAGGAAATGTAGGCATTGTGGGGGGCCTCTATGGGGTGGAAAGGGGGTCTGGAGATAAGAGAGAGGGTAGTGGGGGTAACTTGGGTTGTGAGAGGGGGGGGAAATGAGAAATGAGGATTGTGAGGGGAGGAAAGGAGGTCTGGGAGTAAACTGGAAGGTTGTGAGGGGGGGGAGAAAGGGGGGAGTGGGTTCCCCATAAGGAGAAACGAGGGTCTGTTGGTAGAGAGGGGGTGACAGGGAAACTGGAGGTTGTGGGGGGCATCTATGGAGTGGAAAAGGGGTCTGGGGGAGTAGAATGGGAACCAGGAGGCAGGCGGAAAGGGGGAATTACAGGGGATTCTGGAGGATCTCAGAAAGGAGGCACGGGTGCTGGACAGGGAAAACAGGGGGTTAGACAGAAGGGACATAGTGAGGAGGAGGGAGAGAATCACAACGGGGGAATACGAGGAGTGTGAGGGAGATGGGGGGAAGGGAGCCTGGAGGACAGAACAGCTAGACTGGTTTGAGAGGTGAAGGGGGGGAAGGAGTAGGGCTCACGGCAGGGGAGGAAAGGGGATCATGGGGTCAGAATGGCAGGACTTGTGTGGGGAGGAGGACCAGAGGGGAAACTGTCCCTGGAGATTACAAAGAAGGACGGGGGGGGGGAAGGAGGAGGCTGAAGGGCTAACTTGGCCTTCTGTGAGGGGGAAGGAGAGTGTGGGAACAGAGGGACAGGTAAAGGGGGGAAGCTGAGCGGTTGTGGGGTGCTTCAATGGGGTGCAAAGAGGGACACTCTGGGAACAGAGAGAGAGGGTAGTGGGGGAGAACACAGGGAACTGACAGGGGGAAAGGGGGAAAAAGGACTTGCGGGGTGATTGTGCCCCTCTACTCTGCTCTCATGAGACCCCACCTTGCAATACTGCATCCAGTTCTGGAGCCTCCAAGCCAAGAAGGACATGGAGCTGTTGGAGTGGGTCCACTGAGGATGGCCACTAAGATGACCAGAGGGCCAGAGCACCTCGCTGCGAGGACAGGCTGAGAGCTGGGGCTCTTCAGACAGGAGAACAGAAAGCTCCAGGGGGACCTCATAGCGTACCTGAAGGAAAGCTGGGGCAGGGCTTTTTGTAAGGGCATGTAGCAACAGGATCAGAGGCTAACGCCTTTCAACTGGAAGAGGGTACATTTAGACTAGACACTAGGAAGAAATTCTTTACTGTGAGGGCGGTGAGACACTGGAACAGGTTGCCCAGTGAGGTTGTGGATGCCCCTTCCCTGGAGGCGATCAAGGCCAGGCTGCACGGGGCTCTCGACAACCTGTTAGAGTGGGAGCTACCCCTGCCTACAGCAGGGGGATTGGAACTAAATGATCTTAAGGCTCCCTTCCAACCCAGACCGTTCTATGATTCTATGACCATCCGTCAGATGAGGCAGCTGCAGTAATGCAGAAACATATCACAGACTCACAGAGTGTTAGGGGTTGGAAGAGACCTCTAGAGATCACCTAGTCCAACCACATTGCCAAAGCAGCTCCCTAGCCCAGGTTGCACAGGCAGGCATACAGGCAGCCTGTGCCAGTGCTCCATCACCCTCACTGTGAGGAAGTTCCCACGTGCACAACTTCCTATGCTTCAGTTTGTGGCCATTTCCTCTTGTCCTGTCGCCACACTCTACTGAGAAGAGTCCACCCTTGTCCCTTTGCCTCCCACTCCCTACATAGCTATAAACTAAGGTTGCTCCCACCCAACTGTACTGCTTTCAAGGGAAAACAACAACAACAACAACAAACCACAATAAACCAGTTGAGCCTCAGCTATAAAATCAGATGTATCCTTTTACTGAAAACCTCCTAGCAAGAGAAACTCTATCTGACAGCAAGCACAAAGTAAGCACTGGGTGTTAGGGACATATTAAATAGAGATACTTGCCTGTCTTTCAAACGCTTCGCTTGCACTTGAGTTATGTGGCCACTGGAAAAATCAAACACTTCTTCACTTACTAGTTTAAGGATCACCGTGTTGTTCTGACAAAGGCTTTCACTAGTCCTGCTTGCTCCTACAATATTGCTTCTAAAAACTGGCCAGTGCTTTGGCCATTCCTGTTTCAGAATCTGAAATGTGGAACACCCGTGTGTTAGGTACTTCAGCAAAACCAAATGTCAAGATCTATAAACTCCAGCCTACCTGAACAAGAATCACATTCAGTTTCCCAAGATACACCTTCTCTTTCTGGAGAATGGAAAAGACAAGTCAGATTATGCGTCGTATTTACCTCCCTTTTTCTCCCCTGAAAGAATTCACTCACTTCTACACATGTTGGATCAGACGATGTCTTGATAATTAGGCCAGCAACATACTTCTCTGTACCTGCAGAAAAATGGAGAAATATGTTAACTAAGCCAGGTGTAACAAAGAGTGTTTCTGAACCAAAATTCTTGCCACATCATTAAAATGAGGGTTTAAGGGTTCAGTACAACGCTATCTGAGTTGACTCAGAGCCCACGTTACATAATGTATGTGCTGGTGCCAACTGGCAAGTAAAATGCTGTTACTGCTGAGGATATTGCAGCCTATCTACGTGTGTGTTTGCAGACAAGTGTTCTTATTAAATTATTTAACAACGTAAGAAAAGCTCATGATTAATAGTTCTATACATTAATACGTTCACTGCAGAAGTGATATCCCTAATGCCCATGTGGAGATGACCAACTTTCTAACTTGCAGTGCCTTCAGAAAGCTCACAAACTAAGAAAACAGAAGTAGCCTTGTCACTTGCATACGTTAACCCTATCTTTTCTATGTGACCCAAGAGAATTCCTCTTCACTGGATGCAGTGCAGGCAAGCAAAAGGGTTGGACAGAGGTTTTAATGACTATGCATGTACCTTGCTATTTAACTTGAAGAAGTCAAAATCCAGTGGATGTACCGTTTCTTCAATAAGACAGTCAACAGTACAGACAAAACACAGACTACTGCTGTTTCAAGTTATCAGCTAACTAAAAGGAATGCCTTCTTTTCAGAAATGTCATTTTTCCCCTAGTCACTAGTCTAAATTAGAAACCATTCCTAGCACTTTAGCAAAAGCAGTCATTTTTGGCACTCTGGGCCTGAGCAAAACATCCCTTCAGGTTTTAACTGCATTTTCAAGAAATTTGGAAACAACAGGTCTGGAAGTGACACGACTTGAGCTATACCACACAACAGCTGCTCTCCAGGCTTACCTGACCACAGATTAAGTTCTTCATCATTATCAACCAGGATCAATACACACTAATCCAGAGGAATACCTGATAACAAGACATGCCATTGTCAAGCACTGGTCTCAGCCCACGGATGGGAACTGCTGAATCACAGCCTGAACCACTGATGGATCACCTGAGGCGAGCACGGAGTCAGCCATGGGAGCACAGGTGAAGGCAATGCACCTGTGCCAATTCACCAATGGCCACAAACTGAAGCAGAGGAAGTGGTGCACAGGTGTGCTTGGGAACTCCTTCACAGTGAGGGCCATGGGGCACTGGAACAGGCTGCCTGTGCTACTAGAATTCAACTGTTCATTTACAACCTCAGTGCCATGCCAGCAGCAATCCAGCCCTGAGAACATCTGCAGATGGAAACAGCTGCTCAGCTTATCCACTGGAGCTGTTCAGAGGCTCAGCTAGTAGAAAACTGGTTAACAAAAAGTCCAGTTCATCTGAAAACTGCTTGGAACCTACCCTCTGCCAGCCTCACTCCAATAGTGCCTGAGAGGCAGTGTTCCTCCTCCCTGTGTCCCACAGGGGTTAACCAGTACATTAGCCAAGCTCCGGCAGCAAGAAAGCTTCCTATTATTGCTAAGCCTGGACACCAGGCTACTGTCAGAAGGACTGGAACAGCACTGCTGTTAGAATTCTCTGGTAAGCGAGATGCAAAAGGAGTAGAGAACAAGAGCACCGACAGAACTCAGCAGCTACAGCTCTCCTTCAATGCCCTTCCAAAGTTCCTGGATGAGTACTGCACATTGCAGTCCTTACGGGAAAGCAGTTCCTCTACAGAGGGAGATGGACAGACAACAACCGAACCACTTTCTAAAGGGAAACCATCGGTGGGAGCGCCCTGGACGACACCATCTGGAAGATGAAGGCCACCAAGAGCTTCGGGAAATACAGGCGCACCTGGGGGTCGTACTGCGCACGCTGAACGATCTGATGCAGTGCTACGGTCGCCTGAGGAAAGCACCCGGGCAGTGCTCAGCACCAAACTGCTCCCCCGGGGATGGCGGGGGAGGATGGGAGAGCAAAGGGGAATGGGGCTCCCCGGGGACCCCCAAACTCACGGCCAGAGGAAGGCTGCCGATCTCGGTCTCCTGGCTCAGCAGCGCCATCTCCAGCAGCTGCAGCAACCAACCCAACTCTAACCACCAGCACTCCACCCAACCCAACCCTACATGGCCTTCCTGCACCCAACCAATCCAACCCCCAAGACCCAACCCAACCCCAATGCTGGCCCCCAGTCCAAACCCCAGTCTGACCCCACCACGGGTTCAACCCCCCAGCAATCAGCTGCCGGTTGCTCACATCATTGGGTGTAGGTTTGAAATTGCCCATCAGGGCAGCCATCATGGTGGCAGCCACCTGCGTGTGGGAGTTGCTGCAGTCTCTCATGCCCTGCAGTGCCACGAGGATGAGGTCGGTGCTCTCCAACGAGTGGAAGTGCTTTGCAAAGCACTGGGGGGAATGAACGTCACATGTGTTCCCCCCATTCCCACAGACTCCTCAGTCACGAATCCCACGGCCGTGAGCCCTCCTCACCAGCACAATGTCCCTGGTGCAGGTGGACAGGAAGAACTTATTGTCATCTTCCTACTCCTTGAGTTTCTTCTTCTGCTTCTGCAGCGCTATGGGTCTCTATGGATCCCTATGGGTCTCTCTATGGTTCCCTGTGGGTCTCCATGGGTCTCTGTGGATCTCTATGGGTCCCAGTGTCTCTCTATGGGTCCCTATGGGTCTCTGTGGATCCCTATGAGTCCCAGCGTCTCTCTATGGGTCTCTGAAGGAGTGCTCAGGCACTGGAATGGCCTGACCTCATGTATCTATGAATCTATGGGTCTCTGTGGAGTCTCTATTGGTCTCCATGGGTCCCTATGGGTCTCTGTGGGTTCCAGTGTCTCTCTGTGGGTCCCAGTGTGTCTCTATGGGTCTCTATGAGTCTCTATGGGTCACTTTGGGACCCAGCATCTCTCTGAAGGAAGAGGAGCTGCTGCTCTGCCCCGCAGCCCCCTGGCTCACCTCGGAAGGTTTGTGGGGTGAGAGAGGGGAGGGGGGGAGGAACAGCCGTACTGTGTGTAGCCCCCATGGGCAGAGCTCACCTGCAAGACGCCGTGCAGCTCCTCACCAATGCTGGTGCTGGGGCGGACAAACAGCAGCGTGTGCAGCATTTGGTCCAGAGCCCTCAGGGTCTGTGGGAAGGATGGGGGAGGGGAGCACAGCCAGACCCTGTCCTGCAAGGCTCTGAGGAGCCGCGCTTCCCCATCCCGCGCTCACGTGACGCTCACCCCGTCCGCTTCGACTCACCACAGCTCACTCTCCTCGCCCGGACTCGCCCTCACTTGGCATGGCGGGCCGGGCACGGCCACCGGCACTGCGCACGCTCGGCCTCCCGCCCCGCTCGTCCAATCGCCGCTCTTCCCGAGCTTTGGGTGACGGCGACTCCAGCCAATCGGCTCTGCGCAGACCGAGGGGGCGGGCGCCGCGCGGGGCCAATCACGCTCGGCGCCGGAGCTCGAGCGGGAAAAGGGGCAGGGGGCGGGACTGCGTAGAACAGGCAGCGGTCGCAACCAATGACAAGGCCCGATGGGAAGGGCCGGCCAATAGGAGAGGCGGTGTCCGGGGCTATGGGCCTAAGTGTCCCTATGGGTTCCTGTGGGGGCCCTATGGGTCTTTCTGTGGGTCTCCGTGTCTCTCTGTGAGTCCCTATGTGTCTCTCTGTGAGTCCCTATGTGTCTCCCTGTGGGTCCCTATGTGTCCCAATGGTCTCTATCGGTCCCTATGGGGTCTCTGGGTCTCTATGGGTCTCTGTGGATCCCTATGGGTCTCTCTATGGGTCCCTGTGGGACCCAATGGGTCTCTATGGGTCTCCATGTTTTTCTGTGGGTCCCAGCGTGTCCCTATGAGTCTCTATGGGTCCCAGTGTCTCTCTATGGGTCTCTGAAGGAGTGCTCAGGCACTGGAATGGCCTGATCTAATGTATCCATGAATCTATGAGTTTCTATGTGGTCTCTATGGGTCTCCATGGGTCCCAGTGTCTCTACATGGATCTCTGTGGGTCCCTATGGATCTCTGTGGGTCCCAGTGTCTCTCTATGGGTCTCTGTGGGTCCCAGTGGGTCTCTATGGGTCCCTATAGGTCTCTCTATGGTCTCCACGGACCCATGGCCAGAGCCCCTCAAGCCCCTTGCTTCTGAGTCCTGGAAGTGCTTTGGATTGCAGCCTGCTGACAGCTGTGGGCATCTCCCCTTTTTTTTTCTGCAGAAAACAAACCCAGCCCCTTCCTTGCATTCAGTGGCAGGAGTTGGAGGTGCTCTCTTGGATTCCGGAGCATTCTGCCCTGTTATCTGCAGCACCACAACCTCTGCAGCTCCTGAGGTAGCCGGGCAGCAGGACATCCAGAAACGTGGAATGCTGCTGGACATTTTTGTCCCCACTCATCACTGGATTAGGTTTATGGATTAGGTTTAGGGTTTGGGATCCACGATTCCGCTTCTGAATGATACCTGTAACAACAAAATTAGTAAAACAGGCTTCTTTGGTTTGGTTAACATTCTTTCCTGGGCTCTTGTGCTATCAATGCTTGTTTGTTTCATATTTTTACAGAGGACTTCCAGGGAAATGGATGAAATAGCGAGCAAATTAATACTGCTGTAATCCTAAAGCAGACCTCCCAGGCAGGATTTGGAACCCATATGCCTCTTTTCAACCTTTACTGTTGGATTTTGTTTCAAGTTTCCAAAAAAATACTGGAACATATTGGTTGGATGTAAATGTAGGTTGGAAGGTGTGGTGGTGTGGCGGTTATTGCTGGGGCGAGAGGGTCCTGGCTTCAGGCAGAGCATCTTGCTTACCATTCAAATCTGAGCTCTTCGTTCCCAGAAAGCAAGCAGAAAAACTGGAAGGGCAAAACAAATCCCACAGTGCCCAGAAGTGTGGCATCAGCAGCCGACGGCCCGGGCTGTGTGCGTCTCCTCTCCATTTTGAGTAACTTGCAGGAAGGGAGAGCAGGAGACAGAATAATTTCCTTGATGGAGTTGTTTTCCTTTAATTTTTATCCTCTGATTCTCTTGTGCACTGTGTTTCTGAGCCTGAATGCTGCATTATGTGTGAACGTGCATATGGCATTCCAGAGGATTGCTTTAAACAGATGGAAATAAGGGGCTGGAAGCCTTTGCTGTGCTCCATCTGGGCTGAGCCTGCGTTCTGTATCTCCTCTGCGTGCCTGAGTGTCCATAGGGCTGTGTGCAGGGCAGGATTCCTACCCTGAAACAATGCATCAAAAGCCCCACCAAACATGGGAAGGGAGTGATGGTCTCCCAAGTGGGAGTATGTCTGGCCCATTATCTGCTGTTTGTTTATATTATGGTGTGGAGCTTTTTTTGTGCTTTTTTTTCTTTTCCTCCCTCCAGCAGTCAAATTAAGATGGGTGGAAATTAAGATGAGATGGAGTTTGGGTGCTTGCAGTCGTCACTGGCCTCCTGATCTTGGCCGTGAGTGAGGAACATAACCACAGAAAAAAACTCTTGGAACAAATTAGGGATTTGGAAGCTTAAAGTTGAGAAGAGAGAGATGAGGATTTTTCTTACAGGTTAGTTGGTTATTTTGTTCATCATTTCACTCTGTGGCTGAAAGCATAGAGCATCCAAGTGGATCATTTGTCATGAGCTTCCTGATCCTCCCCAGATCAAAGCACGGTCCCTAAGGAGGATGGCAGGTCTTCCTGAGTCACAGGCAGGGCACAGACACGAGTCCTGGGAGTCACCTGGCTGGCTCTCGCCACCTGTTTCTGCTCATTCTGTTTCATTCTGATGGTTTTTGGATACCAAAGTTGTCTGGAAAACTTTTTATTATTCATATAACAGGAAGGCTGATACCATTCTTAGCAACTACAGGAGAAATAACAATCGTATGTAGAAAGCTCTCTCGATATACCTTCTGTTTTCTCTAAGTTCCTGTGTTTGTATAAGCAGATCTGTTCCAAGAAGACGTTATCAACCGGTCGCAGCTCTGGGATTTTCTTTTTCCTGTTGAGAGGCTCGGAGCAGCGGGGACTTCTCCGAGCATGCGTGCATGTGTCCAGGAGCACCGCAGGCACTCTGGGGTTCGTGGTGGGCTCTGCTCCCCACGCTTTGCCTCTGCTCACAGCCCTGAGGACAAAATGTACGAACGGCACGAGAGGCGGTCCAGCCTGTGCGACATCTCCGAGGTGGACAGGACTGCAGATGTGGTGTTGTTAAAGGTATGATGGTTGTTTACATTGCTTCTCCTGCTCCTTCCTTTTCTCGGGTGCTGCAGGGAGGGGGCTCAGGTGGAGGAGCTTGTACCCTTGACCATGTGGATGGGTTGCAGTGGTGATGCTTGGCATGAAGTGGTTTGCTATTATCTTGGAATTATCCATGGTAGCACGCAACCACTCTTCCAGAGAACCCTTCTGGCCATCATCCCTGTACCCCTGTCCTCTCTGCCCTTGAACACTCCCGCTGTATTTTGCAAACTTCACAAGTTGCAGGTGGTCTTTCTGTGCCGTTCAGTCAAGGATTTTCATTTCCAGTGTTGATTTTTGGAGTGAAATGTGTCCTGTCACCCCCATCCCCCCCTTTCTCAAAGATACATCCTGCTGAAAAAGGCACAGTGGACCCTCCCTTGCCTCCATTTTTTGTTTATATTTGAAAGTTGTTGCTGTTCTAATTGTTTGGGTATGAATTTTGTCAGAAGATTGATCAGAACAAGAGCCAGAAGCGTCTCTTGGCTAATTGTCCCAGCGTTCCTCCTCTAACCTAAAATTAGCAAGCACTCCACCAGACAGCACGGTGACAGTCTGGGAATGTCCTCTCCCTAACAGCTTTCTGGAGCTTCAGCAGTTTCCTGGCAAAGTGGATGGAAATCGGAAAGCAGCCAGAGGGACTGCAAAACGCAGCTTGCCTCAGATATCTTAACTCCTGAATGAGCGTTTCTTTCGCCCCTCTCCTCTCTCTGTTTCTTTTTATTAGCAGAGGCAGTGGGTTTCTGCACCACCGTGGGGCTTCCTTTTCATGGGTATTGCTTCATGCCATTTTAAGGGCTGGTACAAGGACTGAAGAGTTAAATGTTTTGATTTTCAGTGGTCCTGGTTCTAATTTATACGCACTAGAATGGACCTAACTCCCCCAGACAGATGGGTGAGCAGGGGGAAAAGGAAGGAAGAGCCGGGGGAGATGCTGGATAGGAAGCGGAGGGAATAGGGTCACTAATCGCTCCCACACGATGGAGAACATCGTGGCCTGTTTGGCTCGCAGATTGTCTAGCGCTGTGCTTTTCTTATGCTAAGAGGCTTCTGTACTAAGTCACTTGGAGTTTCAAATGAAACGTCTGCAGGAAAATGTCTCTGAGATTCAGGAAATACAGGCGTGCGTGCCCAGAATGAACAGCCCAACTGTCTGCTGCCTGCAGCCCCAGCTGCTGTCCCGGAGCTCACTTTGGACACTGTGTCTGCTAGCGTTTCGCAGGCAAACAGAAAATCCCCCAGGATTCACACTTTGGTGCCCGGGGACATGCTCCCGTGATTCATTCAGCGTCTGAGCTGCAGATAAACACAGCCAGGCTTCGGCATGGAAAAATAGCTGGTTCTCTCCTGGCATGCTTTCAGTGCTGCATATTGAAGCTCTGTTCCCAGGGACTGTTTCATATTGCCTTCTGCCATCTGATCACTGCATCCTCTCCTCTCCTGGCATGCCGATGTGGGATGCCCAGCAGCAATGGGCTATAATCAGTACGGGCACAGCGGAAAGCAAGGGATTTTCTTATTGTCTTCTGTGGCTGTCAGCCTGAGGTTCTGTTGTCAAGCTCCTCTCGACTGATTAAGGGCTAAGGGAAGAGGGGAGGAATAGTTTTGTTACATGTGATGTACATGTGTCTGCAAAATCCCAAAGCAACCTCATTTCTGATTATTTCATACTAGCACATTCCCCCACCCTGGTGTTCGGGTGCTTTTATGATGGCATTTTCTCTGCAACTCGCGCTGTCTGCACCCTCAGTTCAGCTGTTGAAGAGGGAATGCAGTACTCAGTGTACTGCAGTGTATGATGGGTTTTGTGTTTTCGGTATCTGTGGACCACCCAGTTTTCTGAGAGCTGCAGTAAGCCTCCCTCAAATCCTGCCTGGTCTCTTTTTGGCATAGGGAATGCTCACGTATAGTAGTGGTTTCCTTTGTTTCTGTTATGGATTATTATTATTCCTGAATTAGGGCTGCTGATACAGATACTTCGTAATACTTCATAATCAGGTACATTTGAAAGGGCACCTTAAACTTCAGTGTTACTTTCTCATTACTGGTTTTTCTAGAGAGGAAAAAAAACAAAAACCAAAAACCCAGACATTGTCAATACTAGGCAAAGGATAGATCTGGCTGGGAAATGGGAAAAATATTCAAATCTTTTTTGAAAAAATGCCGATGTCTATAATGCATTTTCGGGGAATGACTCAACTGGTTCTATTAAAGGAAAAAAATGTAACATTAATTCAGCCTTTTTTAATTTGTTCTATCATCAGTCAACTGCTTACAAGCAGTCTTGAATCTTCTAATTCTTTGCTTGCTTTCTGATGATTATTGAACAGGGTACTTGGTTATCGTTCTCATGTAGTGGATATTAATATAAACCAAGAGTAGCTGCCATTAGTTTGATGGAGCTACACTGGTTTAAGAGTAAGAAAAATCAGACTTATTGTGCACAGAGAAGAGTTACGTGCAAACCAGTCAGAAGGAGGCGGAATTTGATTTTATATCGAGATGGATCATTCCTTCATTTGTGTGAACTTGAGCAAATTTGCATTTATCCTTCTGTGTGTGTTCAGACTCAGTGTCTGGATTTGCCTTTAAACAAATAGATGTGCTCCAAAGTAGATTCTGCTTTGGCCCGAAAGAAAAGAATATTCATCTGATACTTACTGATTTTATAGCTCTTCTAAGACTGAAAAAGACATATAAACTCTGTAGTGAAGTTTAATTGCTGAGGTTAGATACCCTTGAGCCTTGCTGGTTCTTCCACTGAAACAGTCAGAAAGGGGACCCACTGTCCACGTGACACTTAAAGCAAAACATCTTTGTCGCTTTGGAAAATAAGAAATCCTTCTTTTTATTATTTCAGTTCACCTTGAGGCCTCACTCTGGTAGAGCACAAGGCCTTTGGCTCTCCTGGGACACTCATTTTTCCCCTTTCTGACCTTCCTGAGCATGAGTTGCTGGCTGGGAAGGTGGTGGCATTCTCTCTGCTGGAGGACTTTACCGGCGTGTTGCGTGGAGGTCTCTCAGATTGTAGCCAAGCCTGACTAGAAGCAGCAGAAAGGGAGTAAGTGACCTGTCAAAGACTCTTTCAACCCCATTTTGTCATCCCAGAAGTATGGAGGAGGACAAAACCTGAGGAAGAAATATGTACTGCAGCAAGCAGCTGACAGGTCTTAGGGAGTGCTGGCTTTGTGTTGTGGTGACTGGAAGCACACCAGAGGCCTGACAGGAGACTTTTCAGTGCTGAGCAGTGGGTGCAGGTCTGGCTGGGACAGCAGTACCTGCCCACGAGAAGAGGAGGAGGGAGGTGGATTGTTAGAGCAGTGAGCCCCATCAGGAGTAGGAGTGTCCTGGGATAAGAGTCTGGCAAGGAGGGGCAGGATGACTAAGGAAATCTGGTGACAGGATAGAGGCAAAAAGCAAATAGTAAAACTTCTCTGTCTGTCAGAGAAGAGGGAAAGGAAAGCCAAAGAGAGGGCAGGAGAAACATTTGTCTTATGAAGTAAGGCTAAGTCATCCGTTTCAGCAACTGTTTAGCTAGACCACGTGAGACCCTGTGTGCTGAAGCAAGTGAGGAGCAGCCAGGCGGGAGGGGAAACAACTTCTGGTCTCCGTGGGATTTGTGTTTGGAAAACGTGTTCACCTAGGAGGAACAGGCAAACTGCTGAAGGTGAGAGAGCGAAGGGGTTTCCAGACCAGTTATAGACAGAGGCAAGAGGAAAAGGATCTGGGGGTGTTGGTTGATGCTCGGCTCAATATGAGCCGGCAGTGTGCCCAGGTGGCCAAGAAGGCCAATGGCATCCTGGCCTGTATTAGGAATAGTGTGGCCAGCAGGAGCAGGGAGGGGATCATCCCCCTGTACTCAGCTCTCGAGTACTGCATTCAGTTTTGGGCCCCTCACTCCAAGAGAGACATCGAGGCCCTGGAGCGTGTTCAGAGAAGGGCAACAAAACTGGTGAGGGGTCTGGAGCACAAGTCTTACGAGGAGTGGCTGAGGGAGCTGGGATTGTTTAGCCTGGAGAAAAGGAGGCTCAGAGGAGACCTCACTGCACTCTGCCACTTCCTGAAGGTAGGCTGTGGTGAGGAGGGGGTCGGCCTCTTCTCCCAGATAACTAATGACAGGACGAGAGGGAATGGGCACAAGTTGTGCCGGGGAAGATTTAGATTAGATTTGAGGAAAAATTTTTTCAGTGTGCCCAGGTGACCAAGAAGGCACCGTCCCTAGCGGTGTTCAAGAAGCGTTTAGATGAGGTGCTAAGGGATTGGATTGAGTAGCTTGGTGGGTAGGGATGGTGGTGTGAGGATGGTTGGACTAGATGATCTTGTAGGTCCTTTCCAACCTCATGTATCTATGAATCTATTAATCTAAGGCAGTGAGAAACTTGAGTTGGGTGAGCCAAGCACTCTGGACAATCCAGCAGACTTCAGGGTTAAGAAATTGGACAAAAAAACAACCCAAATGAGGAAGAGCAGGAAGGCTAAGAACAGATCAGTCACATCCTTACTGAAAGACTGGAAGTTACGTACAGGATGAGGAACGGGGTGGAATGATAAGGCTGATGTTGAAATAAACCATGTGATGTGTCAATTTTAAAATGGGATTTTCTAACACAATCATTGCTGCAGCCAATGCAAACATGTGAAGTCAGGTGTACAAAGTGCTTCTGATTCTCACCACAACTTGGACACTTCTGTAGTCCTCATTTCTACATTATCAGAGTTCCTTTGCCATCTTTAAGGTAATTACACTTGGAGCAATATGGATAGTAAGATATTACTATTCTTTAGGTAGTGAACTGAGACAGAAAGTAGAGGAGTATCTTGCCTGCAGGCCCACTACAAATGGAAGTGAGGACTGAAGCCAAATTTCTTGAGTTCTCCAGTAGTAGCTTAAACTCTGGCTCACCCTTTCTCTGAACTTCTGCCTCGAGCAGGAGCAGCTTCTCCATCAGACTTTCCACAGAGAAACATGGGTTTCGGCATGTTGTAGTGGTTTGTTTAGCAATGCTTAAGAAAGTAATGGTGAATTAGTTCTGACATTTTTAGTATTATGATGGAATTAATCCATAACCATATATCCAGTGGCCAATGCAGAATTAAGTCGCAGAAGACGCTAATGATAGCAGAATTTGCTTTTTTTTTTTTTTATTATTTTTATTTGCTGCTGCCTTTTCTTTCAGATAAACTGTGAAAGCTGGTGCTCCCTGGAGCCATGTCCTGACTCTTCACTGCTGGAGCGCAAGCGGACAGGAGGGTCTCCAGGTAAGCTGTGGGTTCTTGGCCAGCATGTGTGCAGAAGAGCAGCCCTCTTGTTCTCACTGCTTTCCTTTTCTTCTTTCTTTCTTTCTTTCTTTCTTTTTTTTTTTTTTTTTGTCATTCTGACCTCAGACTAAAGGAAATGTGTAATGAATGTGTCGTGAGTCACTGTCAGTACGTAGTGTCAGCAAATGACTTGCAGTGAGCCGAGTGGTGTGTCACCTTCTTAAGTAGCTCTGCACTAGAAATGTTTCAGTATTTCAGTTTTCTAAAAGATTTCGGATGTGATGGAGACAACAGATCTGTTTTCTAGCCAAAACGATAATATAATAAAAGGAAGAAAAAATATATCAGAATTTTAAGTTCTCCTAATCCATATGCAGATGAAGATTAGTAGCTTCATGTTTTTTTTTTTTAACTTATTTATTTATTTTCCTGAAAAGTTCCCATCATTTCCAGACTTCAGGAAACAGAAAGGCAGTTCAGAGCCATCGTCCCCACACCCTGCCCACCAGCCCTGCATGCTGGCAGGTGCTCTCTGTCTCTTCCACAGGGACAGAAAATCTTGTCTGGCAAGTTTCAAAGAGGGGTTCATGTCCAAGATAAGAAAAAAGCATTTCCTTTCTTTGAATTAGGCATGTTCAAAACAAATACAGTAATTTGTCAGAGCTCTGAACAGAGACTTTGCTTGGACTTTTCATTGAGTACTTGTTTTACTCTCATTATGGGGAGATATCTCACCTGAATCTCCAGTTTATCTGAGATGCTTGAAAGAAAAATGGGGTTTGAATCACTGTTGAAGTGAAATTCAAACCCTGTCTTTTCAGAGTATCGGCTAAGAAATGACTTTTTGGGTGGCTGACCTGAAGGGCTCATTCTAGGTAGAAGTTCTAGCTCCCATCAAAGTGAAATAAGCCCTTTCTTCTTAATAATAATGCTGTCAGTTATAGATTATGATAGTAATGATCAGTGAAGAGCTATTTTGCAAGTGACTTACAGGACAACCTGCAGTTCTGCCACACTCCCCTGCATCCCTTGAGTTTAGGTATGGTGCTTTTATGCTTTGGACTTTTTGTGCTCCATTTTACTGCAGAATTACATGTGCTCCTTTGACTTGCTGACTTTTATGATCATGCAGACATGTGGATCAATATTAGTTATATACTAATGGTATGGTAGTGACATCCCACTGTAGTGTCATGCTCTGACACATTTCTGATGTGGTTAACGTAATAGCACAGAGCTTGAAAGGGAATTACCACTTTTTCACCTGCTGAATAGTCCTGCAGTAATTAGTTGTAAGGAGGCAGTCCTCAAATCTTGGAGGAAAACCTTAGGAACTGTAGCTTCTCATTTTCTGCACATGCTTTGGAGATGTGTAGCAGCTGCATCGCTATCAGCATGGCATTAGAGGGCTCAGCCCCCTCTTGGAGGATATGAGGCTTTGGAAAATGTACATAATTGTTTGGAAATTTTCATCCTAGGGCTTTTTACTGTGTAACTTTTTTCTTCTGTATCATGTGGAGAAGTGTGCTGACATCATTTTCTTATTGCGTGCACCTCCAGAGACAAATAGATAAGTGCAGTAACGCAGTAAATCAGGTGCAGTGTGATGGCAGCTGATCCACAGGCCCCAGTGCAGTGACAGTGCTGTCAGCAGAGCTTAGCAGATCGTGGGTGGGAGCAGCTGAGAGACAGAGGTCAGCACTGTGCAGTGTGTGTGTGCATGGTTCAAAACAGCAGAGCAAACCCAACAAGCTGAGAAAAGGGTGTGGGGGGGAAATCACAGATCCTCCTGAGATAAGAGTCAGGACTTGGAGATGAACAGCTCAGCAGAGATGAGTTGAGCTGTGGGGTTCACCCACCTCTCTCTGTTCCTCCTTGCCTCCTCAGCCCTCTTCCTCCTTGCACTGTCACTTGCTGACTCCTGCTGGGCCTCCCGCTGTTGTTGTGATTTATCGGCTGGGTGAGATATCTGTTCGTTGGTGCATTTGGACCATCCCTGCTCATTTTCCACTGGAACGTGGCTCGAGCCCCTTTGTTTTTCAGTCTGGGCTTGGACAAGCTCTGCCAGCTGCCAGCTGGCCGCATCCTGGCCCGCTGTCTTACAGCCACTCTGTCTCTCTGTTGCTTTTCCTTTCCTTTTTTTTTTTTTTCCTTCCTTCTCACTGCTCTCCCTTATCGCCCTGGATTATGGAAAAGCAGTTCAGATTTTCCAGGTTTACTGAATGGGGAAAAGGCTGAGGGAACACTTGTTCCTTCTCCGGCTTTTTGTTTAGGTACAGTGGCTTGAAAAATAACACTTTCTTTTTTTTAATACTAATAATCAGCAAGTATTCTTAGCTGGGAGAAAAGAATGTTCAGCTAATGCCAAAATTGTCATCAATACCTCTGCCTGCAGACTGAAAAGAAGTGAAATGATATATAGGCATTATGGATGCAGGCACATAGCCCTTAAGGTCTGTGGAAGGAATGGGCTTTCTCAGTGGCTGGGGTGCATTTCTGTGCTGCTCATCACCCCGCTACGAACAGCTGGAAGTATTTTAAATGGAAGGAAGAGATGCAGTATGCTTAGATTTAAATGCCAGCAGTCACGAAAGCTTGTGAAATTGAAACAAGTGCCCAATTTTTGAATCTTTAAAAAGTAAAACTTGTCCTAGCAGTCAGAGAAACATAGAAGAAGCAATCAACTAACAGACTGATGAGCGTTTCAAAAGCACCTTGGCATTTAAATGTTAGAGGAAATTAATTGTTTTCAATTAAGTAGTTGATATTGTTGACTTATGTATTTACTGAATATAAATTTAATTTGGCAGTTGCTGCAATCAATAGGAGAAAAAAAACCCTGTTATGCTCAGTGTGAAGTACCTGACATGTGGCATATCTGTCAGTTTATTTGTTAAGTGCATATTCTGTTTAATGCAGAGTTGTTTGTGCATTGTACTTCAATGGTGCATTCCTAGCCTTCAAAAAAAAAAAGTTTTTAACTCTTGAATAAGTTCTTTAAAAATTTGTTGTCCTGTTTTTAAGAGGTGGGCTCAGTTCATGAAGCCGTGCTTGCTTTTGGTTTAAACTCTTGGAGTGAGCGAGTGCATGCAAGCTGGAGGTTTGAATGCTACAGAGATCATCAGACTGTAACTCTTTCTGCTTTGCTCCCACAGAGTGAGAACTTCTTGGAGGATGGGCTGAGCAGTGTCTGTGCCTCATCGCAGGGTGTCCTTAAAAGAGAGTCCGGGAGTGAGTCTGACTTCTTCTCCTTGCCTGGTGATGGGATGGAAGATCTTGTCTTTGGGAAGGTAGGAAAGTCTGACTGGGATACGGGCCAAAAAGTTTCAAGGCCTGATTCTATAAATCCATAATGCAACCTTCCTGTCTTGGTTTTGCTGGTGAGTTAGAGACCTGGAAGCAGCTGTCCTGAAATGGCATTGGTGGGAAGGAGCTGGTCCCCTTTCCAGGTGCAGCAGTACGGGGGGTGTGTTTATATACACTGTGCAACCCCCTAATATTGAGCTGATGGAAGCAGCTGTGGCTGCACAAAAGTGAATTGGTCATTAGAGTAAATGGTTGAAAAAGCAGATTTTCTTGCAAGGTCATTCGTGACTGCATGGACAGTATGGAAGCCATCTTCAACTAATGTAACAAAGAGCTTTTCTCCAGCAAACATAACCTCTGCACTGACACTTTCAGAATCACATCCTGTAATTCTAAGGAGAACTAGTGTTTTTTCTTCAAATTCAGTGCGATTCCCTCAATAGGAAGGAAACACTCAATCCAAATAGTTAAGGCCAACTCCAGGGAATAGCTTTGTTTCCTGGGCAACATACCTCTAATGCCTTTTTGCGTGCAAGCTGAAGGAAAATGTTTTCAAGATTGCTTTACATCAACAACAGGAGTCATTACTAACCTTAGTCATCTCTGTGCCCTTTGTGTTGCACATGGATGAGAAGAGGAGGGAGGAGTGGGTGAAACCTGAGTTACAGAACCGATCTCCTGAGCAGAGAACGCATCACTTCTGCACTGTCCTTGTGCCATCTGAATCAGAACAGCCCAACTATATTCAGGGGACAGTTAGCTTTTGCCTTTTAAAAACCATCTTGCTTATACTCGGTGCTTCTGTGCTCCTTGCCGTAAGTAGATGCTGGAAAAGCACACAGGAGGCGGTGCAGAATGGACACGAGCCTCCTTTGATCAGCCACCATGTTGGTCACAGTCTGCTTTGGTTGTGCATGGCTTTAACCAGCTCAAACCCACCTCCTCAAGCAGATTCAATTCTTGCTCCAAAAAACTAAATTTTAGACCCATCCTTCCACTACACAGCTGGCATGTTGTCATCTCTCCTGCTGCGCTGCCCTTGTGTCTAACAGTATTTTCCTGTGTCTCAGGAGGGCAAAGCAGACTGTTTCCTCTACTGAAGGAGTGTTATCCACATAGTGACTGCTTAATTGGTCTGGATATAAGCTAAGCTGGCATCCTGAATCACACAAATATCAGATAATCGTGAACAATGGCAAACACCATGAAAAACTGCAAGCCGTGCCTTTCAGTTCTCTCTTGCTTTAACCTATACTTCCTATTTAAATATGTGTCAAATCCAATCATTTAAATTTATGGGAAAATTTACTGTAATTTACATAAATTCGTGGCTAATGTTTGACATCCTTTGCCAATGTAATGTATAGCTCTATGTGTATTTTTGTGATAGTTTAATGTTTGGTGTTGAGAAAAAGAATACTCACGCTTTTGTTTTTAACATCACAAAACAAGATGCTGTAGCTTCGTAAAGAACCATAGATTTCTCCCCCCACCCCTCAAGCAGTAGTTAAAAACAAAGATGTTTACTGTTTGAGTACCAGGCTATGTAGATGGATGTAATTTCAGTTTAGTGCATGTACCTAGAGTACGCAAATGTATTTCAGCTTAATTTGAAATAGAATGTATACTGCAGGGCAGAATTTAATTTTTTTAAATGAAAACATAATTTCAAAATTCGAAGCATGGCAAAAAGTACCAGGAAGAAGGTTGTCTTCTGTGAAGCCTTAAGAGTGTCCAAAAGAAAATCATTGTATGTCTTTACCAATAAGCAGCAGGTTAAGCCTCCTCCAGGCTTGCTACCCGACGTGTCTTTTCATCTGGTTGGTCTTTGGTTAGTGGAAGCACTTGACCTTTGGAATCGTCTTCTATTTTTTCAGCGACCCTTTGGTTTTTCCTGCTTTTCTTTTCCCTTTTTGTGCCCTTGCCTCTGTGCCGTTCCTCTTTCCTTTCCTGTACTTACCTTTTCTCTCTTGCTTGTTTTTCTCTTTTGTTTTTTGAAACCATAAACAGAAGCCAGCAGGTGCCCGCTTTCCTCCTCAGCTTGATGCATTTGACTTTCTGTCTGAATGGCTCAGTTGGGTTCACGCCTCGTGGGTGTTCTTACGTCTTCCCTGCTGGTGGCCTGAAGGCTTTTCACGTGTTTGCTGAGTAGGTCCATGCCTGGTAGCTACCCTTGCCTCCTCCGCGGCATGACTGGGAGAACCTTCCCTTCCTCCAGAGAGATGCTTGCTTCTGGATAACAGCCCCAAACTCCTTCGGGGTAGGTAGCCTAGAAATCGCATCTCTCGTGGAGGCAGCAGCATGCCCAGTAGCTACCCTTTCCACCTCCCAGGCATGGATGGTCAGCATTTGGCCTCGTCCCGTGCCTGCTGTCATCGTGGATAGCAGGCCTGGACTCCTCCATGCTTGCTACGCGACGTGTCTTTTCATCTGGTTGGTCCTTGGTTGGTGGAAACTCTTGATCTACTCAATCAGCTTTAGTTTCTTCAGCAATCCTTTGCTTTTTCCTGCTTTTCCTTTCCCTTTTTGTGCTCTAGCCTCTTTGCCGTTCCTCTTTCCATTCCTGTACTTACCTTTTCTGTCTTGCTTGTTTTCCTCTTTTGTTTTTTAAACCATAAACAGAAGCCAGCAGGTGCCCGCTTTCCTCCTCAGCTTGATGCATTTGCTGTTCTCTTTCTTTTTTCTTTATATAGTTAAACTACAAGTTATCATTAATCTATTTCTCTATAGCATCTCTGTATGTTTGAGAAAGATCTACGCATAATCCGTTGTTCAGTCAACAGTGAAAGGACGTTACTGGGTAAATATGTTTCATGTTTTTTTTTTTTTGTCATGTCAAAGATGATTTAGTTTAGCAGCATGTTGCATTTGTGTCTGGAATTACTTTACTTTGTTCTGAACCATGTGTTGCTCACAGCAGTTGGTGCGTTTGAATGGATAAATCACCATAGAATATCGTGGATGTACAATCCGTAGAGCTGCTGATTTTGCTATTTTATTGAAACAGAAATCTAAAATACCATTTGCTTACTTTCCTTACTTGCATTTATACATGGCTCCTACCTGTAGTGGAGCTCCTGTTGGTCATTAAAATACGGGGGTTTTTGGTAAAAGTTTTGTGATGTTTATTCTTCACGACTGTTCAATAAGATTAATAGTAGACATGCTGCGTGGTTGCTGTGTGTTTTCTCTTGCTTAGCTGTCAGCTTCCGTCAGTATCCAGAGGAAGAAAGCGTGACTCGGTTATTACAGTCAGGTACTGCAAGTGCATTGTTTTAAACAGAAGTATTTTTTTTCCTTACTTTAAAACTGTGTTTTATAAGAAAAGAAAGTTACGTAAAACATGTTCTTTTTGCAGTATCCAATTATTTAACCTTGTTAATTGAAATTCATCCCATTAGTAATGTGAGAGTCCCAAAGGCTGCGGATAGCTGTGTTCGAGTGCAGGTAAATCATTCAAAGAATCTAAATACTGACTTTTAAAGTTCACTATGCAAAAGTGATTGAGTGCAGAAATGTCTCGTTTCTTGGTGCTGTGACAGAGATAGTGTGCCAGTGTTTTCATAAATCTGAAAAGATGAGAAACGTCATCAAATGTTTGAGATAGAACATTTCTCTTCACGTGAAGCGTACTTTTTCATACCTTTCTCTCCAGTTCACCAACACCTTCAATAATAGCGATAACTCGTAGTCTGTAATAACAGATCTTATTCATGGAATATCTTGCATGTGCTTGGCTTTATTTAAACATATATAACAGTTTGACTAAATAAGTATTTTAGATGAGTGTTGTAAACAATGTTGGTTGTTTACTCATTTCTGTAAAACTTCCTGTATAGATCCTTTATCCAGTGGAAGGCAGAAATACTTCTACAGAAAGTCATCTTTTGCTCATGTGGGTTAATATTCTGAGAGTAGATTTTCAATTGTTGGTTTTTTTGGTTTTTTTTTTTTTTTTGCTTTAAATTGATCCTTGGTTATTTCCTCATACATTTCATTGGGGGAAAAAAACACAATGAAAAAGTAAACCATTCTTGGTATCCTGAATGCCATTCAAAACCTGTGTGCTTCAGTGAGGTTTATTTTCAGCAGTAGCAGAAAGGCCAACTTTGCATTTCTTTTTTCTGTTAGTTCATGAATTCATCAGTCATCTTAATTTTTAGCAAAGCTGAATTAGACTTTTGTAGTTGTTTGTATGAATTCAGAGCGGTCCAGCTCATGATGACAGATGGTTTGTGATTTAATAGCATGACACACGGGGTAGGAAAGCGACAAAAGCACCTTGGATTCAGCTAACTCTACCTGTTCAGACTAATCTAGTGTGAATTTCACCCTGACAAGAGTAAGCGAATAGAAGGGGACACTTGCAAAAGGAAGCTCATCCCTCTTATCTTTCCCTCATATCAAAGAATGAGATGGCTGTTCCCATCTGTTTGGAGAGACCCATCTTTGCTGATAACCTGGATGCCAGGTATAGGTAGCTGGAGTTATGCAGGCTGAGATGCTATCATTATTACTTCACAAAGTGCTTGGAACTTTCAGTCCATTTTATATCATCTGTGTGACGAATCTGGCATCCCAAACAATAAGAGGACCCATAGGTCCTCACACGTAAACCTTTCTTGTGCCCGTACTTCTGTGCCTTTCCACTTTCCTTTCCTGTTCTTAAGTTTTCTCCCTTACTTGTTTATATCTTTTCTTTTTTGACTCCCTAACCAGAAGCCAGCAGGTGCCTGCTTTCCTCCTCAGCTTGCTGCATTTGACTTTCTGTCTGAATGGCTCAGTTGGGTTCACGCCTCGTGGGTGTTCTTACGTCTTCCCTGCTGGTGGCCTGAAGGCTTTTCACGTGTTTGCTGAGTAGGTCCATGCCTGGTAGCTACCCTTGCCTCCTCCGCGGCATGACTGGGAGAACCTTCCCTTCCTCCAGAGAGATGCTTGCTTCTGGATAACAGCCCCAAACTCCTTCGGGGTAGGTAGCCTAGAAATCGCATCTCTCGTGGAGGCAGCAGCATGCCCAGTAGCTACCCTTTCCACCTCCCAGGCATGGATGGTCAGCGTTTGGCCTCGTTCGGTGCCTGCTCTAATCGTGGATAGCAGGCCTGGATTCCTCCAGCCTTGCTACCCGACGTGTCTTTTCATCTGGTTGTTCTTTGGTTGTTGGAAACTCTTGATCTTTGGAATCATCTTCTATTTTTTCAGCGATCCTTTGGTTTTTCCTGCTTTTCTTCTGCCTTTCTTGTGCTCTTTCCTCTATGCCCTTCCACTTTCTTTCCTGTAGTTACGTTTTCTCTTGTTTGTTTTTATCTTTTCTTTTTCAAACCCTAAACAGAAGCCTGCAGGTGCCCACTTTCCTCCTAGGCTTGATGCATTTGCTGTTCGCTGTCTATGGCTCAGTTGGGTTCATGGGTAGATGCTGTCCACTAAAATATCTTCTTGGTTGTTATTGCTTGCAAATCCACAAATACTGGACGTGCCAAATAGTAATGCTTTGCATTAATGTAGCTTATTTGTTTAAAGGTTCTGAAAGTGATTGATATGTAAGTCAATCCTCAAGCTAGGTAAGCATTACATCCGTAAAATAATGTAGGAACTATAGTTCTTGCAGTGATAGCGCAGTCAGTTACCTGTGGAATGACATCTGACAGCTTGAGGAAATATTTCTCATAGCTGATAGTTTTATCATCAATAAAATTGTAAATCATGGGTGTAAATGGAAATCCCAGTGTTCTAACCATTTTCTTGCCACTGAAATTAATGTGGGAAGAATTAATAAACGTAGGATTCTGACGGTTACAAAGGAGGTACAGTGATGTTAAAGGACATATTCGGTACAAAAAAAGCCTTTGTAGCTTAAATATTCTGTATATCCAAAGGCATTCCTCGACAGTAGAAAAGAACAACATTTTAAGTTCTTTTTCATTGAATAATTGTATATATGCATGCACGTGTGTGTGTACATTTTAGTTCCTCTAAAATTATTTTCTCTCCTTAATTTTCTGATTCTGATATCCTAAATATCTTTTGTCAGAAATTTCCAGCGAACTTTGAAATATTTGCAGAAGCATTAGGAGAAAACCTCAGTTACCAGTCATTTTACGTCATACAGTAGTGGTCAGAACAGCGAACCTTTCAAGCTAAACATCTGTGGTAGGAAAATAGTTCTCAGAGTGAAAATGAAAAATTGTTTATCATCTAGAATGTAACTTTGAATTTATCACTTTCAATGCTGCTTTCTGTGATGAGATGAAGAGGATATATATTTTTTTCAGCTGAGACTGTAGTGCTTACCACTTCATTGGTCTGATTAGAAGGTAAGATCTCAGTTTTCAGACGGCTCCAATCAGTGGCAGAGATGACTGGTATAATGGAGTTTTTGCTTCATGAGAAAAAGGATTAAATCTGCTCTTATGGGGATATGTGGAACCCATCTACTTTACACAGCTAATTTGTTTAACAGCAGTATAACCCAGTTAGTTACAGGCCGGCCTACAATATACTCCAGTGGTGTTAAAGGTCAGTAATTTCAAAGCTAGGATCCAATCAGAAGTTGTAAAATTTAAGCAATAACTTATAAAGTGAGATGATTTAGCTATACATATGTATGAAAAAAACAAAACAACAACAACAAAAAACACACATGGCGCTATATATGGGAAGCACCACCCACAGTTTTCACAGAATCATAAAATATCCTGAGTCGGAAGAGACTCACAAGGATCATCAAATACAAGACCTGGCTGCACAGAGAACCTCCCAGAATTCAAACCACGTGTCTGATAGTACCGTCCAAATGCTTGTTGACCTCTGATGGTTCAGTCTGGTGAAGAATCTTTTACTGATTGCTAACTTGACCATTCCCTGACACAACTCCATGTTGTTCTCTCAAGTCCTTTTACTGTCACCAGAAAGATCAGCGCTGCCCCTCTACTCCTGTCATGAGGTGCTGTAGGCAGAGTGGCTTCAGCTACTCTTCATACATATTGCCCTCTAGACTCTTCACCGTCTTCACAGCCCTACTTAAAACAATCTGACAGACTTAGGTCCTTATCTTGTGGTGCCTCAAGGTGAGGCTGCACAGAGCAGAGCAGGACAAACCCTCCCTTCCCCCAGCGGGCAGTGCTGGGCCTGATGAGCTCCTTCTCAGCTGCCAGGGTGCACTGCTGATTCAGGTTCAACTTGCTTGCCCTAAACCAAAACACCCAGATCCCTTTCTGTTGGGCCATTATGGCCTCTCATCCCCCAGTCTGTGTGTTTAGCCAGGGTTGCCCAGTCCCAGGTGCAGAATCTGGCAATTGCTCTTGCTAAATTTCATGGAACTGGTGGATTACATAGTCCTCTGATTTATCAAGATCTCTCTGCAAGACTTCTCTACCCTTGAATTTAGTGTCATCTGCAAACTTGCTTAGTATACATTTGAGTCCTGCATCTAAGACATATATGAAAACATGAGAGAACTGGATCTAAAATGGACATCAGAGAACTGGACCTAAAGGGAGCCCTGCAGAACCCCAGTAGTGACTGATCACCAGCCGAATGAAACCCAATTAACTATAAACCTTGAAACTGACCAATAGTTCAGTGGAAGTCAACAGAAGCTTTTATAAGCTTCTGGGACAGTGTAGGAGCTGTCTGGCACAAGGGGACTAAGCCATAAGATGTATTCCAATAACTAGCATCAGCCCAGAAAAATCATTAGAAAAAAGCATTAAATAAACTCCCATAATATTGAAAAGGCACAAGAGTCTATTCTTTAAGAAATGTATAAGGCCAAAGAGTAAGTAATAACAGAAAAGCGAGGCTAAAATAATCTTCTTCTAGCACACATGTAGAAAATTGGAAATACAAAGAATTATGTCTAGCATGATCAGCTGTTCATTCTGTTTGCCCAGACAGACTTGGGAAATCTTGGGAAAACCAGGTTCACAAATCCGTGACCTTAGGAAGTTCAACTGAAGTCAGAAAAAACATCTCAAAGCAGAATGCTTCTGCTTATAACAAGGAGCTTTATTCTGAGCTTGCAAACC
Source organism: Callipepla californica brunnescens (assembly GCA_023055505.1). Classification (NCBI taxonomy): domain Eukaryota; kingdom Metazoa; phylum Chordata; class Aves; order Galliformes; family Odontophoridae; genus Callipepla; species Callipepla californica. Next base: position 471,704 of record JALIRH010000014.1, read on the forward strand.
CTTTTCCGTTATCATGTCCTCAAAAGGACATGTCTCATGCTGTAGCAAGTGGCTTGGCTTTTCAGTTTAAGTAGTCTCTTTCAGGAGAGCTTATAATGTTCTCTTTCTTACTTGTCTGTTTTTCTTTAAATTATAGCACCCTTCTGATTCACCATTAGTCTTATAAAATACTGAAGGAGAAAGGATATGCTTCATTAAATCACAGAAGCAGGGATGTATGCAAACAACAGTTAGAAGAAAATCGAGGTATCACGTTCTCAGTTTCTTTTCTACTTATTTTGCCTTGTGGTGACTGAAAGAAATTTAATATATATATTTTTAATACTATTATTCCAGTAGCTTTCTGCTAGAAACAGGTTGTTATGAAACGGCAGCTGTCTTTGTCCATTTTAAAGATATTCTCACAGATGCCGAATATTCAGACACCTTAGTGTGTCAGTGACGCTTATTCACCTTACAGACTATATTCAGAGAATAATTTATGTTGGAAAAGATCTTCAAGATCATCAAGTCTAGCCGTCAGCCTAACACTACCAAGTCCACCGCTAAACCATGTCCTAAGCAGCACATCTGCATATCTTAAATACCTCAAGGGATGGGGATGCCACTGCCACTGCTTCACTGTGCGGCCTGTTCCAGTGCCTCGTTACCCTTGCCAACAAGAAGTTCATCCTAATATCTCACCTAAACCTCCCCGGTGTAACTTGAGACCATTTCCTGGCACTCTCTTTGTCGCCTGAGGAGAAGTGGACACCCTCCTCACTGCAACCTCCTTTCAGATAGAGAGCAATGAACTCTCCACTCAGCCTCCTTTTCTCAGGCTAAATAATGCCAGCTTCCTCAGCTTTTCGTCACGTCTTCATCTTGTTGCTCTTCTCTGAACATATTTCAGCATTTCTCTAGTTCTAGGTCTGCGGATTTTTAAGGATTTATTCTTTTTTCTCTGCTCGCTTGCTTGTTTGTTTTATTTACTGCACTATTTGTTAGCTCAGTTTCAAGTTCCTATGAACACAGTTCAAAATTTTTTCCTCTGCAGAGCACTTTAGAAAGCTAAACTCCACGACAAAAACCCTGTGATACACAGAAAATAAATGGCCATGGGGTTTGTTTCAACTTCAGTAGTCAAAAGAGGTCAAGAAAGTTCCTTTTAACTCTGCCAAAAAAGAGTCTTGCTGGTTCCTGTGTTGCAGCAGTGAGCTAATCCGGTGCTTGCTAAAGCTTTAGTATCAGCCCTCAAGCAAAACCATGTCGTTATTTCTTCCTTGATCTTTACCTATGTGATCATGAATGTACAAGCCTACATACTCTAACTGCAGTGTGACATTGCATGCTATGTAATGTAAATTATGGTGCAAGATATTTGAAAGCACAGAAATTATGACTTAGTTTTAATGGATGGTAAAAAGAAAATAGAATTGGTTTTTATTAGCTTAGTCTATCACTTCAGTATTCTGTAGTAAGAATTTAAGTATTACTGTACATAAAAGCACTGTTGCTGCTACTGATGGGTTCTCTCAATGTGTGAACAGTTCTTTCAGACATATATCTTCACACAAAATCACCAGTCTTACATAGAATTGAGGCATTTGTGACTGTCTCAGCTTCAAAGTTTTGGCACTCCATAAAATCAGTCTGAAGAAAATGTTGAATTTTCATAGAACTTTCTGTGTTAGATGTTCTAAGTTTGCTAAAACTCTGTGTCATATGTAATTTAAATAAAACGTCAAATTCAAAGGACATACCTCAAATAATAAAACATTCTGAGGTGCTCAGAATTTGCTTTTCAACTATATGGAACTCCTAAAATATTAACACTGTAAAAAGCACTCTTTTCTCATCTACAGTTTTGTTTTATGCATTTATTAAGGTTCAAACTAAGTTAATTGTCTGTGTATTCCTTCCTCTGATGATTATTAGTTGTATTAGAAAGAAAAAAAAAATAGAAAAACTACGTTCTATATCAAAAATATATTCATTCACAGAAATAGCCAATAAACCACACTTACATGTTTCCAGTGCCATTTCTGAAAAAGACCTTCTTGAAAACAGAGGTCATAAACTCAGTGGACTGTTGACTGCTTTGCTTGCTCATTCTGTGTTGTATTGCCTTTCTCATATTAAATCAAATAATTTAATGCTGAGTAAGAGGATAACTGGCTTTGTAAATCTAAGACACTTAATAGGAAATATGTAATGTAACAGATTGTGAAATCATAATATTTCTAGCAGTCAAAGCAGCTGAGCTTTTAGGAAAGACAAGCCTGTGTGAGTACAAACGAGGTAATAGATCAGTGTGGAAAAACATAAAATGTAAAAACCTAATGTAAAAGCAGTTTGGTTATTTGTAAGTTTTTCCCCTTGGGAAAGGATTTGAAAGATTCAGACTACTCTGAGTGAATGAATAAGATGAAGTAGGTAAAGCACTGATGTGTTATAAGCTTGCTTAAGCTTTTCAAGAATTAGCTTTTAACACCGAGGCACAGAATCGATATTGAACTGTTCACACGGAAATTAAAAGTTTCAGTGTAGACCTCTATTTTTTAGAATTGTGTGTTTCTGTAAAGAACTTGTATGACTTCTTTATGCGATGTTTACAAAACATCAAAACAGTTTCCATATTCCTTGCTATACTCGAACAAAACACCAATAACTAAGAACTGATTTTTTGTTTTAGATGTTGTCATTTTATGAAATAGAGATGTCAAAAGCAGGATCTGAAAGTAGAAGTCACCATTAGGTTCAGTTACACAAACAAGAATGTTATATGGTGTTAATTAAAAGCCCTTGTCGTTTTTCCCTTCAAATACTTCTTTGGAAATCACTAGTTCTTCATGGGGGGTTTCAGATTACATCTCTGACATTCAAGTATCTGTTAATATAAAGGTGTGTGAACAACTTTTCAAAGATGTTCCAGTAACCGTGGCAATTTAGTCGCATACTTACATAGGGTATCTTTCATCGTGGGAGTATAAATGAAGTAGAATCAATGGATCTATAGCAGAGGTATGTGTTATGTTTGTTGCAGATTAATTTTTCCTGTTCACTGATCTGGAAGGAAAAAAGAAGAAGAAGAAGAAAAGACTTAATTTAAAATAAATATTTGCACTAACAAGCAGACAGCATAAATCTTTAGAAAGGCCAGCCAGGGGTGGGAAAATCAATTTATCCAAATATGTTGGCATATTTTTGAGATGAAAATGTGAAACCCAGTATAAGCAGAGAGATTTCCTGAGAACAATTGGGCTACTGCTCACTACCTCTAAACAGAAGTAACCAGAAGGCACTATGATGTAAGTGCCGTGTGATATGCATCAAGTGACTTGGAAGAACCATTTCAAATGAAGTCCTAAGCAGTGATAACCTTCTGAACAGAGTATATGGGAGATAGTTTGTGCAGTAGCTTTTGGGCCAGTGTCAGCGCAAGAAAATGTTAAGAATGTGGTCTCAGCGGTATTCTTAAAAAATTGTTTAACCTTAAACAAATCTCAAAACCTACTCAGGAGACATAGCAAGAGGAACATGCTGGTTTGAACATATCAAGGATATTCACCATTCTGAAGAGCTATTGTAACTAGCTTGGAGGAGAAGAGGAAGATGAAGGAATAAGAGAAGGTGAATCAAAGCCATTTGCAGAAGAGAAAGCCATCCTGCTGGCATTACATACTGCTGAACAAGAAAAGTGGCCAGTGTCTTCACTCTGTACTATTGGATGGTGGTAAATGCACAGTGGGGACGGTTACAGTCATGGAAGCAGAGCAACTGAAAAAATTCCTGCTGCACTTCACCTTTTCATCCTTAGGCCATTTGGTAACCTGAATAAAATATTATGGTCTAAACTTCTCAAAATTGTTCTTCTCTACTTCTTCACGTTATTTCAGATTTGGTTAAAATCAGAAGTTTTGCTTTCATTGGATTTGCTAAGGTTGGTTCTGGAATAGTATACAGGGGGATGTGCTACCCTTGCCTCCTCCACGGCATGACTGGGAGAACCTTCCCTTCCTCCAGAGAGATGCTTGCTTCTGGATAACAGCCCCAAACTCCTTCGGGGTAGGTAGCCTAGAAATCGCATCTCTCGTGGAGGCAGCAGCATGCCCAGTAGCTAGATTGATTGTTTGGATTGTTTAGTTTGGGGAAAAGGAGGCTTAGAGGAGACCTCATTGCACTCTACCACTTCCTGAAGGGAGGCTGTGGTAAGGAGGGGGTCAGCCTCTTCTCCCAGGTAACTAATGACAGGACAAGAGGGAATGGCCACAAGTTGTGCCGGGGAAGATTTAGATTAGACTTGAGGAAAAATTTTTTCTCTGAGAGAGTGGTCCGGCACTGGAATGGCCTGCCTAGGGAGGGGGTTGAGGCACCGTCCCTAGCGCTGTTCAAGAAGCATTTAGATGAGGTGCTGAGGGATTTGATTTAGTAGCTTGGTTGGTAGGGATGGTGGTGTGAGGATGGTTGGACTAGATGATCTTGTAGGTCCTTTCCAACCTAATCAATCTATGAATCTATGAATCTACCCTTTCCACCTCCCAGGCATGGATGGTCAACGTTTGGCCTCGTCCCGTGCCTGCTGTCATCGTGGATAGCAGGCCTGGACTCCTCCACAGTCCTCCTGGACTGTCTGAACACAATAGGACAGTCCTTAACCATAGCCCAAAATGGGAGCCCTTAACTGTAAGCCAAAATGGAAACCAATAGTGCTTGTCTTTATCACAAACGGCAAGTCCTTCATCCTAAGGTAATATGGTAACTCTTTACCCGAAATGCTATTCCAAAAGAGTAACCTTTATCTTAATCCCAAGGGATAATCCTTCAACCTTTACAGTAACACAAATTGGTAACAGTTAATCCAAAACAGTAACCTGAAACTCTTACCACCAAAGGGTCTGCAGTGAACAAACACTGAATGGTCACATGAACCTTCATCCAGAGCAGGATGAGGCTGAGCTTGTCTGCTCCCGGGGCTGTCCTCAGGCACTGGGCATGGTGAGCGGCTGCAGGCAGCACAGCTCACAGGTGAGCTGCCTGGAACAAGCTGCCAGCTGTCCTTGGGGGGTGCCCGTCATCGTCATGGAGATGCATTGTGACAGCAATGTCCAGGAGTTCCAGGAGCCCGGGTGATGTCATCTGTGCAACATCCTCTGGCTGGCCTGGAGCCACAGCCTCCAAGCTTTTTTGGCCCTGAACCCTAACCAGCAAAAGTCTGATGTCCTGCACTTGGTCCCTGTGAGCAGCATCTCTTTGGCTGTAGGACGATATTATCAGCTGTGTGGATTCTGTCACAGCAGTCAGAAAACATTATTTATAGAATTCTGCCAAAGAACAGATTTTCTGTTAATAGTGCAACTTCATAGTATCCTCCTTTCCCCGGGATTTGTTTAAAACCTCTTTGTATAACACTGGTGACAGATTAAAATGGTGTTGCTGGCCAGAAAATCAGCATTCCATGGAACTGGAGCATTAACTCTTCAACTCCCGGTGCTCTGCATGATGTTGTGTTGTGGAATACTGATAACAAAAAAAAAAAATGATAAAACCACAACATTTCACCCTTTATTCCACATCTCTACATCATGCTTTATTTTTATATATATATATATACATACATATATATATACACATACAAACAAACAATAATTAACATGCAGTGCTGTCTCACTCCAATTGATTGGACTCAGTGATCTCTAGAGGTCCCTCCCAGCCCCTACAACTCTTTGATTCTGTGTGATTGCGTATATCTCATAAAGTGGATAGCTATGCGTGGGATGGAACATATGCTTACATAACTGTTTTCATTAATTATTATGGAAGGTTCCCTGGTTTGGTCCAGACCTCTAATTATTATCTGCTTTTGTTAGATGAAGTTGGCAGCAATGAAGGAACCCTGAGGAATGTCAGAGGGGACTTAAGGGCATCAGGGCAGTTAGTTCAAGGAGCAGGGAGCTCAGGTGGTGTTCTCCTTGATCCCTTCAGTAGCAGGGAAAACTGTATACAAGGGGATGTGTTCAGCTTTCATCTGAGGCCGAAGATTTAAATAAGACAGACTTTGCACCTACCATTACCATTTTTAAAAGCCACGTATTCTTATCCAAGTGTTAATTGAGTCAGATGAATCTGACCTCAAACACATCAGTGAGGATTTTCTTGAGCAACAGGTAGCAATTACTGAATGCCTGCTGTCCAATGACTTCAACAAAATCTCATTCATTCTGCCCTTCTGAGCTTCTCTTTCATAGACAGAGAATACATCCAAGTTACGAAATATTATTCTGTCATTTCAAGCCACTTAAAAGCACTACCAGAAGACAAAGAAGAAAACAAAACCACAAAAATGCACCACCTAGCCACAATGGTAGCACGTCATTACAGAACAGCAACAGTAATTTTGTCACTTCCCTGCCACCCTCCAAGAGCTAACTTTCATCAGCAATATCAAATATCAAATAATCTTTTATTCTTTCACTTGTGCGTGGATTTTATTATTGTTCATGATATTTCAGGGCTAATAAACCAAATTCCATTTTCACAGTGCAAAGCTGCACAAGTTGTTCACTGTAAACCAAGTCTAGGGGAGATTAACAGGAAGAGAAGTGAGAAATGGACGTGCATTCCACCTGATTTCTCAACTGCTCAAAGGTCAGAAGTCGAGTCACTTCACAGAGAAACTAAAATGCTACTCTTGCAAAAGATGCCAGTCTTATTCTTGGTGATATTAATTTCTGGGCTTTGGAGATAAAGTTCTTCATTCATTTAAAAGATATCTTGTGAAAGAATCTGAATTAGATTAAATCATCATTTCAGGAAGGAATGTGCCAAATTACACACAGCTAATTAGGATAGTCAGGAAACTGGCCTATCCACCAGTTTACAGGCAATGTCTTTTATCTGTAACTATCTCTTTGCAGCAGGAAGAGCATTTTATTGGAATTTATCAAAGGCTTGGGAATAATCTCGTTAAGAAAGACTATGTCAAAAGCAAAAACAAATATTCCCCATAGCATAGTTAGAATTGCTTAGAAAGAAAAAAAAAGAGAAAAGAGAAATTATCCAAGGGGTGAAATGCTTCTCCTGTGAGGACAGGATGAAAGAGCTGGAGCTGTTCAGCCTGGAGAAAAGAAGGCTCTGAGGTGTCCTGAGAGCAACGTTTCAGTATCCAGAAGAGAGTTACAGGAAAGAAGGAGACGGATGCTTTAGCAGGGTCTGTGGTGACAGAACAAAGGGAAATTGCTTCAGGCTCGAAGAGGGTAGATTTAGGTTGGATATAAGTAAAACATTTTACACTGAGGGTGGTGAGGCACTGGAACAGGTTGTCCAGAGATGTGATTGATGCCCCACCCCTGGAGACCTCCAAGATGAGGCTGGATCAGGCCCTGAGCAACCTGACCTAGCTGTGGTGTCCCTGTTCATTGCAAGAGGGTCAGGCTAGATTGCCTTTCAAGGTCTCTTCCAACTCTAAGGATTCTGTGATTCTATCCTTTTAGCCCCCAGTGAAACTGCAAATGGAGAAGTGGAACAAATCGTGACAGACTGAAGAACTCAGGGGCCAAAGGTGGAAAACATATCAGTTTAGGTGCCGTTCTCCTGAATTTTACAGGTGACGGTTTGTTCTTCGTGTGAACAGCTGGATGCATAACCAGTGCTGTAACTAGTGCTTTGGCTTTCAGGACTATCATCACCTCTTTCAGACATGTACTGTTGGAGCAATAGATAGTATTTCTAGAGAAGGAAATCCTCCATCATAGACATTTTTCTAGGCAAATTTCTAGGCAAATTCCAGCTCAAAACTCCAGGCCCCAGAACAGTTTGACTTTTGTAGTACTTACCATAATGTCCTGTAACACATAGAAAGCCTGGCTTTAAATAATTACTGCTCTACCTCATATACCCAGTAAAATTGCCTCCAAGCATAGTGTCTGGTTCCATAAGTTTATTTGTTATCGATACAAAGTATAGCAACTTAAACAGGAAAAGTCAATTACTGCCCACACCTAGGACATGAAATAACAAGACTCTCAGGAGCTCGATTATTGGTACGAATATTTAGACATAAAAGATTTAGACATCAAAAATTAAAAATCCTGGACAATTGGAATTCCTTTTTTCCCTATGAATATGTCCCCCCTTTTTTCTACTCCATCTTCTTTATTTTCCCAAATTAAAAAGGTCTCCAAAAGATTTTGATCTGCAAATACAGATCATAAGAATCTTGAACATTTAAAAAGCTACATATCAGAAAAGGGTGTCTGCTTTTTTTTATCTCTGTATTCTTTACATTGCTTGATACGACTGAAAAAGAACATGCATTGATTTGTATTTTAAAATGCAGAAATAGTAGTGTAGAAGTGAATTATGAAGGGACAGAAAGCTTTAGCAAATGACAAACGCTGATCTAGCTAATTAGATACCAAGACTAAAATACTTTCTGCAAAGCACGGGTGAAAGTACAGATAGGGAATGGCTACATTTCAGTTCCTACCCACATGGCTATAAAATCTGTGCAATCAGTACCATGAAATTGGAAAATAAACTTCTGTTCTAAATCAAAGAAATAGGCGTGGTCTAAACTCCACTATTTAGAAGACATGGTATCACAAACAGTGTTAACGTTCTCTGACAGCGTTCACAACCACTAGAAAATTGAAGTCATCACGGAAATGCAGCTAACTTACAATCTTCTGGCCCTAGGACATACGTTGTTGATGTGTGTTATTTTGGAAGCCCCATCTGTTAGGAGCCAGGCTTTATATACTCAAGAATTACTAAATTCCTCAGAGACCAGGTGGCAGGGCAAATTAATTTGGAAAGAAATAGAAAAGTCGGGGGGGGAGGGAACAGAAAAATTGTAGGATAAAGTGAATTCAGCATGTTCAGAATGTACTGAATGAGGAGCGGGATAAAGAAAGGAAGAATATACATGGCAAAATGCAGAGAAGGGGAAGGCAGAAATGGAAAGGAGTGTGTTACATCCAGAAAAAATGACTGGGATATTTTTTGGGTTACAAGGAGCAGAAATGTATGGGAGAATCAAAAAATCTGAAGATATTCTCATGAAAATGTCCCTGAGAATCTCGATGCTCTCAATAACTACACAATCATATCTTTGTCAAATCCATCGACAATGCCATCTGTAAACCAAAAGAGATTGAATCTCACTTCTGATGAGTGTTTGAAAGCCGTTGTAATGTAAAATGGGGAAGAGACGAGAATAAAGGAAGAATACCAGAGATTTACTGACTTATTTTTTTAAACTTCTCAGTCCAAGCGGCAAATTCCTAGTTTTTCACACAGGAAGTGCTCAGAGAAAACTAACAAGATAGATAGATAGAAATACCACAACTGATTCTTATCAATGCAGAAGCAAGACATTTCTGGCAAGAACACAGGGAACTACACAGTTGCATTAGGGTTTCTTTAAAGAGCATCTGGTGTCACATGTTTCTGCAGTCCTCGTCCTTGCATGTTTCCAGTGCCAGGAACAGATGAGACAGAGCAGTAAGGTTCAACTGATCTAATTTCAATATTCATTCATGTAGTAGTCTATTGGCTATACATCTATAATAATCAGGCATATTGCTTCAATTGAAAAGTACATCTGTAATATATTATTATTATACATTATTATAAATCATACACCTATACACAATCATTAATAACAGTATTATATCAATAGAATACATGCATTACTCAGAATTAATTCCTATTAGCTGGCCTCGAACCCAAATACAGGCATGCATAAATTGTGAAACCAACAGCAGTACAGATGAGTTTGGAAACGTTGTGATGTTACAGAGAAATCCAGTATATCCTAAGGTTATGTCAGACTCTTTTCAGTGGTGCATGGTGATAGGATGAGGAGAAATGGCCACAAACTGAAGCATAGGAAGTTCTGCGCAAACGTGTGGGAACTTCTACACAGTGCGGTGACGGAGCACTGGCACAGGCTGCACAGAGAGGTGGTGGAGTCTCTTTCTCTGGAGATGTTCAAGACCCACCTGGATGCCTACCTGTGCAACCTGGGCTGGGAGCTGCTTTGGCAGGGGGCTGGACTCAGTGATCTCTAGAGGTCCCTTCCAGCCCCTACCCAGAATTCTGTGACTCTGTGACAATATTTTACCTATGTGAGTAGCGTGGCCACCAAAAGGACAAATCCCTAGCGCTGTTCAAGAAGCGTTTAGATGAGGTGCTAAGGGATTGGATGGAGTAGCTTGGTGGGTAGGGATGGTGGTGTGAGGATGGTTGGACTAGATGATCTTGGAGGTCCTTTCCAACCTCATGAATCTATGAATCTATGGATCTATAAATGAAGTGGTGCACAGGAGACGCTCAAGTAGCATAGATTCATAGATTCATAGATGAGGCTGGACAAGCACGAGCTGCCCTTTGTGAACCCGTGCTGGCTGGGTCTGATCCCCTGGTTGCCATGCACGTGCCGTGTGATCTCCCTCAAGATCAACTGCCCCATAACTTTCCCTGATACCGAGGTCAGGCTGACAGGCCTGCAGTTCCCCGGATCTTCCTTACGGTCTTTCTTGTAGATGGGAGTCACATCGGCAAGCCTCCAATCTTGCGGGACCTCTCCAGATGACCAGGAATGCTGATAGATGGCAGAAAGCGGCTTGGCAATCACCTCTGCCAGCTCCCTCAGCACCCTTGGGTGGATCCCATCTGAAACAGAACAGAAAGATAGCAGGCCAAAAGCTACAGCACTGAGATAGGCAGGACATGCTGCTGAGTGCAGGCAAAACACTCTCAAGTCCTTATCTCTGTGAGCCCATTGAATAAGCCCATCAAGAATTACAGCTTTCAGTACTAACTGTTTGTTACCAGCTCTGTGAGAATGCATAATGACAGCTAATTAAGGACAATTCAGTCATAGTAATAACCTCCTTGTTGGAAAATGTGGATAGGTATCCAGATTTAGATCAATTGTTTCAAGTCTCTTTTTTTTTTTTTTTTTGAGTTCAAAATATGGGAATTTGTCAGCTCACATCATTCCTAGAATACATGAGCTGCCAACAAAGCCAGACACCTGTTAGAGAAAATGACAAAAAACGAGAAAGAACAATGGGAGCCGAAACATACAGTAACTCAGTTTTCCATTACACTGATGTCTTAAGTTTGATAGTCTAAAAGAGCAAAAGGAATACTGGAAGTGAAAAAAAAAAAATAAAAAATCAGAACGTACCTGAATACGACCCCAAAACTGCATTTTTTTCCCCACATGAATCCTGCTTTTTTTATTTTGCGAGGTATTCATATATTTTCCTCTATTGCATTCCAAAAACACACACACACACACACACACACACACTCAAAATACTGGTAGGACACACTCTGTGCTCCTTTCACAATATCAGAACATGTTGGACATGAGTAAAAAATAGAGGAAGATGAAGAAGTTTTCTCTGCCATCCATCTGTCAATACATATCCTATGGAGTTCTCACTGCACGTTCCTCTGAGTCAGCAATTGACCTCAAGGGATAAAGACATGGAGCATCCAGAATGGATCAAACAGAACTGGCATGCTGCCCTGCAGTGCACTGTGATTTTAGCACTCTTCCTTCATCAAGAACTTATTTTCTTCATCTCTGCAATTATTTTTCTCCTCTACTAACGGCCTATGTATTTGAGGGGCAACTCTCCTTAGTTTCTCAGAAGTTTCTCTTTAGTTTTCTCAACTACCCCCCTCTTTTTTTTTTTTTTTGTAAGATTTCCCCCCGTCAAAATTAGCCAGATTCTCTAGTTAGCCTAACTTTAAAATGAATATTCCTTATGGAAGATTAAGTGGGTAAAAACGAAACTAAAAGGCAAAAGTATCTTGAATAGGTGAATTCACGTCATTCTTCGATTCAATCTGCAGCCTGCACACAGTGACTTCCAGCTGACAGGACTTTTTTGTTGCCATCTCAGTGCCTTTCAGCTTTTAATGATTCCATAATAACTGAGACTTTGTGCAGAACAGCAGCAGATGAAATGATTTCTGCTTTTTCTGACGTTAGCATTCAAACCAATCAAGAGCTGGTAAATTTTGGCTTATTCTGTGTTTGTTGACATCAGACTCCTCACGGGTTAAAAAGATGGAGGGAACACCACTGTGTTCCATATCACTACAAATGAGCCATGTGTATCAATTCTGGGCAGCATCACCAGATGAGAATTTTCACAACTTCTGTCATACTTTACTCAACACGTTCTCGGTTAAGCACCACCCCCCCCCCCCCCCCCCCGCCTGTTTCTTTCAGTCGAAAACAAAGGTGAAAACTACTGGATATCTTTACCATTATTTAAGGCTTTCACTGATTTCACATAATATATGAATCTATCCTTTATCTATTCAAGGCTCAGTGAGTTCAATTGCAAGAGGCTTGTTCTCACCTTACGTCTTAGAAAAAGATACGTTCAGATAAAGAAACTGCTGTAAGCTATGCAGTAAGTATCTGATATAACTATTAGTGTCATGAAATAACTCCTGGGGGGAAGTAACTCCTTGCAGTAAATGCAAAGGAACCGGTATGTACATGACAAGACTCATTTGGCCAAGTATAAGCAGCTACAGCTGGCCAGGTGAGGAACTTCTCTCTATCTAGACAAGGAAAAGAATTCCTGCAACATAGAGCTGTTCATTGGAATCGAACTACCACAAGCCTACCCTGAAAAACAGATGCTCTGCAATTCTATCGCATTCTCTTCTGGCTAATTTTGTCTTGTTTCTGCTGTTAAAGCTGAACATTTTTAATTATCAAGTCTGGCTTCTGTTAAGTATTTGTCTTTTTGTTTGTTTGTTTCAAATGCCAGTTAATTATATATATTTTGGAGTTATTTTTTTTTTCCTGAGAAACACTAACTAAATTAAACAGCTAAATAAACTTAAGAGGCTCAAAAATTGTTTTGGGTTTGAACAAAAAATACATTTCTTCCAGAATACAGAAGGACTTTGAAGACAACACATTCAAACCAAAGAGGAGAACATCTCCTGTCACTGATAAATGCTAAAAGAGGCAGCTTAGGGAACGCTTACTGACCCTTATTCCTGTGGCAGTTTAAGCAATGAGCTACTTCTCTCAATTAATACTACAGAAATTTCCCACTCGAGTTCCTTCAGAAATCATACTGCCAACTTTTTTCACCAATTGCTACTTTCAATTTTATCGATTTACTCAGAAACGAGTTCTTCTGACACTTTAAGACTGTTCTTCCTATGTTTCCAGAGAAAATAAATGCTCTACAGTGGGAAACTCACAAGTGATTCTTTGCGGTGAAGGCTTCCTCAGTAATCTCTCCGCTGTGAGCCCTGCATATTCTCCAGCACGCTTCTGCTTCTGTCAAGCTCAAAAAAAAAAAAAAAAGCCTTATGGTTACTCTTGCAGCTCGCTGTGTGGTCCTTCCAACAGACATCCAGATGGTTGATGTTCCCCATCAGGATGAGATCCTGTGCGCACAATGCCTCCCACATCTGAAGCAGGAAAGCCTCATGAACAGTCTCCCCTCCATCAGGTGGCCTGGAGGATACCCCTATCACCATCTGGCCTCTGTTAGTCCCATCCTTAATTCTAGCCCACAGAGTAAGGAACAGAGTAAGGAACACCTTTCTCAGCCAGAGCTCCTCACAGTCTATCCAGTCTTTGACATAGAGGGCAACTCCCCCACCCTTCCTACCTCACCTATCCCATCTAAAGAGCCAGTACCCCTCAGTGGAGGTATACCACTTATGGGAGTCACCCCCCATGTTTCCATGACAGCAACAAGGTCACAACTTCCCAAGTGCATCACGCTTTCCAGTTCACCCTGCTTATTTCCCAGGCTGCGTGCATTGCTCTAAAGGCACTTCAGCTGGGCTTTGCATCTCACCACCTTTACAGAAGAGCTAGGATCCCCTAGACGGCAGCATCCCCCTGCCCTAGTCCATCCCTTTGTACTCCACCATCTTCGCCCACAAGTTTCCATAGGAGCCCTCCAACGACCCACTTGTCAACGGTTTACCGGGCTGGATCGGCCCGGTTCCGTGACGATTGGTGCGGGGGACCCACGGACCCACGCCCCAGGAAAGGGGAAGGGAAAAAGGGAAAAGGGAAAAGGGAGATGGGCCTAGAAACAAAACAGCGGCAACGATCTGAGGAGGAAAGCTAATTTACTAAATAAGATATCAGAAAGCAAAATAACAGAATATAATACAATATAATTGGAATTGAGGCTAATGAATCTAATAAAATGAGCAGGAGAGAGTGTCCGATAAACCGAAGGCCTTACGCTAACGCTGAAGGCGATACGGTAGCGAGCACCCACTGCTGAGTCGATCCCGAAGGCAAGAGAGTGTCCCATGACCGCTGAGGGTTTTTATCTGTTCCCTCTAAGCGGAAAACACGTAAAAATACAAAGCATTGCAAAGTCCTCTGGGGAATGTAGTGCTTCTTCTCTTCTGAGGCAGGTATACCTGGAATTATCAATGATCTATGGAGCTGGAGTATTAGCTCTTTAACTCTTAATGCAATACATGATGTTATGATGTGGAATACCAGTACCAAAAATCATAAAACCATGACATTCCACCCCTTATTCCACATCGTTACATCATGCTTGATACATACAGAAGAACAATGATTAACATGCATTAGATATACACACACACAACATATATATACAAGTATATACATGGAATTACTGACTGCACTCCCCCAGCATCAAATTCCCTTGTGGTACACACTGAACATCCCCATTCTTCTGCATCACCCACCAAGTGGACCCAGGTCCCTGAGCGAAGACAGTTCCACGGAGAGGTTTGCCCTTTCCAGAAGCTGGAAGGACCCATACCGCCTTGCCCAACATGTTCTTTACATGTACTACAGGGACCTTATCTCCCTCTACTGTAGGTAGAGAGCTGGATTGGGCAGGACCATCACGATTGATGGATCCTCGAGTGTTGACCAACCAGGTGGCTTCTGCCAAATGCTTCTCCCAATACTTAAATGTTCCGCCACCCATTGCTTTCAACATGGTTTTCAGCAACCCATTGTATCTTTCAATCTTACCAGAAGCTGGTGCGTGATAGGGGATATGATAAATCCATTCAATGCCATGATCTTTGGCCCAATTACTTACAAGAGAATTTTTGAAATGAGTCCCATTATCTGACTCAATTCTTTCTGGAGTGCCATGTCGCCATAGGACTTGCTTCTCGAGACCTAGAATGGTGTTTCGGGCGGTAGCATGGGGTACTGCATATGTTTCAAGCCACCCAGTGGTTGCTTCCACCATGGTGAGCACATGACGCTTACCATTGCGAGATCATGGCAAGGTGATATAATCAACCTGCCACGCCTCCCCATATTTATACTTTTGCCATCGCCCTTCCCCCCAAAGAGGTTTCATCCTCTTGGCTTGTTTAATTGTGGCGCAAGTATCACAGTCATGGATAACCTGTGCAATAGCATCCATAGTTAAGTCCACCCCTCGGTCTCTAGCCCACTTATATGTTGCATCTCTTCCTTGATGGCCCGAGGTCTCATGGGCCCATTGAGCTAAAAATAATTCACTCTTGTGTTGCCAGTCCAGGTCTACTTGAGCCATCTTAACTTTGGCAGCTCGATCTACCTGATGGTTATTCTGTTGTTCTTCAGTTGCTCGGCTTTTAGGAACATGAGCATCTACATGGCGCACCTTTACAACCATATTCTTTACTCGGGCAGCAATATCTTTCCACAGTTCAGCAGCCCAAATAGGTTTACCCCTCCGTTGCCAGCCA
This sequence comes from Callipepla californica brunnescens, assembly GCA_023055505.1. Taxonomy (NCBI): domain Eukaryota; kingdom Metazoa; phylum Chordata; class Aves; order Galliformes; family Odontophoridae; genus Callipepla; species Callipepla californica. The sequence continues at coordinate 487,436 of JALIRH010000014.1, forward strand.
TTTTGTTCCCATTGCTGTAACCACCCCCATAAGGCATTTGCCACCATCCATGAGTCAGTGTAAAGATAAAGCACTGGCCACCTCTCTCGTTCAGCAATATCTAAGGCCAGTTGGACAGCCTTTACCTCTGCAAATTGGCTTGATTCTCCTTTTCCTTCAGTGGCCTCTGCAACTTGTCGTGTGGGGCTCCACACAGCAGATTTCCATCTGTGGTGCTTTCCCACAATACGACATGATCCATCTGTGAAAATGGCGTATCTCTTTTCATTGTCTGGTAGTTCATTGTATGGTGGGGCCTCTTTAGCACGTGACACCTCCTCTGCGGGTGTTGTTCCAAACTTTTTACCTTCAGGCCAGTCCATGATCACTTCTAGGATTCCTGGATGACTGAGGTTCCCCATCCGAGCTCGCTGTGTGATCAGCGCAATCCACTTACTCCAAGTGGCATCAGTAGCATGATGGGTAGAGGGAACCTTTCCTTTGAACATCCAGTTCAGCACTGGCAGTCGAGGTGCCAGAAGGAGCTGCGCTTCAGTACCGATTACTTCGGAAGCAGCTCGAACCCCCTTGTATGCGGCTAAGATTTCCTTCTCAGTTGGAGTGTAGCGCTCCTCAGACCCCCTGTATGCTCGACTCCAGAAACCAAGGGGTCGGCCTCGGGTCTCTCCAGAAGGTCTTTGCCACAAACTCCAAGTGGGACCTTCCTTTCCAGCAGCAGTGTAGAGGATGTTCTTTACATCCTGTCCCATCCGCACTGGCCCCAGGGCCACGGCACGGGCTATCTCCTGCTTAATTTGCTCAAAAGCCTGCTGCTGCTCAGGGCCCCATACAAAATCATTCTTCTTCCGCGTCACCCGAAAGAGAGGGCTCACAATGAGGCTGTAGTTTGGAACATGCATTCTCTAAAAGCCCACTATACCCAGAAAAGCTTGGGTCTCTGTCTTACTAGTGGGTGGAGACATAGCAATAATTTTGTCAATCACATCTGTTGGGATGTGACGACGTCCATCTTGCCACTTTATTCCTAGGAATTGAATTTCCTGTGCAGGCCCTTTTACTTTGCTTCGTTTAATAGCGAAGCCAGCTCGCAGGAGGATCTGGATTATTCTCTCTCCTTTCTCGAAAACTTCCCCTGCTGTATTGCCCCACACAATGATGTCATCAATGTATTGTAAGTGCTCAGGAGCACCGCCCTGTTCCAATGCAGTTTGGATCAACCCATGGCAAATGGTTGGGCTGTGCTTCCACCCCTGGGGCAAACGGTTCCAGGTGTACTGAACGCCTCTCCAGGTGAAGGCAAACTGTGGCCTGCATTCTGTGGCCAAGGGAATTGAAAAGAAGGCGTTAGCAATGTCAGTCGTGGCATACCACTTGACTGCTTTTGACTCCAGTTCATACTGGAGTTGAAGCATGTCCGGCACAGCAGCACTCAGTGGGTGTGTGACTTCATTCAGGCCACGGTAATCTACCGTCAGTCTCCATTCTCCACTGGCTATACGCACTGGCCATATGGGGCTATTAAACGGGGAGTGAGTTTTGCTGATCACTCCCTGGCTCTCTAGCTGACGAATCAGGTTATGAATGGGGAGCAAGGAATCCCTGTTGGTGCGGTACTGCCGTCTGTGCACTGTTTTTGTAGCAATTGGTACCTGTTGCTCCTCCACTTGTAGTAACCCTACAACAGACAGATCTTCTGACAGGCCAGGCAAAGCAGACAGCTGCTTAATATTATCTGCATCCACAGCAGCTATTCCGAAAGCCCATCGATACCCTTTGGGATCCTTAAAATATCCCCTTTTGAGGTAATCAATACCAAGTATGCATGGGGCCCCCTGTCCGGTCGCTATAGGATGCTTCTGCCAGTCTTTACCCGTGAGGCTTATTTCTGCCTCCAGCACAGACAATTCATGAAAGCCCCCAGTCACTCCAGAGATATGAATCAATTCTGCCTACTAATAACTTGAAGGCATTAGAGTACATTGTGCACCAGTATCCACCAGTGCCTCATATTTCTGTGGGTTTGATGTGCCAGGCCACCGAATCCACACAGTCCAATACACTCTATTATCCCTCTCCCTCCTCTGGCTGAGGGCAGGGCCCCTCTATTCATTACCTGTAGTGACAGGAACAACTTCGCTGGTAGTTGCTCTGCGTTGTAATTCTCTCACCCGTGCTCGCAGTGCAGGGGTGGGTTTTTGATGCCATTCCTTCATATCTTCTCCATTTGCACGTAAGTAACTCCACAAAGCCGCGCGCGACATGAAGTTAGTGAAGTTAGTGCTGTCATTTGCTCGAGCAGGACGGCGTCTGCTACTGATAGCTACAATTGATTCAACCCTATCAATCAGTTGGGATAATTTTCCCAGTATATCTTCCATTTGTCCTTCGAACTTTGATATGGCTGAAATGGACGCGTATGGCGGTGGAAATTTTTGTTCGAAGTTTTGAAGTGTAAGAGTTCAAAAACTGGGGGTTTTCTGTCTTGGTCCTCATATCTGTTGAACGTTGTCACTAGTGTACCGGCGTACCTCTCTGGTGCTGACTTTGAAAGCTTCTGACATATTTCAGGTGTACTCCTTACTTTCTCCGGATCATGGTCCCGATCGTCAGGATCAAAGGTGGGATCATACAGCATTTCTGCCACAGCTGTTTCTCTCAAATACTGGATGCCTTCCTCAATAGTTTTCCACCTTTTCACTTTAGGTGCCAGGTCACTCTTGTAGGGATATCTTTCCCTCACAGCTACTAGCATTCGTTGCCAGAGGCTGGCGATTCCATCCATATACCTGCTGATTCCTCTGTCGACAGCCGGATCTCGGGCAATGTTTCCTAGTTGGCGAGCTTCGTTACTATCAAGGGACACACTGTTGGCCCCGTTGTCCCAACACCGAAGCAACCAAGTGACAATACTCTCATCCGGACGTCGAACAAACTCCTTTCTTGAGCCTTGGATCTCAGACATTTTCATGGGCCGACGAAACGTCGTAACTTTAACTTTCTCTTCACCTTCATCATCACTTTCTTCTCCATGTCTCTCACTTTTCTTTGTTGCCTTTCTCGATGGTGGTGGGGTTGTGGCCACCCCCTCACCTATATCTTCCTCTTCTTTCGGCACCTCTTCTTTGCGTTCTAGGCGCGAGGACACACGTTTCCATTTCTTGCCTTCCACAGGGGCAACTGACTTTGATACTGGTGCTTCCTTTGGCTGGTCAGGTGTGACCGGGAGGTTTTCCTCTTTGGTTTGGGCCTCAGTTTGGACACTCTCTCCCTTCACAATAGTATATAAACCTCGGGTAGCATAAGCCAAGCCCCAAATAAGCTGTTCCACCTCAGATCTTTCTGAGCCGCAGCACCCTTTACTCAGATACAGGCCTAGCTCCTCAGGATCCTGCAATTGTTCGGGAGAAAAATCCCATGACACCGGGTGTCCCCATGCTTCTAATTTCTTTCCTAAAACTCTCCACTCTCCCTGCCATTCTACATTCTCTGTTTCTGGGAGAAGCTTCCTGCACATGATGTAAAGTGCTACTACATGAAAGAGGACTAATATCCCAATTATTAACACCATCCCTAAGTTGTGATCTCGAAAATTCATAAAAAACTGATAGGGGAACCTGGATACCCATTCAAACATCACATGGTTCGTTAATATGCTATCGTTTGTTCCATTAGCTGGGGTGCCCTGGTATCTGGCAGGTGCCTCTATCATTGCCTTTAATTTATCATATAGGGACCAGAACCAATGGAACAGAATGGCAAACCTAACCAAGTTCCAGTACGTTTTGAGCATTAAGAGGGAAAAAGCAATGAAATGCAGCCCCTTTAAGAGCAGTTCAAAATGAGAGAACATTTTTTTTTTTTACTATAACAAGTTAGCAGCACCCATAAAAGTTTACAAATATCCCAGAACTGGCAGTACGCCCAGACTTCCAGGTCGTGTTATGCCGTGCAGTACCTGCAGTACAGATAAGCATGCTAGCGAGAGACAGAGATTCACTCTAAAAGTATGTCTCTGCCCGGCTAAGGAGGTTCGGGCCCCACGTTGGGCGCCAAAAAAAATGTCAACGATTCACCGGGCTGGATCGGCCTGGCTCCGCGACGACAGGTGCGGGGGACCCACGGACCCAAGCCCCAGGAAAGGGGAAAGAAAAAAGGAAAAAGGGAAAAGGGAGATGGGCCTAGAAACAAAACAGCGGAAACGATCTGAGGAGGAAAGCTAATTTACTAAATAAGATATCAGAAAGCAAAATAACAGAATATAATACAATATAATTGGAATTGAGGCTAATGAATCAAATAAAATGAGCAAGAGAGAGTGTCCGATAAACCGAAGGCCTTACGCTAACGCTGAAGGCGATACGGTAGCGAGCACCCACTGCTGCGTCGATCACGAAGGAAAGAGAGCGTCCCGTGACCACTGAGGGTTTTTATCTGTTCCCTCTGAGCGGAAAACACGTAAAAATACAAAGCATCGCAAAGTCCCATGGGGAATGTAGTGCTTCTTCTCTTCTGAGACAGGTATACCTGGAATTATCAATGATCTATGGAGCTGGAGTATTAGCTCTTTAACTCTTAATGCAATACATGATGTTATGATGTGGAATACTAGTACCAAAAATCATAAAACAATGACAGAATCAATAGGACCATAAGGATCAATGGGGCCATAGGGATTCATGGGGCCATAGAACCCAATGGGGCCATAGGGATCAATGAGACCAAAGGAATAAGAGGGGCCATAGGAATCAGTGGGGCCATAGAACTCAATGGGGCCATAGGGATCAATGGGACAATAGGAATCAATGGGGCCATAAGAGTCAGTGGGGCCATAGGAATCAGTGGGGCCTTAGAAATCAATGGGGACATAGGAATCAATGAGGCCACAGGGATCAATGGGGCCACAGGAATCAATGGGACCATAGAACTCAATGGGGCCATAGGAATCAATGGGGCCATAGGGATCAATGGGGCCATATAGATCGATGAAGCCATAGGGATCATCGGGGACATAGGAATCAATGGGGCCATAGGAATCGATGGGGCTATAGGGATCAATGGGGTCATAGGAATCAATAAGGACATAGGAATCAGTGGGGCCATAGGAATCGATGGGGCCTTAGAACTCAATGGGGCCTTAGGAATCAATGGGGCCATAGGGATCAATGGGGCCATAGGGATCAATGGAACCATAGGAATCAATGGGGCCATAGGGATGAATGAGGCCATAGGAATCGATGGGGCCATAGGGATCGATGAGGCCATAGGAATCAATGGAGCCATTGAACTCAAAGGGGCCATAGGGATCAATGGGGCCATAGGAATCAATGGTATTATAGGAATGAATGGAGCTATAGAACTCAATGGGGTCGTAGGGATCAATGGGGCCATAGGGATCAATGGAGCCATACAACTCAATGGAGCCATAGAACTCAATGGGACCATAGGGATCAATGGGGTTATAGGGATCAATTGGGCCATAGAACTCAATGGGGCCATAGGAATCAATGTGGCCATAGAACTCTATATTGGGCATAAAAATCAATGGGGCCATAGGAATCAATGGGGTCATAGAACTCAATGGACCATAGGAATCAATGGAGCCATAGTAATCAATGGAGCCATAGAAATCAATGGGGCCTTAGGGACCAATGGGGACATAGGGATCAATGGGTACATAGGGATTAATTGGGCCTTAGAACTCAAAGGGGCCATAGAACTCAATGGGACCATAGGGATGAATGGGGCCATAGGGATCAATGGGGCCATAGGGATCAATTGGAACATAGGAATCAATGGGGCCATAGGGATCAATGGGACCATAGGAATCAATGCAGCCATAGAACTCAAAGGGGCCATAGGGATCAATGGGGCCATAGGGATCAATGGGGCAATAGGGATCATTGGGCCTATAGGATTCAATGGGGCCATAGGAATCGATGGGGCCATAGGAATCAATGGGGCCATAGGGATCGATAGGACCATAGGAATCGATGGGGCCATAGGAATCAATGGGACCATAGGGATGAGTGGGACCATAGGAATCAATGGGGCCATAGTCATCAATGGGGCCATTGGAATCAATGGGGCCATAGGACTCAATGGAGCCACAGAACTCAATAGGGCCATAGGGATCAATGGGGCCATAGGAATCAGTGGGGCCATATGGATCAACGGGGCCATAGGAATCGATGGGGCCATAGGAATCGATGGGGCCATAGGGATCAAAGGGCCATAGGGATCAATGTGGCCATGGGAATCAATGGAGACGTAGAACTCACTGGGGCCATAGGGATCGATGGCGCCATAGGGATCAATGGGGCCATAGAACTCGAAAGGGCCACAGGGATCAATGGGAACATCGGGATCAATGGTGCCTTAGGAATCAATGGGGCCATACGAATCAATGGGGCCATAGGGATCAATGGGACCATAGGAATCAATGCGGCCATAGAACTCAAAGGTGTCACTGTGATCAATGGGGCCATAGGAATCAATGGGATCTTAGAGATCAGTGGGGCCATAGGGATCAATGGGACCATAGGAATCAATGGGACCATAGGGATCAATTTGACCATAGGAATCAATGGGGCCATAGGAGTCAGTTGGGCCATAGGAATCAATGGAGCCATAGAACTCAATCGAGCCATAGAACTCAATGGGTCCATAGGGATCAATGGGAACTTAGGAATGAATGGGGCCATAGAACTCAATGGGGCCATAGGGATCAATGGGAACCTAGAACTCAATGGGGCCATAGAACTCAATGGGGCCATGGAAATCAATGGGGCCATAGGGATCAATGGGGCCATAGGGATCAATGGGGCCGTAGGGATCAATGGGGACATAGGAACCAATGGGACCATAGGGATCAATGGGACCATAGGGATCAATGGGACCGCAGGGATCAGTGGGAGCATAGGAATAAATGGGGCCATAGGAATCCGTGGGGCCATAGAACTCAGTGGGGCCACAGGGATCAATGGGGCCACAGGAATCAATGGGGCCATAGGAATCTATGGGACCATAGGGATCAATGGGGCCATAGGAATAAATGGGGCCATAGGAATCAATTGTACCATAGGGATCAATGGGGCCATAGAACTCAAAGGGGCCATAGGAATCAATGGGACCATAGGGATCAGTGGGGCCATAGGTATCAGTGGGGCCACAGCGATCAATGGGACCATCGGAATCAATGGGGCCAGAGAACTCAATGTGGCCCTAGGGATCAATGGGACCTTTGGAATCAATGGTGCCATAGGAACCAATGGGGCCATAGGGATCAATGGGACCATAGGGATCAATGGGACCACAGGGATCAATGGGACCATAGGGATCAATGGAGACAAAGGGATCAGTTGGGCCATAGAAGTAGATGGGGCCATAGAAATCCAAGGGGCCTTCGGAATCAATTGGGCCATAGAACTCAATGAGGCCATAGGAATCAATGGAGCCATAGAACTCAATGGGGTCATAGAACTCAATGGGGCCATAGGGATCACTGGGACCTTTGGAATCAATGGGGCCATAGGGATCAATGGGGCCATAGGGATCAATTGGGTCATAGAACTCAATGGGGCCATAGGAATCAATGTGGCCATAGAACTCTATTGGGCATAAAAATCAATGGGGCCATAGGAATCAATGGGACCATAGGGATCAATGGGGCCATAGGAATCAATGGGGCCATAGAACTCAATTGGGCCATTGAACTCAATACGGCCATAGGGATCAATGGGACCTTTGGAATCAATGGGGCATAGGAATCAATGGGGCCATAGGGATCAATGGGGCCAGAGGGATCAATGAAGCCATAGGAACCAATGGGGCCATAGGGATCAATGGGAACATAGGGATCAATGGGACCACAGGGATCTTTGGGACCATAGGGATCAATGGGGACATAGGGATCAATTGGGCAATAGAACTAAATGGGGCCATAGAAGACAATAGGGCCATAGGAATCAATGGGGCCATAGAAGTCAATGAGGCCATAGGAATCAATGGGGCCGTAGGGATCAATGGGGCCATAGAGATCAATGGGGCCATAGGAATCAATGGGGCCATAGTACTCAACGGGGCCATAGGGATCAATGGGAACATAGAACTCAATGGGGCCGTAGAACTCATTGGGGCCATAGGAAATAATGGGACCATTGGAATCAATGGGGCCATAGGAATCAATGGGGCCATAGGGATCAATGGGGCCATAGGAACCAATGGGGCCATAGGGATCAATGAGACCATAGGGATCAATGGGACCACAGGGATCAATGGGACCATAGGAATAAATGGGGCCATAGGGATCAATGGGGCCACAGGAATCAATGGGGCCATAGGAATCTATGGGACCATAGGGATCAATGGGGCCATAGGGATCAATGGGGCCATAGGAATCAATGGGGCCATAGAACTCAATGGAGCCATAGAACTCAATGGGGCCATAGAACTCAATGGAGCCATAGAACTCAAAGGGGCCATAGTAATCAATGGGGCCATAGAACTCAATGGGGTCGTAGAGATCAATGGGACCATAGGAATCAATGGGGCCTTAGAACTCAATGAGACCATAGGAATCAATGGAGCCATAGAACTCAATGGGGCCATTGAACTCATTGCGGCCATAGGGATCAATGGGACCTTTGGAATCAATGGGGCATAGGAGTGAATGGGGCCATAGGGATCACTGGGGCCATAGGGATCAATGGGGCCATAGGAACCAGTGCGGACATAGGGATCAATGGGAACATAGGGATCAATGGGACCACAGTGATCAATGAGACCATAGGGATCAATAGGGACATAGGGATCAATTGAGCCATAGAACTCAATGGGGCCTTAGAAATCAATGGGGCCATCGGAATCAATGGGGCCATAGAACTCAATGAGGCCATAGGAATCAATGGAGCCATAGAACTCAAGGGGCCATAGAACACAATGGGGCCATAGGGATCAATGGGACCTTTGGAATCAATGGGGTATAGGGATCAATGGGGCCATAGGGATCAATGGACCCATAGAACTCAATGGAGCCATAGAACTCAATGGGGCCATAGGGATCAATGGGGCCCTAGGGATCAATTGGGCCATAGAACTCATTGGGGCCATAGGAATCCAAGTGGCCACAGTACTCAATGGGGCCATAGCGATCAATGTAACCAAAGGAATCAATGAGGCCATAGAATTCAATGGGGCCATAGGAATCAATGGAGCCATAGGAATCAATGGAGCCATAGAACTCAAGGGGCCATAGAACACAATGGGGCCATAGGGATCAATGGGACCTTTGGAATCAATGGGGCCATAGGGATCAATGGGGCCATAGGGATCAATGGACCCATAGAACTCAATGGAGCCATAGAACTCAATGGGGCCATAGGGATCAATGGGGCCATAGGGATCAATTGGGCCATAGAACTCATTGGGGCCATAGGAATCCAAGTGGCCACAGTACTCAATAGGGCCATAGCGATCAATGTGGCCAAAGGAATCAATGGGGCCATAGAATACAATGGGGCCATAGGAATCAATGGAGCCATAGGAATCAATGGAGCCATAGAACTCAATGGGGCCATAGGGACCAATGGGGACATAGGGATCAATGGGGACATAGGGATCAATTGGGCCATCGAACTCAATGGATCAATAGAACTCAATGGGGCCATAGAACTCAATGGGGGCTTAGGGATCAATGGGACCTTTGGAATCAATGGGGCCGTAGGAATCAATGGGATCATAGAGATCAATGGGGCCTTAGGGATCAATGGGACCATAGGAATTAATGGGGCCATAGGGATCAATGGGACCATAGGAATCAATGTGGCCATAGAACTCAATGGGGCCATAAGGATCTTTGGGGCCATAGGGATCAATGGGGCCTTAAGGATCAATGGGACCATAGGAATCAATGGGGCCATAGGAATCAATGGGGCCATAAGGATCAATGGGACCATAGGAATCAATGGGGCCATAGGAATGAATGAAACCATAGGGATAAATGGGGCCATAGGAATCAACGGGGCCATAGTCATCCGTGGGGCCATTGGAATCAATGGGGCCATAGGACTCAATGGAGCCATAGAACTCAAAGGGGCCATAGAACTCAATGGAGCCATAGGGTTAAATGGGGCCATAGGAATCAGTGGGGCCATATGGATCAACGGGGCCATAGGAATCGATGGGGCCATAGGAATCGATTGGGCCATAGGGATCATTGGGGCCATAGGGATCAATGGGACGATAGGGATCAATGGGACCATAGGGATCTATGGGGCCATGGGAATCAATGGGGCCATAGGAATCAATGGGGCCATAGGGATCAATGGGGACATAGGTACCAAAGGTGCCACAGGGATCAATGGGACCATAGGGATCAAAGGGACCACAGGGATCAATGGGACCATAGGAATGAATGGGGCATAGGAATCCGTGGAGCCATAGAACTCAGTGGGGCCATAGGGATCAATGGGACCACAGGAATCAATGGAGCCATAGGAATCAATGGGACCATAGGGATCAATGGGGCCATAATAATCAATGGGGCCATAGAAGTCAATGGGGCCTTAGAACTCAATGTGGTCGTAGAGATCAATGGGACCATAGGAATCAAAGGGGCCTTAGAACTCAATGAGGCCATAGGAATCAATGGAGCCATAGAACTCAATGGGGACATTGAACTCAATGAGGCCGTAGGGATCAATGGGACCTTTGGAATCAATGGGGCCATAGGGATCAATGGGGCCATAGGGATCAATGGAGCCCTAGAACTCAATGGAGCCATAGAACTCAATGGGGTCATAGGGATCAATGGGGCCATAGGGATCAATGGGGCCACAGGAATCAATGGGGCCTTAGGAATCAATGGGACCATAGGGATCAATGGGGCCATAGATCTCAAAGTGGCCATAGGAATCAATGTGGCCATAGAACTGAATGGGCCATAAAAATCAATGGGGCCATAGCAATCAATAGGGCCACAGCGATCAATGGGACCATAGGAATCAATGGGACCATAGGAATCAATGGGGCCATAGGAATCAATGGGGCCATAGGAATAAATGGGGCCCTAGGAATCAATGGGAACATAGGGATCAATGGGGCCATAGGGATCAAAGGGGACATAGAACTCAATGGGGCCATAGAACTCAATGGGACAATAGGAATCAATGGGGCCATAGTGATCAATGGGGCCATAGAACTCAATGGGGCCATAGGGATGAATGGGGCCATAGGGATCAATTGGGCCATAGAACTAAATGGGGCCATAGGAATCAATGGTGCCTTAGAACTCAATGGGGCCATAATAATCAATGGAGCCATAGAACTCAATTGGGCCATAGGGATCAATGGGGCCATAGGGATCAATGAGGAGATAGGAATCAATGGAGCCATAGAACTCAATCAAGTCATAGAACTCAATGGGGCTTTAGGGATCAATGGGACCTTCAGAATCAATGGGGCCATAGGGATCAATGGGGCCATACAGATGAAAGGGGCCACTGGGATCGATGTGGCCATAGGGATCAATGGGGCCATAGAGATCAATGGGACCTTAGGGATCAATGGGACCATAGGAATAAATGGGGCCATAGGAATCAATGGGGCCATAGGAATAGGTGGGGCCATAAAACTCAGTGGGGCCATAGGGATCAATGAGGCCACAGGAATCAATGGGGCCTTAGGAATCAATGGGTCCATAGGGATAAATTTGGCCATAGGAATCAATAGGGCCTTAGGAATCAATGGGACCATAGGGATCAATGGGGCCATAGATCTCAAAGTGGCCATAGGGATCAATGGGACCCTAGGAATCAATGGGGCCATAGGTATCAATGGGGCCATAGAGATCAATGGGGCAATAGGAATAAATAGGGCCATAAAAATCAATGGGGCCATAGGGATCAAATGGGACATAGGGATGAATGGGGCCACAGCGATCAATGGGACCATAGGAATCAATGGGGCCATAGGAATCAATGAGGCCATAGGAATCAAAGAGCCATAGGACTCAACGGGACCATAGGGATCAATTGGACCATAGGAATCAATGTGGCCATAGGAATCAATGGGGCCATAGGAATAAATGGGGCCCTAGGAATCAATGGGAACATAGGGATCAATGGGGCCATAGGGATCAAAGGGGACATAGAACTCAATGGGGCCATAGAACTCAATGGGACAATAGGAATCAATGGGGCCATAGTGATCAATGGGGCCATAGAACTCAATGGGGCCATAGGGATGAATGGGGCCATAGGGATCAATTGGGCCATAGAACTAAATGGGGCCATAGGAATCAATGGTGCCTTAGAACTCAATGGGGCCATAGGAATCAATGCGGCCATAGAACTCAAAGGGGCCATAGGGATCAATGGGGCCATAGGGATCAATGGGGCAATAGGGATCATTGGGCCTATAGGATTCAATGGGGCCATAGGAATCGATGGGGCCATAGGAATCAATGGGGCCATAGGGATCGATAGGACCATAGGAATCGATGGGACCATAGGAATCGATGGGGCCATAGGAATCAATGGGACCATAGGGATGAGTGGGACCATAGGAATCAATGGGGCCATAGTCATCAATGGGGCCATTGGAATCAATGGGGCCGTAGGACTCAATGGAGCCACAGAACTCAATAGGGCCATAGGGATCAATGGGGCCATAGGAATCAGTGGGGCCATATGGATCAACGGGGCCATAGGAATCGATGGGGCCATAGGGATCAAAGGGCCATAGGGATCAATGTGGCCATGGGAATCAATGGAGACGTAGAACTCACTGGGGCCATAGGGATCGATGGCGCCATAGGGATCAATGGGGCCATAGAACTCGAAAGGGCCACAGGGATCAATGGGAACATCGGGATCAATGGTGCCTTAGGAATCAATGGGGCCATACGAATCAATGGGGCCATAGGGATCAATGGGACCATAGGAATCAATGCGGCCATAGAACTCAAAGGTGTCACTGTGATCAATGGGGCCATAGGAATCAATGGGATCTTAGAGATCAGTGGGGCCATAGGGATCAATGGGACCATAGGAATCAATGGGACCATAGGGATCAATTTGACCATAGGAATCAATGGGGCCATAGGAGTCAGTTGGGCCATAGGAATCAATGGAGCCATAGAACTCAATCGAGCCATAGAACTCAATGGGTCCATAGGGATCAATGGGAACTTAGGAATGAATGGGGCCATAGAACTCAATGGGGCCATAGGGATCAATGGGAACCTAGAACTCAATGGGGCCATAGAACTCAATGGGGCCATAGAAATCAATGGGGCCATAGGGATCAATGGGGCCATAGGGATCAATGGGGCCGTAGGGATCAATGGGGACATAGGAACCAATGGGACCATAGGGATCAATGGGACCATAGGGATCAATGGGACCGCAGGGATCAGTGGGAGCATAGGAATAAATGGGGCCATAGGAATCCGTGGGGCCATAGAACTCAGTGGGGCCACAGGGATCAATGGGGCCACAGGAATCAATGGGGCCATAGGAATCTATGGGACCATAGGGATCAATGGGGCCATAGGAATAAATGGGGCCATAGGAATCAATTGTACCATAGGGATCAATGGGGCCATAGAACTCAAAGGGGCCATAGGAATCAATGGGACCATAGGGATCAGTGGGGCCATAGGTATCAGTGGGGCCACAGCGATCAATGGGACCATCGGAATCAATGGTGCCATAGGAACCAATGGGGCCATAGGGATCAATGGGACCATAGGGATCAATGGGACCACAGGGATCAATGGGACCATAGGGATCAATGGAGACAAAGGGATCAGTTGGGCCATAGAAGTAGATGGGGCCATAGAAATCCAAGGGGCCTTCGGAATCAATTGGGCCATAGAACTCAATGAGGCCATAGGAATCAATGGAGCCATAGAACTCAATGGGGTCATAGAACTCAATGGGGCCATAGGGATCACTGGGACCTTTGGAATCAATGGGGCCATAGGGATCAATGGGGCCATAGGGATCAATTGGGTCATAGAACTCAATGGGGCCATAGGAATCAATGTGGCCATAGAACTCTATTGGGCATAAAAATCAATGGGGCCATAGGAATCAATGGGACCATAGGGATCAATGGGGCCATAGGAATCAATGGGGCCATAGAACTCAATTGGGCCATTGAACTCAATACGGCCATAGGGATCAATGGGACCTTTGGAATCAATGGGGCATAGGAATCAATGGGGCCATAGGGATCAATGGGGCCAGAGGGATCAATGAAGCCATAGGAACCAATGGGGCCATAGGGATCAATGGGAACATAGGGATCAATGGGACCACAGGGATCTTTGGGACCATAGGGATCAATGGGGACATAGGGATCAATTGGGCAATAGAACTAAATGGGGCCATAGAAGACAATAGGGCCATAGGAATCAATGGGGCCATAGAAGTCAATGAGGCCATAGGAATCAATGGGGCCGTAGGGATCAATGGGGCCATAGAGATCAATGGGGCCATAGGAATCAATGGGGCCATAGTACTCAACGGGGCCATAGGGATCAATGGGAACATAGAACTCAATGGGGCCGTAGAACTCATTGGGGCCATAGGAAATAATGGGACCATTGGAATCAATGGGGCCATAGGAATCAATGGGGCCATAGGGATCAATGGGGCCATAGGAACCAATGGGGCCATAGGGATCAATGAGACCATAGGGATCAATGGGACCACAGGGATCAATGGGACCATAGGAATAAATGGGGCCATAGGGATCAATGGGGCCACAGGAATCAATGGGGCCATAGGAATCTATGGGACCATAGGGATCAATGGGGCCATAGGGATCAATGGGGCCATAGGAATCAATGGGGCCATAGAACTCAATGGAGCCATAGAACTCAATGGGGCCATAGAACTAAATGGAGCCATAGAACTCAAAGGGGCCATAGTAATCAATGGGGCCATAGAACTCAATGGGGTCGTAGAGATCAATGGGACCATAGGAATCAATGGGGCCTTAGAACTCAATGAGACCATAGGAATCAATGGAGCCATAGAACTCAATGGGGCCATTGAACTCATTGCGGCCATAGGGATCAATGGGACCTTTGGAATCAATGGGGCATAGGAATGAATGGGGCCATAGGGATCACTGGGGCCATAGGGATCAATGGGGCCATAGGAACCAGTGCGGACATAGGGATCAATGGGAACATAGGGATCAATGGGACCTCAGTGATCAATGAGACCATAGGGATCAATGGGGACATAGGGATCAATTGAGCCATAGAACTCAAAGGGGCCTTAGAAATCAATGGGGCCATCGGAATCAATGGGGCCATAGAACTCAATGAGGCCATAGGAATCAATGGAGCCATAGAACTCAAGGGGCCATAGAACACAATGGGGCCATAGGGATCAATGGGACCTTTGGAATCAATGGGGTATAGGGATCAATGGGGCCATAGGGATCAATGGACCCATAGAACTCAATGGAGCCATAGAACTCAATGGGGCCTTAGGGATCAATGGGGCCCTAGGGATCAATTGGGCCATAGAACTCATTGGGGCCATAGGAATCCAAGTGGCCACAGTACTCAATGGGGCCATAGCGATCAATGTAACCAAAGGAATCAATGAGGCCATAGAATTCAATGGGGCCATAGGAATCAATGGAGCCATAGGAATCAATGGAGCCATAGAACTCAAGGGGCCATAGAACACAATGGGGCCATAGGGATCAATGGGAACTTTGGAATCAATGGGGCCATAGGGATCAATGGGGCCATAGGGATCAATGGACCCATAGAACTCAATGGAGCCATAGAACTCAATGGGGCCATAGGGATCAATGGGGCCATAGGGATCAATTGGGCCATAGAACTCATTGGGGCCATAGGAATCCAAGTGGCCACAGTACTCAATAGGGCCATAGCGATCAATGTGGCCAAAGGAATCAATGGGGCCATAGAATACAATGGGGCCATAGGAATCAATGGAGCCATAGGAATCAATGGAGCCATAGAACTCAATGGGGCCATAGGGACCAATGGGGACATAGGGATCAATGGGGACATAGGGATCAATTGGGCCATCGAACTCAATGGATCAATAGAACTCAATGGGGCCATAGAACTCAATGGGGGCTTAGGGATCAATGGGACCTTTGGAATCAATGGGGCCGTAGGAATCAATGGGATCATAGAGATCAATGGGGCCTTAGGGATCAATGGGACCATAGGAATTAATGGGGCCATAGGGATCAATGGGACCATAGGAATCAATGTGGCCATAGAACTCAATGGGGCCATAAGGATCTTTGGGGCCATAGGGATCAATGGGGCCTTAAGGATCAATGGGACCATAGGAATCAATGGGGCCATAGGAATCAATAGGGCCATAAGGATCAATGGGACCATAGGAATCAATGGGGCCATAGGAATGAATGAAACCATAGGGATAAATGGGGCCATAGGAATCAACGGGGCCATAGTCATCCGTGGGGCCATTGGAATCAATGGGGCCATAGGACTCAATGGAGCCATAGAACTCAAAGGGGCCATAGAACTCAATGGAGCCATAGGGTTAAATGGGGCCATAGGAATCAGTGGGGCCATATGGATCAACGGGGCCATAGGAATCGATGGGGCCATAGGAATCGATTGGGCCATAGGGATCATTGGGGCCATAGGGATCAATGGGACGATAGGGATCAATGGGACCATAGGGATCTATGGGGCCATGGGAATCAATGGGGCCATAGGAATCAATGGGGCCATAGGGATCAATGGGGACATAGGTACCAAAGGTGCCACAGGGATCAATGGGACCATAGGGATCAAAGGGACCACAGGGATCAATGGGACCATAGGAATGAATGGGGCATAGGAATCCGTGGAGCCATAGAACTCAGTGAGGCCATAGGGATCAATGGGACCACAGGAATCAATGGAGCCATAGGAATCAATGGGACCATAGGGATCAATGGGGCCCTAATAATCAATGGGGCCATAGAAGTCAATGGGGCCTTAGAACTCAATGTGGTCGTAGAGATCAATGGGACCATAGGAATCAAAGGGGCCTTAGAACTCAATGAGGCCATAGGAATCAATGGAGCCATAGAACTCAATGGGGACATTGAACTCAATGAGGCCGTAGGGATCAATGGGACCTTTGGAATCAATGGGGCCATAGGGATCAATGGGGCCATAGGGATCAATGGAGCCCTAGAACTCAATGGAGCCATAGAACTCAATGGGGTCATAGGGATCAATGGGGCCATAGGGATCAATGGGGCCACAGGAATCAATGGGGCCTTAGGAATCAATGGGACCATAGGGATCAATGGGGCCATAGATCTCAAAGTGGCCATAGGAATCAATGTGGCCATAGAACTGAAGGGGCCATAAAAATCAATGGGGCCATAGCAATCAATAGGGCCACAGCGATCAATGGGACCATAGGAATCAATGGGACCATAGGAATCAATGGGGCCATAGGAATCAATGGGGCCATAGAAATAAATGGGGCCCTAGGAATCAATGGGAACATAGGGATCAATGGGGCCATAGGGATCAAAGGGGACATAGAACTCAATGGGGCCATAGAACTCAATGGGACAATAGGAATCAATGGGGCCATAGTGATCAATGGGGCCATAGAACTCAATGGGGCCATAGGGATGAATGGGGCCATAGGGATCAATTGGGCCATAGAACTAAATGGGGCCATAGGAATCAATGGTGCCTTAGAACTCAATGGGGCCATAATAATCAATGGAGCCATAGAACTCAATTGGGCCATAGGGATCAATGGGGCCATAGGGATCAATGAGGAGATAGGAATCAATGGAGCCATAGAACTCAATCAAGTCATAGAACTCAATGGGGCTTTAGGGATCAATGGGACCTTCAGAATCAATGGGGCCATAGGGATCAATGGGGCCATACAGATGAAAGGGGCCACTGGGATTGATGTGGCCATAGGGATCAATGGGGCCATAGAGATCAATGGGACCTTAGGGATCAATGGGACCATAGGAATAAATGGGGCCATAGGAATCAATGGGGCCATAGGAATAGGTGGGGCCATAAAACTCAGTGGGGCCATAGGGATCAATGGGGCCACAGGAATCAATGGGGCCTTAGGAATCAATGGGTCCATAGGGATAAATTTGGCCATAGGAATCAATAGGGCCTTAGGAATCAATGGGACCATAGGGATCAATGGGGCCATAGATCTCAAAGTGGCCATAGGGATCAATGGGACCCTAGGAATCAATGGGGCCATAGGTATCAATGGGGCCATAGAGATCAATGGGGCAATAGGAATAAATAGGGCCATAAAAATCAATGGGGCCATAGGGATCAAATGGGACATAGGGATGAATGGGGCCACAGCGATCAATGGGACCATAGGAATCAATGGGGCCATAGGAATCAATGAGGCCATAGGAATCAAAGAGCCATAGGAATCAACGGGACCATAGGGATCAATTGGACCATAGGAATCAATGGGGCCATAGGAGTCAGTGGGGCCATAGGAATCAATGGAGCCATAGAACTCAATCGAGCCATAGAACTCAATGGGGCCATAGGGATCAATGGGAACACAGAACTCAATGAGGCTGTAGGGATCAATGGGGCCATAGAGATCAATGGGGCCATAGGAATCAATGAGGCCATAGAACTCAATGGGGCCATAGGGATCAATGGGAACACAGAACTCAATGGAGCCATAGAACTCAAAGCGGCCATAGGAAACAACGGGACCTTAGGAATCAATAAGGCCATAGGAATCTATGGGGCAATAGGGATTAATGGGGTCCTAGGGATCAATGGGGCCATAGGAACCAATGGGGCAATAGGGATCAATGGGACCATAGGGATCAAAGGGACCCCAGGGATCAATGGGACCATAGGAATAAATGGGGCCATAGGAATGAATGGGGCATAGGAATCCGTGGGGCATAGAACTCAGTGGGGCCATAGGGATCAATGGGGCCACAGGAATCAATGGGGCCATAGGGATCAGTGGGGTTCTAGGGATCAATGGAGCCATATAACTCAATGGAGCCATAGAACTCAATTGGGCCATAGGGATCAATGGGGCCATAGGGCTCAATTGGGCCATAGAACTCAATGGGGCCATAGGAATCAAAGTGGACATAGAACTCAATGGGGCCATAAAAATCAATGGGGCCATAGGAATCAATGGGGCCATAGGAATCAATGGGGCCATAGGAATCAATGGAGCCGTAGGACTCAAAGGGGCCATAGAACTCAAAGGGGCCATAGGGATCAATTGGGCCATAGAACTCAATGGGGCTATAGAAATCAACGGGGCCATTGGAATCAATGGGGCCATCGGAATCAATGGGGCCATCGGAATCAATGGGGCCATAGAACTCAAAGAGGCCATAGGAATCAATGGAGACATAGAACTCAATGGGGCCATAGAACTCAAGGGGCCATAGGGATCAATGGGACCTTTGGTATCAATGGGGCCTTAGGAATCAATGGGATCTTAAAGATCAGTGGGGCCATAGGGATCAATGGGAACATAGGAATCAATGGGGCTATAGGGATCAATGGGACCATAGGAACCTATGTTGCCATAAAACTCAATGGGGCCATAGGGATCAATGGGGCCATAGGAATCGATGGGGCCATAGGAATCAATGGGGCCATAGGGATGAATGGGACCATAGGAATCAATGGGGCCATTGACATCAGTGGGGCCAATGGAATCAGTGTGGCCTTAGGACTCAATGGAGCCATAGAACTCAAAGGGGCCATAGAACTGAATAGGGCCATAGGGTTCAATGGTACCATAGGAATCAGAGGGGCCATATGGATCAACGGGGCCATAGGAATCGATGGGGCCATAGGAATCGATGGGGCCATAGAGATTTTTGGGGCCATAGGGATCAATGCAGCCATAGGAATCAATGGAGCCGTAGAAATCATTGGGGCCATAGGGATCGATGGGGCCATAGGGATCGATGGGGCCATAGGGATCAATGGGGCCATCGAACTCAATGGGGCCATAGGGATCAATGGGAACATAGGGATCAATGGGGTTTTAGAACTCAATGGGGCCATAGGGATCAATGAAGCCATAGGGATCAATGGGGCCATAGGGATCAATGGGGCCATAGAAATCAATGGGGCCTTAGGGATCAATGGACCAAAGGGATCAATGGCGCCATAGTCATGAATGGGGCCATAGGGATAAATGGGTGCGCAGGGATCAATGGGGTCACAGCGATCAAGGTGGCCATAGGAATCAATGAAGCCAGAGTACTCAATGGGGCCATAGAACTCAATGGGGCCTTAGGGATAAATGGGACCTTAGGAATCAATGGGGCCATAGAACTCAATGGGACCATAGGAATCAATGGGGCCATAGGAAACAATGTGGCCATTGGGATCAATGAAGCCATAGGGATCAATGGGGCCATAGAACTCAATGGGGCCTTAGGAATCAAAGGGGCCATAGAGATCAATGGGGCCACAATACTCAATGGGGCCATAGTGATCAATGGGGCCATAGGGATCAATTGGGCCATAGAACTCAATGGGGCCGTAGGAATCAATGGTGCATAGGGATCAATGGGGCCATTATAATCAATGGAGCCATTGAACTCAATGGGGCCTTAGGGATCAATGGGGCCATAGCGATCAAAGAGGCCATAGGAATCAATGGGACCATAGGGAATAATGGGGCCTTAGGGATCAATGGGGCCATAGGGATCATTGGTGCCATAGAACTCTATGGGGCCATAGGGATCAATGGGACCATAGGAATCAATGGGGCCATAGGGATCATAGGGATCATAGGAATCAATGGGGCCAAATAACTCTATGGGGCCATAGGGATCAATGGGGCCATAGGGATCAATGGGGCCAAAGGGATCAATGGGGCCATAGGGATCAATGGGGCCATAGTAATCAATGGAACCATAGGGATCAATGGGGCCATAGGGATCAAAGGGGCCATAGTCATCAATGGGGCCATAGGGATTAATGGGGCCACAGCGATCAATGGGGCTATAGGAATCAATGGAGCCATAGAACTCAATGGGGCCATAGAAATCAAAGGGGCCTTAGGGATGAATGTGACCTTAGGAATCAATGGGGCCATAGAACTCAAAGGGAACTTTGGAATCAATGGGGCCATAGGTATCAATGGGGCCATAGGGATGAATGGAGCCATAGAACTAAATGGGGCCATAGAAATCCAAGGGGCCATCAAAATCAATGGGGCCATAGAACTCAATGAGGCCATAGGAATCAATGGAGCCATAGAACTCAATGGGGCCATAGGGATCAATGGGGCCATAGGGATCAATGAGGACATAGGAATCAATGGAGCCATAGAACTCAATCGAGCCATAGAACTCAATGGGGCAATAGGGATTAATGGGGCTTTAGTAATCAATGGGGCCATAGGGATCAGTGGGGCCGTAGGGATGAATGGGGCCACAGGGATCGATGTGGCCATAGGGATCAATGGGTTCATAGAGATCAATGGGACCATAGGTATCAATGGGACCATAGGGATCAATGGGACCATATAAATAAATGGGGTCATAGGAATCAATGGGGCCATAGGAATCAATGGGACCATAGGGATCAATGGGGCCATAGAACTCAAAGTGGCCATAGCAATCAATGTGGCCATAAAACTGAAGGGGCCATAAAAATCAATGGGGCCATAGGAAACAAAGGGGCCAGAGGGATCAATGAGGCCACAGCGATCAATGGGACCATAGGAGTCAATGGGGCCATAGGAATCAATGGGAACTTTGGAATCAACGGGGCCATAGGGATCAATGGGGCCATAGGAATCAAAGTGGCCATAGAACTCAATGGGGCCATAAAAATCAATGGGGCCATAGGAATCAGTGGGGCCATAGAACTCAATGGGGCCATAGTAATCAATAGAGCCATAGGAATCAATGGACCTATGGAACTCAAAGGGGCCATAGGAATTAATGGGGCCAAAGGGATCAATGGGGACATAGGAATCAATGGGGCCATAGAACTCAATGAGGCCATGGGAATCAAAGGAGCCATAGAACTCAATGGGGCCATAGGAATCAATGAGGCCATAGAATTCAAAGGGGCCATAGAACTCAATGGGGTCGTAGAGATGAATGGGGTCGTAGAGATCAATGCGACCATAGGAATCAATGGGGCCATAGAACTCAATGAGGCCATAGGAATCAATGGGGCCATAGAACTTAATGGGCCATAGGAATCAATGGAGCCAGAGTAATCAAAGGAGCCATAGAACTCATTGGGGCCTTAGGGACCAATGGGTACATAGGGATCAGTGGGGCCATATGGATCAACGGGGCCATAGGAATCGATGGGGCCATAGGAATCGATGGGGCCATAGGAATCGATGGGAACATAGGGATCAATGGAGACGTATAACTCATTTGGGCCATAGGGATCGATGACGCCATAGGGATCAAAGGGGCCATAGAACTCAAAGGGGCCATAGGGATCAATGGGAACATAGGGATCAATGGTGCCTTAGGAATCAATGGGGACATAGGAATCAATGGGGCCAAAGGGATCAATGGGACCATAGGAATCAATGCGGCCATAGAACTCAAAGGTGTCATAGGGATCAATGGGGCCATAGGAATCAATGGGGTCTTAGAGAGCAATGGGGCCATAGGGATCAATGGGACCATAGGAATCAATGGGACCATAGGGATCAATGGGACCATAGGAATCAAAGGGGCCATAGGAGTCAGTGGGGCCTTTAGAATCAATGGAGCCATAGAACTCAATCTAGCCATAGAACTCAATGGGGTCATAGGGATCAATGGGACCTTAGGAATGAATGGTGCCCTAGGGATCAATGGGGCCATAGAGATCAATGGGGCCATAGGAATCAATGTGGCCATAGAACTCAATGGGGCCATAGGGATCAATGGGAACATAGAACTCAATGGGGCCATAGAATTCAATGGGGCCATAGGAATCAATGGGACCATAGGAATCAATGGGGCCATAGGAATCAATGGGGCCACAGGAATCAATGGTGCCATAGGGATGAATGGGGCCTTAGGAACCAATGGGGCCTTAGGGATCAATGGGACAATAGGGATCCATGGGACCACAGGGATCAATGGGACCGTAGGAATAAATGGGGCCATAGGAATCAATGGGGCCATAGGAATCCGTGGGGCCATAGAACTCAGTGATGCCATAGGGATCAATGGGGCCACAGGAATCAATGGGGCCATAGGAATCTAAGGGACCATAGAGATCAATGGGGCCATAGGAATCAATGGGGCCATAGGAATCAATGGGACCGTAGGGATCAATGGGGCCATAGAATTCAAAGGGGCCATAGGAATCAATGTGGCCATAGAACTGAAGGGGCCATAAAAATCAATGGGGCCATAGGGATCAATGGGACCTT
Organism: Callipepla californica brunnescens; assembly: GCA_023055505.1. NCBI lineage: Eukaryota > Metazoa > Chordata > Aves > Galliformes > Odontophoridae > Callipepla > Callipepla californica. The sequence continues at coordinate 510,868 of JALIRH010000014.1, forward strand.
TGGTATCAATGGGGCCTTAGGAATCAATGGGATCTTAAAGATCAATGGGGCCATAGGGGTCAATGGGAACATAGGAATCAATGGGGCTATAGGGATCAATGGGACCATAGGAACCAATGTTGCCATAAAACTCAATGGGGCCATAGGGATCAATGGGGCCATAGGAATCGATGGGGCCATAGGAATCAATGGGGCCATAGGGATGAATGGGACCATAGGAATCAATGGGGCCATTGTCATCACTGGGGCCAATGGAATCAATGTGGCCTTAGGACTCAATGGAGCCATAGAACTCAAAGGGACCATAGAACTGAATAGGGCCATAGGGTTCAATGGGACCATAGGAATCAGAGGGGCCATATGGATCAACGGGGCCATAGGAATCGATGGGGCCATAGGAATCGATGGGGCCATAGAGATTTTTGGGGCCATAGGGATCAATGCAGCCATAGGAATCAATGGAGCCGTAGAAATCATTGGGGCCATAGGGATCGATGGGGCCATAGGGATCGATGGGGCCATAGGGATCAATGGGGCCATCGAACTCAATGGGGCCATAGGGATCAATGGGAACATAGGGATCAATGGGGTTTTAGAACTCAATGGGGCCATAGGGATCAATGAAGCCATAGGGATCAATGGGGCCATAGGGATCAATGGGGCCATAGAAATCAATGGGGCCTTAGGGATCAATGGACCAAAGGGATCAATGGCGCCATAGTCATGAATGGGGCCATAGGGATAAATGGGTGCGCAGGGATCAATGGGGTCACAGCGATCAAGGTGGCCATAGGAATCAATGAAGCCAGAGAACTCAATGGGGCCATAGAACTCAATGGGGCCTTAGGGATAAATGGGACCTTAGGAATCAATGGGGCCATAGAACTCAATGGGACCATAGGAATCAATGGGGCCATAGGAAACAATGTGGCCATTGGGATCAATGAAGCCATAGGGATCAATGGGGCCATAGAACTCAATGGGGCCTTAGGAATCAAAAGGGCCATAGAGATCAATGGGGCCACAATACTCAATGGGGCCATAGTGATCAATGGGGCCATAGGGATCAATTGGGCCGTAGAACTCAATGCGACCTTAGGAATCAAAGGGGCCATAGGAATCAATGGGGCCATAGAAATCAATGCGGCCGTAGGAATCAATGGTGCATAGGGATCAATGGGGCCATTATAATCAATGGAGCCATTGAACTCAATGGGGCCTTAGGGATCAATGGGGCCATAGCGATCAAAGAGACCATAGGAATCAATGGGACCATAGGGATTAATGGGGCCTTAGGGATCAATGGGGCCATAGGGATCATGGGTGCCATAGAACTCTATGGGGCCATAGGGATCAATGGGACCATAGGAATCAATGGGGACATAGGGATCATAGGGATCATAGGAATCTATGGGGCCAAATAACTCTATGGGGCCATAGGGATCAATGGGGCCATAGGGATCAATGGGGCCAAAGGGATCAATGGGGCCATAGGGATCAATGGGGCCATAGTAATCAATGGAACCATAGGGATCAATTGGGCGATAGGGATCAAAGGGGCCATAGTCATCAATGGGGCCATAGGGATTAATGGGGCCACAGCGATCAATGGGGTATAGGAATCAATGGAGCTATAGAACTCAATGGGGCCATAGAAATCAAAGGGGCCTTAGGGATGAATGTGACCTTAGGAATCAATGGGGCCATAGAACTCAAAGGGAACTTTGGAATCAATGGGGCCATAGGTATCAATGGGGCCATAGGGATGAATGGAGCCATAGAACTAAATGGGGCCATAGAAATCCAAGGGGCCATCAAAATCAATGGGGCCATAGAACTCAATGAGGCCATAGGAATCAATGGAGCCTTAGAACTCAATGGGGCCAGAGAACTCAATGGGGCCATAGGGATCAATGGGACCTTAGCTATCAATGGGGCCATAGGGATCAATGGAGCCATACATCTCAATGGAGCCGTCGAACTCAAAGGGGTCATACGGGTCAATGTGGCCATAGGGATCATATGGGCCATATAACTCAATGGGGCCTTAGGGATCAATGTGGCCATAGGGATCAATTGGGCCATAGAACTCAATAAGGCCTTAGGGATCAATGGGGCCATAGGGATCAATTTGGCCATAGAACTCAATCGGGCCATAGGAATCAATGGGGCCATAGAACTCAATTGGGCCATAATAATCAATGGAGCCATAGAAGTCAATGGGGCCATAGGGATCTATGGGGCCATAGGGATCAATGAGGGCATAGGAATCAATGGAGCCATAGAACTCAATCGAGCCATAGAACTCAATGGGGCAATAGGGATTAATGGGGCTTTAGTAATCAATGGGGCCATAGGGATCAGTGGGGCCGTAGGGATGAATGGGGCCACAGGGATCGATGTGGCCATAGGGATCAATGGGGTCATAGAGATCAATGGGACCATAGGGATCAATGGGACCATAGGGATCAATGGGACCATATAAATAAATGGGGTCATAGGAATCAATGGGGCCTTAGGAATCAATGGGACCATAGGGATCAATGGGGCCATAGAACTCAAAGTGGCCATAGGAATCAATGTGGCCATAAAACTGAAGGGGCCATAAAAATCAATGGGGCCATAGGAAACAAAGGGGCCAGAGGGATCAATGAGGCCACAGCGATCAATGGGACCATAGGAGTCAATGGGGCCATAGGAATCAATGGGAACTTTGGAATCAACGGGGCCATAGGGATCAATGGGGCCATAGGAATCAAAGTGGCCATAGAACTCAATGGGGCCATAAAAATCAATGGGGCCATAGGAATCAGTGGGGCCATAGAACTCAATGGGGCCATAGTAATCAATAGAGCCATAGGAATCAATGGACCTATGGAACTCAAAGGGGCCATAGGAATTAATGGGGCCATAGGGATCAATGGTGCCATAGGAACCAATGGGACCATCGGGATCAGTGGGAGTATAGGGATCAATGGGACCATAGGGATCAATGGGACCATAGGGATCAATGGGGACTTAGGGATCAATGGGGCCATAGAACTCAAAGGGGCCATAGAACTCAATGGGGCCATAGGGATCAATGGGAATTTTGGAATCAATGGGGCAATAGGAATCAATGGGACCATAGGGATCAATCGGGCCATAGGGATCAATGGTGCCATAGGAACCAATGGGGCCATAGGGATCAATGGGACCATAGGGATTAAAGTGACCACAGGTATCAATTGGACCATAGGGATCAATGGGGCCTTAGGGATCAATTGAGCCATAGAAGTAAATGGGGCCATAGAAATCCAAGGTGCCTTCGGAATCAATGGGGCCATAGAACAGAATGAGGCCATAGGAATCAATGGAGCTATAGAACTCAATGGGGCCATAGAACTCAATGGGGCCATAGAACTCAATGGGGCCATAGGGATCAATGGGACCTCCGGAAACAATGGGGCCATTAAACTCAGTGAGGCCATAGGAATCAATGGAGCCTTAGAACTCAATGGGGCCATTGAACTCAATGCCGCCACAGGGATAAATGTGACCATAGGCATCAGTAGGTACATAGGGATCAATTGGGCAATAGAAATAAATGGGGCCATAGAAATCAATGTGGCCATCGGAATCAATGGGGCCATAGAACTCAATGGGGCCATAGGGATCAATGGGACCTTTGGAATCAATGGGGCCATAGGAATCAATGGGGCCATAGGAATCAATGGGGCCATAGGGATCAATGGTGCCATAGGAACCAATGGGGAAATAGGGAACAATTGCGCCATAGAACTAAATGGGGCCATAGAAATCCAAGGGGCCTTCAGAATCAATGGGCCTTAGAACTCAATGAGGCCATAGGAATCAATGTAGCCATAGAACTCAATGGGGCCATTGAAGTCAATGCGGCCATAGGGATCAATGGGACCTTTGGAATCAATGGGGTCATTAGGATCAATGGGGCCATAGGGATAAATGGAGCCATAGAACTCAATGGAGCCATAGAACTCTATTGGGCATAAAAATCAATGGGTCCATAGGAATCAATGAGGCCATAGAACACAAAGGGCCATAGGAATCAATGGAGCCATAGGTATCAATGGAGCCATAGAACTCAATGGGGCCTTAGGGACAAATGGGGACATAGGGATCAATGGGTTCATTTGGATCAATTGGTCCATAGAACTCAATGGGGCCATAGAACTCAATGGGGCCATCGGAATCAATGGGGCCATAGAAATCAAAGAGGCCATAGGAATCAATGGAGCCATAGAACTCAATGGGGCCATAGAACTCAATGGGGACATAGGGATCAATGGTATCATAGAGATCAATGGGGCCATAGGGATCAATGGGACCATAGGAATCAATGGGGCCATAGGGATCAATGGGGACATAGGAATCAATGCGGCCATAGAACTCAATGGGGCCATAAAGATCAATGGGGCCATAGGGATCAATGGGGCCATAGGGATCAATGGGGCCATAGGCATCATTGGGGCCATAGGATTCAATAGGGCCATAGGAATCGATGGGGCCATAGGAATCAATGGGGCCAAAGGGATCAATGGGACCATAGGAATCAATGGGGCCATAGGAATCAATGGGACCATAGGGATCAGTGGGGCCATAGGGATCAATGGGGCCATAGTTATCAATGGGGCCATAGTTATCAATGCGGCCATTGGAATCAATGGGGCCTTGGGACTCAATGGAGCCATGAGTCAGAGGCTCAATGTCACTCATTAGTGACATTGGGATGAATGGGGCCATAGGAATCAGTGGGGCCATATTGATCAACAAGGCCATAGGAATCGATGGGGCCATAGGAATCTGGGGCCATAGGGATCAATGGGCCATAGGGATCAATGTGGCCATAGGAATCAATGGAGACGTAGAACTCTTTGGGGCCATAGGGATCGATGGCGCCATAGGGATCAAAGGGGCCATAGAACTTAAAGGGGTCATAGAGATTAATGGGAACATAGGGATCAATGGTGCCTTAGGAATCAATGGGGACAAAGGAATCAATGGGGCCATAGGGATCAATGGGACCATAGGAACCAATGCGGCCATAGAACTCAGTGTTGTCATAGGGATCAATGGGGCCATAGGAATCAATGGGATCTTAGAGATCAAATGGACCATAGGAATCAATGGGGACATAGGAGTCAGTGGGGCCATAGGAATCAATGGAGCCATAGAACTCAATCGAGCCATAGAACTCAATGGGATCATAGGGATCAAAGGGACCTTAGGAATGAATGGGGCCATAGGGATCAATGGGGCCATAGAGATCAATGGGACCATAGGAATCAGTGGGGCCATAGAACTCAATGGGATCTTAGGGATCAATGGGAACATAGAACTCAATGGGACCATAGGAATCAATGGGGCCATAGGAATCAATGGGACCTTAGGAATTAATGGGGCCGTAGGGATCAATGGGGCCACAGGGATCAATGGGGCAATAGGGATTAATGTGGCCATAGGAACCAATGGGGCCATAGGGATCAATGGGACTGTAGGGATCAATGGGACCACAGGGATCAATGGGACCATAGGAATCAATGGGGCCATAGGAATCAATGGGGCCATAGGAATCCGTGGGGCCATAGAACTCAGTTGGGCAATGGGGATCAATGGGGCCACAGGAATCAATGGGGCCATAGGAATCAACGGGACTATAAAAATCAATGGGGCCATAGGAATCAAAGGAGCCATAGAACTCAATAGGGCCATAGGGATCACTGAGGCCATAGGAATCAGTGGGACCATAGAACTCAGTGGGGCCTTAGGAACCAATGGGGCCCTAGGGATCAATGGGGCCATAGAACTCAATGGTGCCATAGATCTCAATAAGGCCATAGGGATCAATGGGACCATAGGAATCAATGGGGCCATAGGAATCAGTGGGGCATTAGGAATCAATGCGTCCAGAGGGATCAATGAGGTCATAGGAATCAGTGGGGCAATAGAACTCAATGGGGCGATATGAATCAATGGGGCCAGAGAACTCAATGGGGTCAGAGAACTCAATGGTGCCATAGGGATCAATGGGACCATAGGAATCAATGGGGCCATCGGGATCAAAGGGACCATAGGAATCAATGCGGCCATAGAACTCAATGCGGCCTTAGAACTCAATGGGGCCATAGAACTCAAGGGGGCCATAAGGATCAATGGGGCCATAGGGATCATTTGGGCCATAGGGATTAATGGGGCATAGGAATCATTGCTGCCATAGGAATCAATGGGGCCATAGGGATAGATGGGACCATAGTCATCAAAGGGGCCATAGGAATCAATGTGGCCATAGGACTCAATGGAGCCATAGAACTCAAAGGGGCCTTAGAACTCAATAAGGCCATAGGGATCAATGGGGTCATACGAATCAGAGGGGCCATATGGATCAACGGGCCCATAGGAATCGATGGGGCCATAGGAATCGATGGGGCCATAGGGATCAATGGGGCCAGAGGGATCAATGTGGCCATAGGAAACAATGGAGCCGGAGAACTCATTGGGGCCATAGGGATGAATGGGGCAATAGGGATCAATGGGGCCATGGATCTCAATGGGAACATTAGGGATCAATGGGGCCTTAGGAATCAATGGGGCCACAGGAATCGATGGGGCGATAGGAATCAATGGAGCCATATTCATCAATGGGGCCTTAGGTATCAATGGTGCCATAGGGATTAATGGGGCCACAGGGATCAATGGGGCCACAGCGATCAATGTGGCCATAAGAATAAATGAAGCCATAGAACTCAATGGGGCCATAGAACTCAATGGGGCCGTAGGGATCAATGGGACCTTAGGAATCAATGCGGCCATAGGAAGCAATGAAGCCATAGGAATCAACGGGGCCATAGAACACAATGGTGCCTAAGGGATCAACGGGACCATAGAAATCAATGGGGCCATCGGAATCTTTGGGGCCATAGGAATCAATGGAGCCATAGAACTCAATGGGGCCATAGAACTCAATGGGGCCATAGGGATCAAAGGGACCTTTGGAATCAATGGGGCCATAGGAATCAACGTTATCATAGAGAACAATGGGGCCCTAGGGATAAATGGGACCAAAGGAATTAATGGGGCCTTAGGGATCAATGGGACCATAGGAATCAATGTGGCCATAGGACTCAATGGGCCCACAGGGATCTTTGGGGCCTTAGGGATCAAAAGGGCCATAGGGATCATTGGGGCCATTGGGATCATTGGGGCCATAGGGATCAAAGGGGCCATAGGAATCAATGGGGACATAGGAATCAATGGAGCCATAGGGATCAATGTGGCCATAGGGATCAATGTGGCCATAGGAATGAATGGAGCCGTAGAAATCATTGGGGCCATAGGGATCCATGGTTCCATAGGGATCTATGGGGCCATAGGGATCAATGGGGCCATAGAACTCAATGGGGCCATAGGGATCAATGGGAACATAGGGATCAATGGGGCCTTAGAACTCAATGGGGCCATAGGGATCAATGAAGCCATCGGGATCAATGGGGCCATAGGGATCAATGGGGCCACAGCGATCAATGAAGCAATAGGGATCAAGGGGGCCACAGTAATCAATGGTGCCATAGGAATCAAAGGGGCCATAGTCATCAATGGGGCCTTAGGGATCAATGGACCATAGGGATCAATGGGGCCATAGTCATCAATGGGGACATAGGGATTAATGGGGCCACAGGGATCAATGGGGCCACAGCGATCAATGTGGCCATAGGAATCAATGAAGCCATAGAACTCAATGGGGCCGTAGAACTCAATGGGGCCTTAGGGATAAACGGAACCTTAGGAATCAATGGGGCCATAGAACTCAAGGGGGCCATAGGAATCAATGAAGCCATAGGAATCAAAGGGGCCATAGAACTCAATGGGGCCATAGGGATCAATGGAACCGTAGGAATCAATGGGGCCATAGGAATCAATGGGGCCATAGGGATCAATGAAGCCATAGGGATCAATTGGGCCATAGAACTGAATGGGGCCATAGGAATCAAAGGGGCCATTGAGATCAATGGGGCCGCAGTACTCAATGGGTCCATAGCGATCAATGGGGCCATAGGGATCAACTGGGCCATAGAACTCAATGGGGCCATAGGAATCAATGGGGCATAGAACTCAATGGGGCCATTATAATCAATGGAGACATAGAACTCAATGTGGCCATAGGGATCATTGGGGCCATAGCGATCAATGAGACCATAGGTATCAATGGGAACATAGGGATCAATGGGGCCATAAAGATCAATGGGGCCATAGGGATCAATGGGACCATAGGAATCAATGGGGCCATAGGAATCAGTGGGGCCATAAAATTCAATGGGGCCATAGGGATCAATGGGGCCATAGGGATCAATGGGGCAAGAGGAATCAATGGGGCCATAGGAATCAATGGGGCCATAGGAATCAATGGAGCCATAGGGGTCAATGGGACCATAGGGATCAAAGGGGCCATAGGAATCAGTGGGGCCATAGGAATCAGTGGGGCCATGGAACTCAGTGGGGCCATAGGGATCAATGGGGCCACAGTAATCAATGGGGCCATAGGAATCAATGGGACCATAAAAATCAATGGGGCCATAGGAATCATTGGAGCCATAGAACACAATAGGGCCATAGGGATCACTGAGGCCATAGGAATCAGTGGGACCATAGAACTCAGTGGGGCCTTAGGAATCAATGCGGCCCTAGGGATCAATGGGGCCATAGTGATTAATGGGGCCATAGGTATCAATGGGGCCATAGAACTCAATGGTGCCATAGATCTCAATAGGGCCATAGAGATCAATGGGACCATAGGAATCAATGGGGCCATAGGAATCAGTGGGGCCTTAGGAATCAATGCGTCCAGAGGGATCAATGAGGTCATAGGAATCAGTGGGGCAATAGAACTCAATGGGGCCATATGAATCAATGGGGCCATAGAACTCAATGGGGCCAGAGAACTCATAGGGGCCATAGGGATCAATGGGACCATAGGATTCAGCGGGGCCATATGGATCAACGGGCCCATAGGAATCGATGGGGCCATAGGAATCTATGGGGCCATAGGGATCAATGGGGCCAGAGGGATCAATGTGGCCATAGGAATCCATGCGGCCATAGAACTCAATAGGGCCATAGGGATCAATGGGGCCATAGGGATCAATGGGGCCATAGGAATCAATGGGGCCATAGGAATCAGGGGGCCATAAAAATCAATGAAGCCATAGGGATCAATGGGGCCAGAGGGATCAATGGGCAACAGGAATCAATGGGGCCATAGGAATCAATGGGGCCATAGGAATCAATGGAGCCGTAGGGATCAGTGGGGCCATAGAACTCAATGGGGCCATAGGGAACAATGGGACTGTAGGGATGATTGGTTCCATAGCAATCAATGGGGCCATAGGAATCAGAGGGGCCGTAGGAATCAATGGGGCCATCGGTATCAGTGGGGCCATAGGAACCAGTGGGGCCTGAGGAATTAATGGGGCCATAGGGATCAATGGGGCCATAGGGATCGATGGGGCCATAGGGATCAATGAAGCCCTAGGGATCAATGGGGCCACAGGAATCAATGGGGCCATAGGGATCGATGGGGCCACAGCGATTGATGGGACCATAGTAATCAATAAGGCCATAGAACTCAAGGCGCCATAAAAATCTATGGGGCCATAGGGATCAAAGGGACCATAGGGATCGAAGGGGCCATAGGGGTCATCGGGGCCATAGGAATCAGTGGGACCATAGAACTCAGTGGGGACATAGGAATGAATGGGACCATACGAATCAATGGGGCCATAGTCTTCAATGGGACAATAGGAATCAATGGGGCCATAGGAATCAGTGGAGCCATAGAACTCAATGGGGCCTTTGAACTCAATGGGGCCATAGGGATCAATGGGGCCATAGGTATCAATAGGGCCATAGGGATCAATGGGACCATAGGGATCAATGGGGCCACAGCAATCAATGGGACCATCGGAATTAATGGAGCCATAGGAATGAATGGGGCCATAGAACTCAATGGGGCCATAGGGATCAATAGGACCTTAGGAATCAATGGGGCCATAAGAATCAATGTGGCCATAGAACTCAATGGGGCCTTAGGGATCAATGGGGCCATAGAACTCAATGGGGGCATAGAACTCAGTTGGGCCATCGGGATCGATGGGGCCATAGGGATCAATGGGGCCTTAGGGATCAATGGGGCCATTGGAATCAATGGGGCCATAGCGATCAATGGGACCATAGGGATCAATGTGGCCACAGGAATCAAGTGACCATAGGAATCAATGGGACCATAGGGATTATTGGGAACATAGGGATCAATGGGGCCATAGGAATCAATTGGGCCATAGGGATCAATGAGGCCATAGGAATCAATGGGGCCATAGGAATCAATGGGGCCATAGGGTTCCATGGGACCATAGGGATCGATGGGGCCATAGGAATCAATGGGGCCTTAGGAATCAATGGGGCCATAGGGATCCATGGGGCCATAGGAATCAATGTGGCCATAGAACTCAATGGGGCCATAGGGATCAATGGGACCATAGGAATCAATGGGACCATAGGAATCAGTGGGGCATAGGAATTAGTGGGGCCATAGAACTCAGTGGGGCCATAGGGGTCAATGGGGCCATAGGGATCAATTGGGCCATAGGGATCAATGGGGCCATAGAACTCAATGTGGCTATAGGGATCAATAGGACCTTTGGAATCAATGGGGCCATAAAGATCAATGGGGCCATAGGGATCGATGGAGCCATAGAACTCAATGGAGCCATAGAACTCAATGGGGCCATAGAGATCAATGGGGCCATAGGGATCAATTGGGCCATAGAACTCAATGGGGCCATAGGAATCAAAGTGGCCATAGAACTCAATGGCGCCATAGGAATCAATGGAGCCTTAGGAATCAATGGAGCCGTAGAACTCAATGGGGCCATAGGGACCAATGGCGACATAGGGATCAATGGGGACATAGTGATCAATTGGACCATAGAACTCAATGGGGCCATAGAAAACAATGGGGCCATCGGAATCAATGGGGCCATCGGAATCAATGGGGCCATAGGAATCAATGGAGCCATAGAACTCAATGTGGCCATAGAACTCAATGGGGCCATAGGGATCAAAGGGACCTTTGGAATCAATGGGGCCATAGGAATCAATGTTATCATAGAGATCAATGGGGCCCTAGGGATAAATGGGACCATAGGAATCAATGGGGCTATAGGGATCAATGGGACCATAGGAATCAATGTGGCCATAGGACTCAATGGGGCCACAGGGATCTTTGGGGCCCTAGGGATCAAAGGGGCCATAGGGATCATTGGGGCCATAGGGATCATTGGGGCCATAGGGATAAAAGGGGCCTTAGGAATCAATGGGGCCATAGGAATCAATGGGGCCATAGGGATCAATGGGACCATAGGAATTAATGGGGCCATAGGAATCAATGGGACCATAGGGATCAGTGGGGCCATAGGAATCAATGGGGCCATAGTCATCTGTGGGGCCATTGGAATCAATGGGGCCATAGGACTCAATGGGGCCATAGAACTCAAAGGGGCCATAGAACTCAACAGGGCCATAGGGATCAATGTGGCTGTAAAGCAAGCAAAGGCGGTGACAGAGATTTTATTTGAGGCAGAGGCGCTACAGAAAGAGATGTTACAATTAATGGGGGAATGAACTCACCCTCCCGGCGACCATTTAGGCTGAGGAATGCAGCCACCTCTCGTTCGAACGCTTTCGCGCCGGAAGGAAGAGAGCCAGAGAGAGGGGGTGCAACCCGCGCGGGCTCTGAGCGGATCTGTGCTCCCGGAAGCACCTCCGGAAGCACCACCGAGAGGGAGAGAGCAAGAGGTCCGGTGGACCTGGGCTCCTCCGCTCCGCTCACTCAGATGCTCATTCACTGGTTCAGGCTGTGACCAGGCAATCCCACTACACTCCACCCCTTCACTGCATGAACCAGCAACTGAGCAGGTTGGGCATAATCTCCTGCTGTTCCGATGGCTCAAAATACCAAGTAAATCGCGACGCCATGTACAATACCCGCCGCAATATAGAAAGTTAAGGCACTGAAGGCCATTATTTGTAGTCCCTTCTTGTGCTTTTCTTGGGCCAGTACTTGATGTTCCTTCTGGAGTTGTATCTTCTTTAAGGACCAGTAGGTTCACACTCGACAGTTGCTGAAAGTTCAGCAGTCCACCACCGGATGTCATGATGTTTCCTCATGGTCACTGGAGCATGCTGGAGTGGTGTTGCTCCTGCCTGGCTCGCCAAGTGTAAAGCTAGCAAAGGCAGTGACAGAGCTTTTATTTGAGGCAGAGGCGCTACAGAAAGAGACGTTACAGATAAGGGGGGAATGAACTCACCCCTCCCGGTGACCGTTTAGGCTGAGGAATGCAGCCACCTCTCGTTCGAACGCTGGTGCGCCGGAAGGAAGAGAGCCAGAGAGAGGGGGGGCAACCCGCGCAAACTCTGAGTGGATCTGTGCTCCCGGAAGCACCTCCGGAAGCACCACCGAGAGGGAGAGAGCAAGATTTCCGGTGGACCTGGGCTCCTCCGCTCCGCTCACTCAGATGCTCATTCACTGGTTCAGGCTGTGACCAGGCAATCCCACTACAGTAGACATAGGAATCAGTGGGGCCATATGGATCAACAGGGCCACAGGAATCGATGGGGCCATAGGAATCGATGGGGCCGTAGGGATCAATGGGGCCATAGGGATCAATGTGGCCATAGGAATAAATGGAGCCGTAGAAATCATTGGGGCCATAGGGATCGATGGGGCCATAGGGATCGATGGGGCCATAGGGATCAATGGGGCCATAGAACTCAATGGGGCCATAGGGATCAATGAAGCCATAGGGATCAATGGGGCCATAGGGATCAATGGGGCCACAGCGATCAATGGAGCAATAGGGATCAATGGGGCCACAGGAATCAATGGGGCCATAGGAATCAAAGGGGCCATAGTCATCAATGGGGCCTTAGGGATCAATGGACCATAGGGATCAATGGGACCATAGGAACCAATGGGGCCATAGGGATCAATGGGACGATAGGAATCAATGTGGCCAAAAAACTCAATGGGGCCATTGGGATCAATGGGGCCATAGGGATCAATGGGGCCAAAGGAATCAATGGGGCCATAGGGATCAATAGGACCATAGGGATCATTTGGACCATAGGGATCAAAGGGGCCATAGGAATCAATGGGGCCATAGGAATCAGTGGGGCCATAGAACTCAGTGGGGCCATAGGGATCAATGGGGCCATAGGAATCAATGGGGCCATAGAGATCAATGGGGCCATAGTACTCAATGGGGCCATAGGGATCAATGGGGCCATAGGGATCCATGGGGCCATAGGAATCAATGGGGCCATAGAGATCAATGGGGCCATAGTACTCAATGGGGCCATAGGGATCAATGGGGCCATAGGGATCCATGGGGCCATAGGAATCAATGGGGCCATAGAGATCAATGGGGCCATAGTACTCAATGGGGCCATTGGGATCAACGGGGCCATAGAAATCAATGGGGCCATAGGAATCAAAGGGGCAATAGAACTCAATGGGGCCATAGAACTCAATGGGGCCATTATAATCAATGGAGCCATAGAACTCAAGGTGGCCATAGGGATCAATGAGACCATCGGAATCAATGGGACATTTGGGATCAATGGGGCCATAGGGATCAAAGGGGCCATAGGGATCATTGGTGCCATAGAACTCTATGGGGCCATAGGGATAAATGGGACCATAGGAATCAATGGGGCCATAGGGATCAATGGGAACATAGGAATCAATGGGGCCATAGGGATCAATGGGACCATAGGAATCAATGCGGCCATAGAACTCAATGGGGCCATAGGGATCAATGGGGCCATAGGGATCAATGGGAACTTTGGAATCTATGGGGCCAAAGGAATCAGAGGGACATTGAACTCAGTGGGCCCATAGGGATCAATGGGTCCACAGGAATCAAAGGGGCCATAGTAATCAATGGGACCAGAAAAATCAATGGGGCCATAGGAATCAATGGAGCCATAGAACTCGATAGGGCCATAGGGATCAATAGGGCCATAGGGATCAATGGGACCACAGCGATCAATTGAGCAATAGGGATCAATGGGGCCACAGGAATCAATGGGGCCATAGGAATCAATGGATCCATAGGCATCAATGGGGCCTTAGGGTCAATAAACCATAGGGATCAATGGGGCCATAGTAATCAATGGGGCCATAGGGTTTAATGGGTCCACAGGGATCAATGGGGCCACAGCGATCAATGTGGCCATAGGAATCAATGAAGCCATAGAACTCAATGGGGCCATAGAACTCAAGGGGGCCTTAGGGATCAATGGGAACTTAGGAATCAATGGAGCCCTAGAACTCAATGGGGCCATAGGAATCAATGAAGCCATAGGAATCAACGGGGCCATAGAACTCAAAGGGGACATAGGGATCAATGGGACCATAGGAATCAATGGGGCCATAAGAATCAATGGGGCCATAGGGATCAATGGGGCCATAGGGATCAATGGGGCTATAGAACTCAATGGAACCATTGGAATCAATGGGGCCATAGAGATCAATGGGGCCACAGTACTCAATGGGGCCATAGCGATCAATGGGGCCATAGGGATCAATTGGGCCACAGAACTCAATGGGGCCATAGGGATCAATGGGGCCACAGCGCTCAATGGGGCCATAGGACTCAAAGGGGCCATAGGGATCAATGGGGCCATAGGGATCAGTAAGGCCATAGGAATCCATGCGGCCATAGAACTCAATAGGGCCATAGGGATCTATGGGGCCATAGGGATCAATGGGGCAATAGGAATCAATGGGGCCATAGGAATCAGTGGGGCCATAAAAATCAATGGGGCCATAGGGATCAATGGGGCCATAGGGATCAATGGGGCCATCGGAATCAATGGGTCCATAGAACTCAATGGGGCCATAGGGATCAATGGGACTATAGGGATCAATGGTTCCATAGCAATCAATGGGGCCATAGGAATCAGAGGGGCCATAGGAATCAGAGGGGCCGTAGGAATCAATGGGGCCATAGGGATCAGTGGGGCCATAGGAATCAGTGGGGCCTGAGAATCAATGGGGTCATAGGGATCAATGGGGCCATAGGGATCAATGAAGCCATAGGGATCAATGGGGCCACAGGAATCAATGGGGCCTTACGGATCGATGGGGCCACAGCGATTGATGGGACCATAGTAATCAATAAGGCCATAGAACTCAATGGCGCCATAAAAATCTATGGGGCCATAGGGATCGATGGGGCCATAGGGATCGATGGGGCCATAGGGATCGATGGGGCCATAGGGATCATCGGGGCCATAGGAATCAATGGGGCCATAGAGATCAATGGGGCCATAGGAATCAATGGAGCCATAGAACTCAATGTTGTAATAGGGATCAGTGGGGCCATAGGGATCCATGTGGCCATAGAATTCAAAGGAGCCATAGGGATCAATTGGGCAGTGGAACTCAATGGGGCCTTAGGAATCAATGTGGCCATAGAACTCAATGGGCCATAGAACTCAATGGGGCTACAGGAATCAATGGGGCAATAGGAATCAGTTGGGCCAGAGAACTCAAATGGGCCGTAGGGATCAATGGGACCATAGGAATCAATGGGGCCATAAAAATCAATGGGGCCATAGGGATCAATGGAGCCATAGGGATCAATGGAACCACAGAACTCAACGGGGCCATAGGGATCAATGAGGCCATATTGATAAATGAGGCCATAGGAATCAGTGGGACGATAGAACTCAGTGGGGACATAGGAATGAATGGGGCCATAGGAATCAATGGGGCCATAGTCTTCAATGGGACGATAGGAATCAATGGGGCCATTGGAATCAATGGAGCCATAGAACTCAATGGGGCCATAGAACTCAATCGAGCCATACGGATCAATGTGGCCATAGGAATCAGTGGAACCATAGAACTCAGTGGGGTCATAGGAATCAATGGAGCCATAGGAATCAGTAGGGCCATAGGGATCAATGGGACTACAGGAATCAATGTGGCCATAGGACTCAAAGAGGCCATAGGAATCATTGGGGCCATAGGAATCAACGGAGCCATAGAACTCAATGGGGCCATAGAACTCAATGGTGCCATAGGGATCAATGGGGCCATAGGTATCAACAGGGCCATACGGATCAATGGGTCCATAGGGATCAATGGGGCCATCGAACTCAATGGGGCCATAGGGATCAATGGGGCCATAGGGATCAATGGGGCTATAGAACTCAATGGAACCATAGGAATCAATGGGGCCATAGAGATCAATGGGGACACAGTACTCAATGGGGCCATAGCGATCAATGGGGCCATAGGGATCAATTGGGCCACAGAACTCAATGGGGCCATAGGGATCAATGGGGCCACAGCGCTCAATGGGGCCATAGGACTCAAAGGGGCCATAGGGATCAATGGGGCCATAGGGATCAGTAAGGCCATAGGAATCCATGCGGCCATAGAACTCAATAGGGCCATAGGGATCAATGGGGCCATAGGGATCAATGGGGCAATAGGAATCAATGGGGCCATAGGAATCAGTGGGGCCATAAAAATCAATGGGGCAATAGGAATCAATGGGGCCATAGGGATCAATGGGGCCATCGGAATCAATGGGGCCATAGGAATCAATGGGTCCATAGCAATCAATGGAGCCATAGGGATCAGTGGGGCCATAGAACTCAATGGGGCCATAGGGATCAATGGGACTATAGGAATCAATGGTTCCATAGCAATCAATGGGGCCATAGGAATCAGAGGGGCTGTAGGAATCAATGTGGCCATAGGGATCTATGGGGCCATAGGAATCAGTGGGGCCTGAGAATCAATGGGGTCATAGGGATCAATGGGGCCATAGGGATCGATGGGGCCATAGGGATCAATGAAGCCATAGGGATCAAAGGGGCCACAGGAATCAATGGGGCCATAGGGATCGATGGGGCCACAGCGATTGATGGGACCATAGTAATCAATAAGGCCATAGAACTCAATGGCGCCATAAAAATCTATGGGGCCATAGGGATCGATGGGGCCATAGGGATCGATGGGGCCATAGGGATCATCGGGGCCATAGGGATCATCGGGGCCATAAGAATCAATGGGGCCATAGAGATCAATGGGGCCATAGGAATCAATGGAGCCATAGAACTCAATGTTGTAATAGGGATCAGTGGGGCCATAGGGATCCATGTGGCCATAGAATTCAAAGGAGCCATAGGGATCAATTGGGCAGTAGAACTCAATGGGGCCATAGGAATCAATGTGGCCATAGAACTCAATGGGCCATAGAACTCAATGGGGCTACAGGAATCAATGGGGCAATAGGAATCAGTTGGGCCAGAGAACTCAAATGGGCCGTAGGGATCAATGGGACCATAGGAATCAATGGGGCCATAAAAATCAATGGGGCCATAGGGATCAATGGAGCCATAGGGATCAATGGAACCAGAGAACTCAACGGGGCCATAGGGATCAATGAGGCCATACGGATCAATTGGGCCATAGGAATCAGTGGGGCCATATAACTCAGTGGTTCCATAGGGATCAATGGGGCCACAGGAATCAATGGGAACTTAGGGATCAATGGTGCCATAGGAGTCAATGGGGCCATAGGAATCTATAGAGCTGTAGAACTCAATGGGGCCGTGGAACTCAATTGGGCCATAGGGATCAATGAGGCCATAGGGATCAATGAGGCCATAGGAATCAGTGGGACCATAGAACTCAGTGGGGACATAGGAATCAATGGGGCCATAGGAATCAATGGGGCCATAGTCTTCAATGGGACGATAGGAATCAATGGGGCCATAGGAATCAATGGAGCCATAGAACTCAATGGGGCCATAGAACTCCATGTGTCCATAGGGATCAATGTGGCCATAGGAATCAGTGGAACCATAGAACTCAGTGGGGTCATAGGAATCAATGGGGCCATAGGAATCAATAGGGCCATAGGGATCAATGGGACTACAGGAATCAATGTGGCCATAGGACTCAAAGGGGCCATAGGAATCAATGGGGCCATAGGAATCAATGGAGCCATAGAACTCAACGGGGCCATAGAACTCAAAGGGGCCATAGGGATCAATGGGGCCATAGGTATCAATAGGGCCATAGGGATCAATGGGTCCATAGGGATCAATGGGGCCATCGAACTCAATGGGGCCATAGGGATCAATGGGACCGTAGGAATCAATGGGGCCATAGGGATCAGTGGGGCCATAGGAATCAATAAGGCCATAGGGATCAGTGGGGCCATAGGGATCGATGGGGCCATAGGGATCAATGGGGCCACAGGAATCAATGGGGCCATAGGAATCAATGGGGCCTTTGGGATCACGGGGGCCATAGGGATCAATGGAGCCATAGAACTCAATGCACCATAGAATTCAATGGGGCCGTAGGGATCAATGGGGCCATAGGGATCGATGGGACCTTAGGAATCAATGGGTTATAGGGATTAATGGGGCCATAGGAATCAATGAGGCCGTAGAACTCAATGGGGCCAAAGGAATCAATGGGGCCATAGGAATCAATGGGGTATAGGGATCAATGGGACAATAGGAATCAATGGGACCATAGGGATCAGTGGTACAATAGGAATCAATGGGGCCACAGCGATTAATGGGACTAAAGGAATCAATGGGGCCATAGGAATCAATGGAGCCGTATAACTCAAAATGGGCCATAGAACTCAATGGGGCCATAGGGATCAATGGGACCATAGGGATCAATGGGGCCACAGGAATCAATGGGACCATAGGAATTAATGGGGCCATAGGAATGAATGGGGCCATAGAACTCAATGGGGCCATAGGGATCAATAGGACCATAGGAATCAATGGGGCCTAGGAATCAATGGGACCATAGGAATCAATGGGACCATAGGAATCAATGGGGCCATAGAACTCAATGGGGGCATAGAACTCAATGGGGCCATAGGGATAGATGGGGCCATAGGGATCAATGGGGCCTTAGGGATCAATGGGTCCATTGGAATCTATGGGGCCATAGGGATCAATGGGACCATAGGGATCAATGGGGCCACAGGAATCAATGTGACCATAGGAATCAATGGGACCATAGGGATTATTGGCAACATAGGGATCAATGGGGCCATAGGAATCAATTGGGCCTTAGGGATCAATGGGGCCATAGGAATCAATGGGGCCATAGGAATCAATGGGGCCATAGGGATCAATGGGACCATAGGGATCGATGGGGCCATGGGAATCAATGGGGCCATAGGAATCAATGGGGCCATAGGGATCCATGGGGCCATAGGAATCAATGAGGCCATAGAACTCAATGTGGCCATGGGAATCAATGGGGCCAAAGGAATCAATGGGGCCATAGGAATCAATGGGGTATAGGGATCATTGCTACCATAGGAATCAATGGGACCATAGGGATCAATGGTACAATAGGAATCAATGGGGCCACAGCGATCAATGGGACTAAAGGAATCAATGGGGCCATAGGAATCAATGGAGCCGTAGAACTCAAAAGGGGCCATAGAACTCAATGGGCCATAGGGATCAATGGGACCATAGGGATCAATGGGGCCACAGGAATCAATGGGACCATAGGAATTAATGGGGCCATAGGAATGAATGGGGCCATAGAACTCAATGGGGCCATAGGGTACAATAGGACCATAGGAATCAATGGGGCCTAGGAATCAATGGGACCATAGGAATCAATGGGACCATAGGAATCAATGGGGCCATAGAACTCAATGGGGGCATAGAACTCAATGGGGCCATAGGGATCGATGGGGCCATAGGGATCAATGGGGCCTTAGGGATCAATGGGTCCATTGGAATCTATGGGGCCATAGGGATCAATGGGGCCATAGGGATCAATGGGGCCACAGGAATCAATGTGACCATAGGAATCAATGGGACCATAGGGATTATTGGGAACATAGGGATCAATGGGGCCATAGGAATCAATTGGGCCATAGGGATCAATGGGGCCATAGGAATCAATGGGGCCATAGGAATCAATGGGGCCATAGGAATCAATGGGGCCATAGGGATCCATGGGGCCATAGGAATCAATGAGGCCATAGAACTCAATGTGGCCATAGGAATCAATGGGGCCATAGGAATCAATGGGGCCATAGGAATCAATGGGGTATAGGGATCATTGCTGCCATAGGAATCAATGGGACCATAGGGATCAATGGTACAATAGGAATCAATGGGGCCACAGCGATCAATGGGACTAAAGGAATCAATGGGGCCATAGGGATCGATGGGGCCATAGGGATCAATGGGGACAATAGGGATCAATGGGGCCATAGGAATCAATGGGGCCATAGTAATCAATGGGACCATAATAATCAATGTGGCCAGAGGAATCAATGGGGCTATAGGGATCAATGGTGTCATAGAACTCAATGGGGCCATAGGGATCAATGGGACCATAGGAATCAATGGGGCCATAGGAATCAGTGAGACCATAGGGATCATTGGTGCCATAGGAATCAGTGGGGCCATAGGAATCAATGGGGCCATAGGGATCAATGGGGCCTTCGGGATCAATGGGGCCTTCGGGATCAATGGGTCCATAGGGATCAATGGTACAATAGGAATCAATGGTGCCACAGCGATCAATGGGACTAAAGGAGTCAATGGGTCCTTAGGAATCAATGGAGCTATAGAACTCAAAGTGGCCGTAGAACTCAATGGGGCCTTAGGGATCAATGGGAACACAGGGATCAATGGGGCCTGTTGCAAACTAGGTTTGCAGCATTTGTCCAATGTTAACCCAGAGTGACGTGGGGAAGCATACACACACTCAGTATGAGTGAAGCTTCGTTTATTGTTGGTTACACATCTGTTTATATCGACATTCTGTTGCTAAAATTAGGTTTACAGTTCTTTGATCTTAAGCTACGTGATTGGTTAAAGGAAGCTTACATAAAGGCTATAGTGATTAATGTCCCAATGGATTACATATTGTTCATAGAGGTACCATCCTTCATGGTTCCCATAACATCCAGTTCCTCAGATAACGTCTAGTTCTATCGAAATCAGATCCGGTCGCTCTGGTTTCTGTTACTAAGTATGGTTTCTATAAACTTTGCACGCAACGCTACCCTACTTCTTAAATCCGTTGTTCTTACCCAGATTTATTACATCCCTAACATTTCCCCTGTTTTTCTTTTAAAGTAAAGTAGTCATGTCCTCCTTGTTCTATCAGCCAATTTTGGAATATATCAGCTGAGGTGGCTAGGTTTACTTTAGGCGTAGTAAGTCGCATAGTACAGCTTACTACTAAGCGAGCTACAATTATAATCAAAATAATAATTAATACCCATTTTATTCTTTCCTTTAGCAGATCATAGAGCCAGGAAGAAAGGCCTGGAAAAATTGATCAAAACCACTCATCAATTGGGTTATGGTCTTTCGTCACCTGATTTGTGTGGTTAAGCAACCAGTGGATCTGATTTTGAATAGACTGACTATTATCTGACAGGTTAAAACAACACATACCCTCAAAATCTTTACACCCATGCCCTTGTGCTAGCAATAAGAAATCAATAGCAGCACGGTTTTGCAGTACAGCGTGTCTTAAGCTATTCATATCTTCTAACATCTCTTCAAGAATCATTGATGTGATATTACTCTGTTTAACAGTCCAACAAGCTAGTCGCTCGATCTGGGTCAAGGCTTGGGCCGCCGCTACACCCAGAACCAAGAAAGAGGCAAAGATATTCACTGTTGTTGTCCATAACTTTATCTCGTCTGAGCAGTCGGTTGTCAGTGCTGAGGCGGCTCTCCGATGTCGACGACCAGTACTATTAATTAATGCCTTGGATATATTCAGCCATTCCTGGTGGCGAGGAGCAAACAAGGTTAATTTGCCCAAATAACATGGTCCCCCTACTATATTCTTAGGAAGGCCTGCCCAGGCCCTATCACCGCAAATGAGAAAAATACCTGGTGGTAGAGCTTTAGCGGACCAATTATTTAGTAGAATCTCCTGTTTTCTAACTCCCTTTTCAATTGTGAATCGTAAACCATAAGCATTTCCTAATGAGAAGCTGCCTCCACAATAAGTGGACCATGTAAAAGCAGCACGATTCCTCGGAAAAACACTTGTCCAAGACCGATTTAAATATGGACTGTTAACAACTTTGGATTATTATGAGCAAATTTCTCAAAAGTACTTCCTGGCCCAAACAACAAACAAGTGGTTCTAGAGCCATTTACATTATCAACCATATGGGATCCCAGTAGATCCAACTCTTGGGGGTCCCATGGCAAGGAGTTATTAAGGCTGCGAATTAAACACGCACTTTGTGTCGCGGGTTCTGAATAATTACAAGCAGAAATATTTCTGACATACGCTTTAAACTCCCGAGACTCATACCCAGGCCACCCAATTAAACAGGTACGAAAAGGCTCTCCTGCCGATTGTAAGCTAAGACAAAAATCTGGATTATGCGTAAGATTTGCCCATGTTACCCAAACATTTGAACTAGATGCCAATAGCGGTGGATGCCTGGTCGTTGCCACTGGGAGAATCAGCAGGAATGTCATGATGTTCCACAACAGCTCATGTCCACTTCGTAGGGACCCACAATGGACCGAAGGCTGAAGATGACCTGCCTGTAATTGCTCCTG
This sequence comes from Callipepla californica brunnescens, assembly GCA_023055505.1. Classification (NCBI taxonomy): domain Eukaryota; kingdom Metazoa; phylum Chordata; class Aves; order Galliformes; family Odontophoridae; genus Callipepla; species Callipepla californica. Next base: position 533,563 of record JALIRH010000014.1, read on the forward strand.
CACCAGCTGCGTAGCTTGATTCAGGCTTTCACGGTTCAATGGCCACTGCTCGATCCAAACAGGAGTGTCTATCATCCACTTCAGGCGGATCGGGAAAGCCCATGCAGTAGCCGTTACTAAAAAGGTGAAAGTTCTCCGAAAATGACCGTTCCTCCCACACCTAAAACAGCGTTGAGAGCGCGGGGTCAATGAGGCTGCCTTGTTCTCTGTTTGCTGTAACAACGGTCCAAAGGCAGCAAACACCCGATCCTGAGCTCCGACCAGTTTCTCACCTATGTCCTGAATAACAGAGCTTAACATCGCTTGTGTGGGGGTAGGCACTCAGCTCATACGTTCTAGCATTTCTTCGACAGTGGCATTTAAGGGGAGAGTGGCAAGAATTGCTTTTGTTGCTTGATTACTATTTTCTAATAGACACTGGCATAACAAGGACTGTTTCATCCAGTCAGGTACATCTGCATGTGACAATGCTTCAGTTATCTTATCAACAAAGTTAGCGAAAGATTCGTCCCGACCTTGCTTAATTGACAAATAAGATGGGGCAGGTTTCGAAAATCGAACCATATTATATGCATCTCGCGCTAGATTCATACTTTCCATACAAACTTCAGGCCCCATCTGAACCTGCATTTCTGGTCTGGAAAACATATTACTGCCCATCAATTGATCAGCAGTCACTTGATATAATGGATCATGCATGTCCCGAGGAGCACTAGCACTTAATTCGCATAAACGACGCCAATGAGATTGCCACATCATTTGTTCTGACGGTTTCATAATCATTCGCATAATAGTCTTTATATCTTCTGGAACAAGCACACTGCTAGACCACAAGTAAGTTAATAGCTGGCGAGCAGGTTCACTATGCAACCCATGTTCTGATACCGTAGAACACAATTGAAATAACATTTTCCAACCAAGTGGAACATGAACCCCTTGAGCTCCACCGTTTGCTGTGGGCTCGAATCGAATGGGAAAAGCCTGGCCAATTATTTCAGCTACATCAGAATGACCCTGCTCCACAGCATGCCGAGCGATTTCTACCCAACAGGGCCGAGGCATTGTACTCAGAGCAACTTTGCCTTTAACTGTCCCATTGTTAACATTGTCCGAAGACGATAGCGGGGACGGAGGCGGTGGGAGATCCCCATTTCCCTCCTCTGGGGGAAAAAGGTCAGGTTCTGTCTCCGGGTCCTCAGGCGCCGGTGCAGTAGGCAGCACCGCTGATACCCGAACAGGGACAGGAATCCCTAGGGACGGCTGAGGGGGATCCTCAATTCGACCAGTCGCAGCAGAAGCCCAGCCCTGCAACTGAGCAACTGCTTGTCCTGCTACCTCCTGTTCAATCTTATGTCGCTTTATACAATTAATAATCTCTCGCCAGGGCTTCATCAACTTTTTCGTCTCCTTTCTATCATCAATAACATGATCCCACAGCACGTCACCCAAGGTGCGCCACTGATCGATATTAAATAATGTCCCTGCATGCAAGAAAACCGCCACCGTCCGACCATAATCCAAAATATTTGGCACTGCTTTAAGGGTGCCAGCACTAATTCCCCGCTTTTCCAAAAAGCACGATAAAAGGTTTTGGGCTACCTCTCTCTCCATCCGTTCTGTCCAGCACGAACAAAGGCACACTGTGGAGGAGAAATCGCGTCGGCCGATCGCTAAGCCCCTGGATCCCGTGCCGGTCCCGCTGCGCGGTCAACCGAAGCTACGCAGTTTTTCTGCTCTACCGGTCCCGCTGCGCGGTCGACCGAAACTACGCAGCTTCTCTGCTGCAAAGCAGAAGAGGCTCTAGTCCAATCACCACGTACTCGGGTCCCTGTTCGGGTGCCAGATGTTGCAAACTAGGTTTGCAGCATTTGTCCAATGTTAACCCAGAGTGACGTGGGGAAGCATACACACACTCAATATGAGTGAAGCTTCGTTTATTGTTGGTTACACATCTGCTTATATAGACATTCTGTTGCTAAGATTAGGTTTACAGTTCTTTGATCTTAAGCTACGTGATTGGTTAAAGGAAGCTTACATAAAGGCTATAGTGATTAATGTCCCAATGGATTACATATTGTTCATAGAGGTACCATCCTTCATGGTTCCCATAACATCCAGTTCCTCAGATAACGTCTAGTTCTATCGAAATCAGATCCGGTCGCTCTGGTTTCTGTTACTAAGTATGGTTTCTATAAACTTTGCACGCAACGCTACCCTACTTCTTAAATCCATTGTTCTTACCCAGATTTATTACATCCCTAACAGGGGCCATAGGAATCAATGGGGACATATGGATCAATGGGACCATAGGAATCAATGGGACCATAGGAATCAGTGGGGCCATAGGAATCAGTGGGGCCATAGAACTCAGTGGGGCCATAGGGATCAATGGGGCCATAGGGATCTATGGGGCCATAGGGATCAATGCGGCCATAGGAATCAATGGGGCCATAGGGATCAACGAGGCCATGGGGATCAATGGGGCCACAGGAATCAATGGGGCCATAGGAATCATTGCGGCCATAGATCTCAAAGGGGCCATAGGGATCAATAGGGCCACAGGAATCAATGGGGCCATAGGAATCAATGGGGCCATAGATTGCAATGGGGCAATTGGGATCAATGGAGCCATAGGAATCAATGGGGCCATAGGAATCAATGAGGCCAAAGAACTCAATGGGGCCATATGAATCAGTGGGGCCATAGGAATCAATGGGGCCATAGGGATCAATGGGGCCATAGGGATCAATGGGACCATAGGAATCAATGGGGACATAGGAATCAATGGGGCCAAAGGGATCAATGGGGCCATAGAACTCAATGGGGCCATAGGAATCAATGGAGCCGTAGAACTCAAAAGGGGCCATAGGGATCAATGGGGCCTTAGGGATCAATGGGACCATAGGGATCAATGGGACCACAGGAATCAATGGGACCATAGGAATTAATGGGGTCATAGGAATGAATGGGGCCAAAGAACTCAATGGGGCCATAGGGATCAATAGGGCCATAGGAATCAATGGGGCCATAGAACTCAAATGGGCCATAGGGATGAGTTAGGCCATAGGAATCAATGGGACCATAGGAATCAATGGGACCATAGGAATCAATGGGGCCATAGAACTCAATGGGGGCATAGAACTCAATGGGGCCATAGGGATCGATGGGGCCATAGGGATCAATGAAGCCTTAGGGATCAATGGGACCATAGGGATCAATGGGGCCACAGGAATCAATGTGACCATAGGAATCAATGGGACCATAGGGATTATTGGGAATATAGGGATCAATGGGGCCATAGGAATCAATTGGGCCATAGGGATCAATGGGGCCATAGGAATCAATGGGGCCATAGGAATCAATGGGGCCATAGGGATCAATGGGACCATAGGGATCGATGGGGCCATAGGAATCAATTGGGCCATAGGGATCAATGGGGCCATAGGAATCAATGGGGCCATAGGAATCAATGGGGCCATAGGGATCAATGGGACCATAGGGATCGATGGGGCCATAGGAATCAATGGGGCCTTAGGGATCAATGGGACCATAGGGATCGATGGGGCCATAGGAATCAATGGGGCCATAGGAATCAATGGGGCCATAGGGATCCATGGGGCCATAGGAATCAATGGGGCCATAGAACTCAATGGGGCCATATGGATCAATGGGACCATAGGAATCAATGGGACCATAGGAATCAGTGGGGCATAGGAATTAGTAGGGCCATAGAACTCACTGGGGCCATAGGGATCAATGGGGCCATAGGGATCTATGGGACCATAGGGATCAATGGGGCCATAGGGATCAATGGGGCCCTAGGAATCAATGAGGCCATAGAACTCAATGTGGCCATAGGAATCAATGGGGCCATAGGAATCAATGGGGTATAGGGATCAATGGGACCATAGGAATCAATGGGACCATAGGGATCAATGGTACAATAGCAATCAATGGGGCCACATTGATCAATGGGTCTAAAGGAATCAATGGGGCCATAGGGATCAATGGGGCCGGGGGACATCAATGGGGCCACAGGAATCAATGGGGCCATAGGAATCATTGCGGCCATAGATCTCAAAGGGGCCATAGGGATCAATGGGGCCATAGGAATCAGTGGGGCCATAGGGATCAATGGGACCATAAGAATCAATGGAGCCATAGAACTCAAAGGGGCCATAGAACTCAATGGGGTCATAGGGATGAATGGGAACATAGGGATCAATGGGGCCATAGGAATCAATGAGGCCAGAGGGATCAATGGGGCCATAGGAATCAATGGGGCCATAGGGATCTATGGGACCATAATGATCAATGGGGTCACAGGAATCAATGGGGCCATAGGAATGAATGGAGCCATAGAACTCAATGGGGCCATAGAACTCAATGGGGCCATAGGGATCAATAGGGCCGTAGGAATCAATGGGGCCATAGAACTCAATGGGGCCATAGGGATGAGTGGGGCCATAGGGATCAATGGGGCCATAGGGATCAATGGGGCCATAGGGATCGATGGGGCCATAGGAATAAACGGGGCCATAGGGATCAATGGGGCCATATGAATCAATGGGGCCATAGAACTCAATGGGGCCATATGGATCAATGGGACCATAGGAATCAATGGACCATAGAACTCAATGGGGGCATAGAACTCAATGGGGCCATAGGGATCAATGGGGCCATAGGGATCGATGGGGCCATAGGAATCAATGGGGCCATAGGGATCAATGGGGCCATAGGGATCGATGGGGCCATAGTGTTCGATGGGGCTATAGAACTCCATGTGTCCATAGGGATCAATGGGACCATAGGAATCAATGGGGCTTTAGGAATCAATGGGACCAAAATAATCAATGTGGCCAGAGGAATCAATGGGGCCATAGGGATCAATGGTGTCATAGAACTCAATGGGGCCATAGGGATCAATGGGACCATAGGAATCAATGGGGCCATAGGAATCAGTGAGACCATAGGGATCAATGGGGCCATAGGAATCAATGGGGCCATAGGGATCAATGGGGCCATAGGAATCAGTGGGGCCATAGGGATCAGTGGGGCCACAGGAATCAATGGGGCCATAGGGATCAATGGGACCATAGGGATCAATGGTACAATAGGAATCAATGGGGCCACAGCGACCAATGGGACTAAAGGAATCAATGGGGCCATAGGAATCAATGGAGCCATAGAACTCAAAGCGGCCATAGAACTCAGTGGGGCCTGTCACGGTGTTATCTGTGACAGTAACTCAAAAGGGAACCGAGAAAGGTAAAAGAAAGGGAGAGGGAAATAAAACTGCCGCGCGGCCGCCTAAGCGGAGCCTCATGCTCCAGGGGGAGGGGAAAACAGAGGGGATTAAGGGTCTGTAAAGAAAAATACAACGTCACGATGTGAGAAGGAACGGTAACTTTACTAAAACCAATAAAATTGAACAATTGAGAGAGAGAGAGAAATTTTCCAAACCAGAAAACTGGGAGCTTACGTTACACGTGCTGAACTCCTCACAGCCGCCCGGAGAGCGCGCCACCAAAAAGCGCGGGCCTGGTGTCTGGTGCGGAGCTCCGCCCCTCCCCTGCTCCCATAGCATTAACTCCTTAACGGCCTGCATGATGTTCTGATGTGGAATACCGGCATCAAAACCACAAAACCACAACAGTGTCCTGCTGCCGTCTGTGGCCATTGGACCTGGGAAGCAGCAGCCCGTTTTCAAACAGAGATGAGAGGACAGGCCCACGGGACAGTGAGGGGCAGCCCCCCGTGAACACTGAGGCTGCTGCTCCGTGGTGCAGCTGGGCTCTTGGCCCCTGAACTGCTCCTGCATACGTGAGTTGCTCTCCCCGTTTCAGTGAAGATGGGAAAACAAAGGAATGGAGACAAATGAATTTCTGCTGGCTTCTTTATTGTATTTATCAACAGAGAGCCTTGATCTATAGGTACATGAGTTGAGTGTGCCAAAACATGAACGATATGCAGCAGGCCAAGAAGAAAATTTCTTATTAAATCAAAGTCGTGGCAGTGGAAACAATAATGAAGGCAAATATAAACAAGGGATTGTGAATTACCATGGGGATCCTGTTAGGCTGATGCGCATTTTTTGGGCGCAGAAGTACGTATTGCTCACTGCAACCTTGAGCTCCTGGTTCCTCAGGCTGTAGATGAGAGGATTCGCTGCTGGAGGCACCACCGAGTACAGAAATGACACCAGGAGGTCCAGGGATGGAGAAGAGATAGAAGGATGCTTCAGGTAGGCAAACGTGGCAGTGTAGACAAAGAGGGGGACCATGGCCAGGTGAGGGAGGCACGTGGAGAAGGCTCTGTGCCGGCCGTGCACAGAGGGCATCCTCAGCACTGCCCTGAAGATCTGCACGTAGGACAGCACAATGAAAACAAAGCACCCAAGATACAAAGAGACACTAACCACAATAAGCCAAACTTTCCTGAGGTATGGCTGCGAGCAGGAGAGCTTTAACATTTGGGGGATTTCACCGAAGAATTGATTCAAAACATCGCCTTGGCAGAGTGGCAGTGAAAATGTATTGGCAGCGTGCAGCAGGGAATAGAAAAACCCAGTGCCCCAGGCAGCTGCTGCCACGGTGACACAAGCTCTGCTGCCCAGGAGGGTCCCGTAGTGCAGGGGATTGCAGATGGCAACAAAGCGGTCATAGGACTTGACTGCGAGAAGGGAATACTCTGCTGAGACGAAGAAATAAGTAGAAAGAAAGAAAGAAGAAGACCTGTGCAGCACATCCCAAGTAGGAGATGGCCCTGGTGTCCCAGAGGGCATTGGCCGCGGCTTTGGAGAGAGTGGTGGAGATGCAGCCCAGGTCGAGGAGGGCGAGGTTGAGGACAAAGAGGTACATGGGGGTGTGCAGGCCGTGGTCGCAGGCTGCGGCTGTGCTGCTGAGGCCGTTGCCCAGGAGGGCAGCCAGGGAGATGCCCAGGGAGAGCCAGAAGTGCAGGAGCTGCAGCTGCCGCGTGTCTGCCAACGCCAGCAGGAGGAACTCGCTGATGGAGCTGCTGTTGGGCATTTGGTACTGCTGGGTATCAGCACCTGTGGGCATGAGGACCTGGTCAAGGAGTACAAAAGTCAGTGACAGGTCTTGCAATGGGGAAAATGCTTCTTGAGGTCAGTGATGTAAGCTACACTTCATGAGGTTGTGTCTGCCACGAAGGCCTCTGCCTTCCTTCTCGGAAGGAAACAGCCATGTCCCCGTGAGGAACGTGCTGGTGCTGTGGTCACAGGTTTTCTTTTCAGAGTTGGTCAGATGAGATCACTTCTACAGCAGAAGTACTTGTAGGCGTCTGTGCAATTGACACAAGAAAGACGTGCGTTGCAAATCAAAGTTGTAGGGATGCTTTTTCTCCTCCGTGGTCTCATCCTACTCATGATGCCCAAAGGGTGCTCGGTGAAGTCAGAAATCCTGAGCACTTCTGCTGCACTCAGTGTGAATGGCTGTGACTGAGACCTGAGAGGCAAAGGGATTCACTGCTGCTTCGTGCAGGATAAGGGGAGCTCGCTGGGCTTCTTTCCAGTTGCTGTGAAACAGCAAAGTTTGGAGATGGAAGGAGAATACACTCCCGTGTTAGCTTTCAAAGAAGCCAGACCCTGCTGAGAGAAGAGGAAACGACTGCGCATCACACAACGCCCACCCTTTCTCAAGGGACGTGAGCAAGATCTCATCACTGCCCTTCTTACAAAGGACACCTAACATCCATTTCACCAACCCCCCAGCATTTCCATGCACACGGCTCTCTCTGCTTCTTCCCTGGACTTTGTTCTTCAGGCTATGGGAAAGATTTGCATCCTGAAGGTCAGCTCACAGCTCTGAAGGACCTCAGGGAGATATTTCCTAACAATGGCATCTCACTGAGGGAAAGCCAACTCCTTCCCAGACTCACAGGCTGCATTGCACACAGCTCCAGGCATTCACTCTCAGCCACTGTGCTTTGCAGAGTGCGATGGACACGTGCCTGGGGAGATGCTCCTCTGCTCTGCAGGAGTTTGGCACGGGAATCATTCCTACAAGCTGTAGTTAAGTAGGATAAGACCTCCTCGACCAGTTACCAAATGCAAGGAGCCACGCCAGAGTTTTACGAAGTCTTGGACAGTTTGGAAAGCGTGAGAGGTTTTAAGAGTTGCTTCTCAGCTTAAATGAGCAAGGCCCAACCAGGGTAAGGCTCAGCTCTGTACTTTTTAAGTGACCAAGGACGAGGTCAGGCGTCTGTCTGGTCTGTGATGACACGCTACTGATGGAGAACACAAGTGATAGCCTGTAGGACTAAGGGACTAACACTCGCCCTAAGTCTGTGCCTAAATTAAGCAGGAGTTTTCTAACAATATTTTCAACATGTTGAATGCAGACTGCAGTCCAGTGGAGGATTTGCTTTTCCTCTGTCCCAGATTCTGCAATCCGGCACAAGTAGTACAATACGCGCTTGTGTCGGACTCAAAAGCTCAACTAGAACAGCCCCTCCCTCTTCCCCAGAGGTAAAGAGGGTCCGAGTTACTGAGCAAAGTGATGCCAGCCAGCCAGCTTGTCTGCTTGTATTCCAAGATCAGCAGTTAAACCACTTTCACCCAAAGGAACATTAATGGCAAGCATTAATGGCAACATCTCATTCCTGCAAAACTGCTGGTGGTGTCCAATCTCCAAATAATCTGATACTGACAGCAGCTCCTTGTGTTGTCCTCTGCTGCACAAAAATTCCTTGAAGAAGGACCTGTTTCCCAGATAAAGCAGCTGAAGGCTCATCACTACTAGGAAATTCATCTACTCTCTCAGAAGCATTTTCTTCTAACACACAAAAAAAAAGACCTCTTGATGTACTTCCACTTCAAGCAGCGAAATGATAGCTGAAAAATATTAAAATTTGAGTGCAAGTGCTGTCTTGATAGTCCTAGGACAGTGTTTCTTCCCAGCCCTTAATCTTTTCTGTGGGCTGGTCACCCTCCCCCAGGGTATCCCCTGCAGTATCACACTGGGGTAGCTGTAGCTGTTGCAGCAATGTCCTGAGAAAGTCTGGTTAAAATGCCAACGAGGTGGAGTTGAACCTCATGTTCTGAAGCTGAGAAAACAAAAACAACGCATTGGAAGAGCTACAGAATTGTATTTATCCTTACAAGATTCTTTGATCAGAAACCCAGAGGCCTGTCAAGTCACAACAGAAAAACAAATGCTGTGAACAGCGGCAGCGGGAAGAACTCGGGCAGCAGGAATGCTAGGCTCCGGATATCTAATGCTTTGATCATTCCACTTCACCTTTCAGAAGTGGAAAGGAATTCTACATCCTGGTATATTTGTTACAGTAAAAATAAATTGCTGTTTGACCCCCTGCCATCCCTAGGTCAGCTTACTTTGTAGTAAAGGCTGCTGTAGGCCAGAAGACTGGCTCTAACCCTTGTGTGATTACACGAGGCCTCAAGGAAGCAAATCAAGAGAAAAATCAATAAATAAAAGCAGTATAATGTTTTCTACCACTCACTCTCTTTCTAATCCTCAGCATCTCCGGAGAAAGCTTAGCCTTGTGTTCAAAGCCAGGCATCACTGTCCCTTCCCTCAGGTGCTTCTGTTTCTCCTCGATTTGCACTCGTCCATCTCACCAAGCATCCAAGTCCTCCGTCAGAGAAACGCTGCCGTGTCCCGGAACGGCTCTTTGTGAATTCCTTCCCCTCAAGTCATCTGGGGAAACACGGAGCACGTCTGTTACAAAGCCCCTCCAGTCAGAGGGCCTGCCACTCCTCCTTCTGCTGCGGAGCAGTCTGCCCAAGGCTCTTCTCCAGTAACATTCCTACTCGGAGAACGGAAAATTTCAGGCACGCATTTTCACGAAGTTTGCGTGAAATAAAAGCAGAGGAAACAAACAGCGCCTGATGCACTATTTCCGAATCCCTCGTCCCCAGTATAACTTCTTGCTAGAACACTCAGTGCAAAGATTGATTTCCAAGCAAGTCAACACTGCTCTGAACAGTTTTCTGACACAGCTCAGACTAACCTGAGAACGTCAGCTGTTCTGCTTCTCCAAGAAGGCACAAAAGTGCCTCCGGGCTTTTGTTGATCTCATTACAGAAACAAAAGCACTTCCAGAGCTATTTTTTTTCCCCTGTATTTGCCTTTAAGCCCAGAATTCAGTGATGATAATCCATTTGTTCTAGGAGAATCAGCACTGGAGGAGCATATCACTCAGCCAGTCGTCGATCCTCCCCTGCCTCCCTGCTGTGCTGTAGGGAAACTCGGTCTTCCCTCCTGAGCCTGTTGTAAATTATTCTGACCAAAAGCACGTTGCGCAGTCTGGCTTCAGGAATAATGGAAAAATCTGAAAGCAGCATTGAGACAAAGTACATTTTTTCCTCTCAGTAGAACAATTCATATTAATCAGAACGACTAAAACTTTAGATTAGTATGAAGCCTTAGCATCTCTTTATCAGTACCAAAAAGTAAACCACCTACTTCAGGAATACGCTGAAAACAATCACATTCACGGTGCTTCCTCTAACATTTAATTACTTGTAGGGCAAATAACCCCCAAGAATAGCACCCAAAAGAAATAGTGCCGAAGATGGTATATTTTAGATGGGCTTAAGTAGATGACATACAGATAACTAGTAAGGAAAGAGAGGCTCACCATGATGACGGTTGAGGCTTGCTGATTACTCCACTACAGAGGGATCCCCAACCAGAGATCCTTCTGTGGTGGTGGTCAGCCCTTCAATGGGGTCTGGGAGAGGTGGAGCCAGACTCCACCTCAATGGGACCATAGGAATTAATGGGGCCATAGGAATCAATGGGACCATAGGGATCAATGGGGCATAGGGATCAATGGGGCCATAAAGATCAATGGGGCCATAGGGATCAAAGGGGCCATAGGGATCAATGGGACCATAGGAAAAAGTGGGGCCATAGGTATCAGTGGTGCCATAGAACTCAATGGGGCCATAGGGATCAATGGGAACATAGGAATCAATGGGGCCATAGGAATCAGAGGGGCCATAGAACTCAGTCGGGCCATAGGAATCAATGGGGCCATAGGGATCATTGGGGCCATAGGGATCAGTGGGGCCTTAGGAATCAATTGGGCCATAGGGATCAATGGGGCCATAGGGATCGATGGGACCATTGAACTCAGTGGGGCCATAGGAATCAGTGGGGCCATAGGTATCAATGGGGCCATAGGGATCAATCAGGCCATAGGAATCAATGGAGCCATATAACTCAATGGGGCCATAGGGATCAATGGGACCATAGGAATCAATGAGGCCATAGGGATCAATGGGGCCTTAGGGATCAATGGGGCCACTGGAATCAAGGGGGCCATAGAGATCAATGGGGCCATAGAACTCAATAGGGCCTTAGGGATCATTGGGGCCATAGGGATCTATTGGTCCATAGAACTCAATGGGGCCATAGGAATCAATGGGGCCATAGGGATCAATGGGGCCACAATGATCAATGCGGCCATAAAACTCTATGGGGCCATAGAACTCAATGGGGCCATAGAACTCAATGGGGCCATAGGAATCAATGGGGACATAGGGATCAATAGGGCCATAGAACTCAATGGGGCCTTAGAACTCAATGGGGACATAGGGATAAATGAGACCATAGGGATCACTGAAACCATGGGGATCAATGTGACCATTGGGATCAATGAAACCTTAGGGATCAGTGGGACCATAGGGATCAATGGGGCTGTAGGAATCAGTGGTGCCATAGGAATCAGTGGGGCCATAGAACTCAGTACGGCTATAGGGATCAATGGGGCCACAGGAATCAATGGGGCCATAGGCATCAATGGGGCCATGTCATCAATGGGGCCATAGGAATCAATGGAGCCATAGAACTCAATGGGGCCTTAGGAATCAATGGGGCCATAGGTATCAATGGGGCCATAGTTATCAATTGTGCCATAGATCTCAATAGGGCCATAGGGATCAATGGGACCATAGGAATCAATGGGGACATAGGAATCAGTGTGCCCATAGGAATCAATGGGGCCATAGGGATCAATGGGGCCATAGGAATCAGTGGGGCAATAGAAATCAATGGGTCCATAGGAATCAATGGAGCCATAGAACACAATGGGACCATTGGAATCAATGGGGCCATAGGAATCAATGGGGCCATAGGAATCAATGGGGCCATAGGAATCAGTGGGGCAATAGAACTCAATGGATTCATAGGAATCAATGGAGCCATAGAACACAATGGGGCCATACGGATCAATGGGGCCATAGGGATCAATAGGGCCATAGGAATCAATGGGGCCATAGGAATCAATGAAGCCATAGGAATCAATGGAACCATAGTAATCAATGGGGCTATAAGGACCAATGGGGCCATCGGGATCAATTGAGCCATAGAACTCAATGGGGCCATGGGGATCAATGGGACTATAGGAATCAATGGGGCCATAGGGATCGATGGGACCATATTAATCAATGCGGCCATAGAACGCACTGGGGCCATAAGGATCAATGGGACCATAGGAATCAATGGGGCCATAGGGATCAGTGTGGCCATAGGGATCAGTGGAGCCTTAGGAATCAATGGGGCCATAGGGATCAATGGGGCCATAGGGATCGATGGGACCATAGGAATCAGTGGGACCATAGCACTCAGTGGGGTCATAGGAATCAATGGGGCCATAGGGATCAATGGGGCTTTAGGGATCAATGGGGCCGTAGGAATCAATGGAGCCATATAACTCAATGGGGCCATAGGGATCAATGGGACCATAGGAATCAATGGGGCCATAGAACTCAATGGGGCCATAGAACTCAATGGGGCCCTAGGAATCAATGGGACTGTAGTGGGATTGCCTGGTCACAGCCTGAACCAGTGAATGAGCATCTGAGTGAGCAGAGCGGAGGAGCCCAGGTCCACCGGACCTCTCGCTCTCTCCCTCTCGGTGGTGCTTCCGGAGGTGCTTCCGGGAGCACAGATCCGCTCAGAGCCTGCGCGGGTTGCCCCCCCCCCCTCTCTGGCTCTCTTCCTTCCGGCGCGCCAGCGTTCGAACGAGAGGTGGCTTCATTCCTCAGCCTAAACGGTCGCCGGGAGGGGTGAGTTCATTCCCCCTTATCTGTAACATCTCTTTCTGTAACGCCTCTGCCTCAAATAAAAGCTCTGTCACCGCCTTTGCTTGCTTTACACTTGGCGAGCCAGGCAGCCTAATACCTTTTAAAAACATTCACTATGACCCTTCTAAGTAACATCGTGGGGTGGTTTTCACGGGAAAAGACCACCCCCTTAAATGACCTTTTGCCCGGTCCTATCCCGGGATTTCTAGGATCCCCATACCACGGGGTTGCTGCTATTATTGAAAAATGGGGCCCCCTGCGCGACGGAGGAAACCTCCTTGAATCCCCGTCCCGACTAGCTGACTATTTTCTCTCTCTGACTAAAAACGTACTGACTACTCGGGAGCTGCAATTAGCTGCGTCTACGGTGGCATGGCCGCTGCTGATAGCCTTAAACCAGATGAACACATCTGAAGGGGATCTGCTTGATGAAAATCAACTCTTGCGTGACCGTATCGAAGAATTAGAAAGACAAATTGCAATTTTGACAGGAAAAACACCAAAACCGGTCACTCCCGTACGGAAGGTCCGGAATATCTCCCTAGAAGTCACCGGGGACCCTGTAGAAGACAACCCGCATAATCTGGTTTCTGAAAATGAAGGCACTAAAAGGTCGGATCTCGAAGTTCCACTTGAGCTAGATCCCTTTGAGATCCGACCAGTTGTAACCCAAAAAACAAAAAAAATACAGGATAGACCAGTGGGGCTACCCCCTGACCAGTGGCCCCCTGCCCATAGCACTTTACATGTAACAGCTCGCCCATATACGGCAGCTGAACTGATGGATTTATTACAGCGGTTTAGACAAAAACCAAGAGAGAGTGTACCAGCATGGCTGCTCCGTTTATGGGACATGGGGGCAGAAGGTGTTATGGTAAATGGGCCAGAAATTTCAAAACTGGCATCCATTACCACTCACCCTGCCCTCAGACAGAGGCTATATGCCACCGTCCAACATAATGATGAAAATCATTCCTTAATTAAATGGTTAACAGCTGCGTGCCGTATAACATGGCCAAACAAAAGTGACATCCCTTTAAATACAGGTCTATGGTCTTCTATGGAAGATCTGCAAAATTATATTCAGGAACTGGGTATGAGAGAGGCAATCTATGAGGAAGATTTTGAGAGCCCAGACCTGATGAAATTCTCAGCAGGAATGAGAGACCTTATCCTGCAGCAAGCTCCATCTCATCAGTATGGTACTTTGGTATCCATACTGAACCCCCTAGTGGCCTCAGAGGCCATCATACAACAGGCTGCCCAATTGGTGGCAGATCTGGGGGAGACAGAGCGCCTGCGCGCTAGGCGCAATGTCCGAATGGTGGTGGAAAGTTCAGAGATCCATCCACCACCACGACCTAGGAGACCAGCCTCTAAGGTAATCCAATCTGGACCCATCAGAGTATCGAGAAGACAGATGTTTAATGATCTGCTGAGAGCAGGAGTTCGATTTGAAAAGATTGATGGGCAGCCTAATCAGGTATTACTACAACTATGGAAACAGTTGCCCAATGATCAAAGATTCCAGTCCTCTCCCAAAAGGGAAGGAATTCGATTTATAGAACATATTCCACAAGACACATGGAATCTGGAAGATTTCATGGTGCCATCGAAAAGACGTAAACCTCCTCAGGCGGCCCGGGCAGCCACAGTCGAGCCGTCAGAGGAAAAAGATTTGGGGATTGCAGAGCTGATGGCATGACAGGGGAGTCAAAATTCCCCAGGACTAGGGTCTCTACAGGAGACCAGAGACCCTATGTTGAATTAACTATTCATTGGTCAAGAGAGAATGTACAACGAGTGATGGCGCTGGTAGATACTGTGGCAGAAACATCCATCATATATGGGGACCCAAAAAAATTCCTGGGCACTAAGGCTATGATAGGTGGGTTTGGGGGGCAGATGATCCCCGTAACCCAAACGTGGTTGAAACTGGGGGTTGGGCATCTTCCACCTCGGGAGTACAAGGTATCTATTGCCCCAGTTCCAGAGTACATACTGGGGATAGACATCTTGTGGGGTCTGACTCTCCAGACCACTGTGGGAGAGTTCAGACTAAGGGAAAGATGTATTAGTATCCGGGCAGTGCAGGCAATTTTAAGGGGCCATGCAAAAATTGAGCCCATTTGTTTGCCACAGCCCCGCCGGATAACAAATACGAAACAATACAGACTCCCTGGTGGGCAAGAAGAAATTACCAAGACTGTGCAGGAGCTGGAGAGAGTAGGGATTATTAGACCTGCACACAGCCCATACAACTCCCCCATATGGCCAGTCAGGAAGTCTGATGGTACATGGCGAATGACGGTAGACTACAGAGAACTAAATAAAGTCACTCCACCGATACACGCAGCCGTACCCAACATTGCCTCCCTCATGGATACGTTAAGTAGAGAAATAGAAACATATCATTGTGTTTTGGATTTAGCAAATGCATTTTTTAGCATTTCAATTGCTGAGGAATCTCAAGACCAGTTTGCATTTACATGGGAGGGCAGGCAGTGGACTTTTCAAGTCCTACCTCAGGGATACGTGCATTCACCTACATTCTGCCATAACCTGATAGCACGTGACTTGGCAAATTAGAACAAACCATCTACCGTCAAAATGTACCATTACATTGATGATCTGATGCTGACATCCAACTCAATTGAGGCATTAGAGAAGGCATTACCATCATTAACCACTTATTTACAGGAAAAAGGATGGGCTATAAACCCACAGAAAGTACAAGGACCGGGGTTATCAGTTAAATTCCTGGGCGTTATCTGGTCAGGTAAGACTAAGGTCTTACCCAGTGCAATCATAGATAAGATTCAAGCGTTCCCTATTCCCACGACACCAAAACAGTTGCAGGAGTTCTTGGGTATATTAGGATACTGGCGATCCTTTATACCCCACTTCGCACAACTCCTAAAACCTCTATATCGATTAACAAAAAAAGGCCAAGTATGGGATTGGGGTAAAATGGAGCAAGATGCCTTCCAGCAGGCAAAAATAGCTGTTAAACAGGCCCAGGCACTGGGTGTATTCGATCCAACCCTTCCAGCTGAACTAGATGTGCATGTAACTCAAGAAGGGTTTGGCTGGGGTCTGTGGCAGCGCCAGAGTTCTCTTCGGACCCCCATTGGGTTCTGGTCACAGGTTTGGCACGGAGCAGAAGAAAGATACAGCATGGTTGAAAAGCAGTTATTGGCTACCTATTCTGCACTGCAGGCGGTAGAACCGATAACTCAAACTGCAGAAGTTATTGTTAAAACAACTTTGCCAATTCAGGGGTGGGTAAAAGATCTAACCCACATTCCTAAGACAGGGGTGGCCCAATCACAAACAGTGGCACGCTGGGTTGCCTACCTCAGTCAGAGAAGCCGCCTGTCATCATCTCCACTGAAGGAAGAACTGCAGAAGATACTTGGCCCAGTAACATATCACAGTGAAACACCTGAGGAAATAATTGTCACTCGTCCAGAGAAGAGTCCTGTACAGGAGGGGGAATACCCTATTCCAGAAGATGCCTGGTACACAGATGGATCCAGCAGAGGGAACCCAAGTAGGTGGCGAGCTGTCGCATACCAACCCTCAACTGAAACAATATGGTTCGACGAAGGAGATGGACAAAGTAGCCAGTGGGCTGAGCTACGAGCTGTGTGGATGGTGATAACTCAAGAACCAGGCGATGGCGCATTGAATGTCTGCACGGATAGCTGGGCAGTCTACTGAGGGCTCACGCTCTGGATAGCACAGTGGGCCACTCAGGACTGGGCGATCAATGCTCGACCTATCTGGGGCAAAGATATGTGGGTTGATATATGGAATGTGGTTAGGCACAGGACTGTACGAGCATACCACGTTTCTGGACATCAACCTTTGCAGTCGCCAGGTAATGATGAAGCTGACACTCTGGCTCGAGTTCGATGGCTAGGAAATACATCAGCCGAAGATACTGCCCATTGGTTGCATCGGAAATTACGGCATGCAGGACAGAAAACCATGTGGGCAGCAGCTAAAGCATGGGGGCTGCCCATACAGTTACCGGATATTGTCCAGGTATGTCAGGACTGTGACGCTTGCTCACGAATGAGACCAAGACCTCTGCCAGAAACAACGGCCCATCTTGCCAGAGGACACAATCCTTTACAACGATGGCAGATCGATTACATAGGTCCCCTTCCTCGATCTGAGGGGGCCAGATATGCCCTAACCTGTGTTGACACAGCAAGTGGATTGATGCAAGCCTATCCTGTAGCGAAGGCAAACCAAGCCTATACCATTAAAGCTCTAACTAGGTTGATGGCATCATATGGGACTCCTGAGGTCATTGAGAGTGACCAAGGTACACATTTCACAGGTACAACTGTACAAAAGTGGGCTGAAGAAAACAACATTGAATGGCGGTTTCACCTGCCCTATAATCCAACGGGAGCAGGCTTAATAGAAAGGTATAATGGAATCCTGAAGGCTGCTCTGAAGGCAGATTCACAGTCCTTGCAGGGGTGGACCAAGAGGCTTTATGCAACCCTGCGGGACTTGAATGAGAGACCGAGGGATGGCAGACCCAGCGCTTTAAGAATGTTGCAGACAACTTGGGCCTCTCCACTTAGGATACAAATCACTAGCAAAGACACCTCACTTAAGCCGCAAGTTGGCACCATGAATAATCTTCTGCTCCCTGCCCCTGATGACCTAGAGCCTGGGAAACACAAGGTAAAATGGCCTTGGAAGGTGCAAGTAGGACCAAAATGGTGTGGTCTCCTTGCACCTTGGGGGAGATTGTTAGAGGTTGGGGGATCAGTAAACCCTCCTGTGGTCGGCACATGGCCAACAGAGGTTGTAGTTGACACTCCGATTTTCATTGCAAAGGGGACATTAATCATGTCCTTATGGCAAATTAGAACTCCCCCCTGTACCTGATGTAGTGATCCAACCACAGATATCAGGCCAAAGGGTATGGTATCGAAGGCCAGGCCATGCTCCAGTACAGGCAGAGGTATTGACTCAAGACCAAAATACAGCCTGTATCTTACCATGGAGGGCAGACTTACCCCTCCTTGTACCTGTTAAACATCTGTATTACTCCCCTTGAGGTTATGAAGTACACAGGACAGCCGGCAGGAGCAACACCACTCCAGCATGCTCCAGTGACCATGAGGAAACATCATGACATCCGGTGGTGGACTGCTGAACTTTCAGCAACTGTCGAGGTGAACCTACTGGTCCTTAAAGAAGATACAACTCCAGAAGGAACATCAAGTACTGGCCCAAGAAAACCACAAGAAGGGACTACAAATAATGGCTTTCAGTGCCTTAACATTCTATATTGCGGCGGGTATTCTACATGCATCACGATGTACTTGGTATTTTGAGCCATCGGGACAGTAGGAGATTATGCCCAACCTGCTCAGTTGCTGGTTCATGCAGTGAAGGGGTGGAGTGTAGTGGGATTGCGTGGTCACAGCCTGAACCAGTGAATGAGCATCTGAGTGAGCAGAGCGGAGGAGCCCAGGTCCACCGGACCTCTCGCTCTCTCCCTCTCGGTTGTGCTTCCGGAGGTGCTTCCGGGAGCACAGATCCGCTCAGAGCCTGCGCGGGTTGCCTCCCCCCTCTCTGGCTCTCTTCCTTCCGGCGCGCCAGCGTTCGAACGAGAGGTGGCTGCATTCCTCAGCCTAAACGGTCGCAGGGAGGGGTGAGTTCATTCCCCCTTATCTGTAACATCTCTTTCTGTAATGCCTCTGCCTCAAATAAAAGCTCTGTCACCGCCTTTGCTTGCTTTACAGGGACCATAGGAATCAATGAGGCCATAGGGATCAATGCGGCCATAGGGATCAATGGGGCCTTAGGGATTAATGGGGCCATAGGAATCAAAGGGGCCATAGAGATCAATGGGGCCATAGAACTCAATGGGGCCTTAGGGATCAATGGGGCCATAGGGATCAATTGGTCCATAGAACTCAATGGGGCCATAGGAATCAATGGGGCCATAATGATCAATGAGGCCATAGGGATCAATGGGGCCATAGGGATCAATTGGGCCATAAAACTCTATGGGGCCATAGAACTCAATGGGGCCCTAGGGAACAATGGGGACATAGGGATAAATGGAGCCATAGGAATCAATGGGGCCATAGGGATCAATGGGACCATAGGGATCAATGAAACCATAGGGATCAATGAGACCATTGGGATCAATGAAACCATAGGGATCAGTGGGACCATAGGGATCAATGGGGCCATAGGAATCAGTGGGGCCATAAAAATCAGTGGGGCCATAGAACTCAGTACGGCCATAGGGATCAATGGGGCCACAGGAATCAATGGGGCCATAGGCATCAATGGGGCTATAGTCATCAATGGGACCATAAAAATCAATGGGGCCATAGGAATCAATGGAGCCATAGAACTCAATGGGGCCATAGAACACAATAGGGCCGTAGGGATCAATGAGGCCATAGGAATCAGTGGGATCATAGAACTCAGTAGGGCCATAGGAATCAATGGGGCCATAGGGATCAATGGGGCCATAGGGATCAATGGGGCCATAGGTATCAATGGGCCCATAGGAATCAATGGGGCCATAGGGATCAATGGGGCCATAGGAATCAGTGGGGCAATAGAACTCAATGGGTCCATAGGAATCAATGGAGCCATAGAACACAATGGGGCCATAGGAATCAGTGCGGACATAGGAATCAATGGGGCCATTGGGATCAATGGGACCATAGGGATCAGTGGGGCCTTAGGAATCAATGGGGCCATAGGGATCGATGTTGCCATAGGGATCAATGGGGCCATAGAAATCAATGGGGCTATAGGAATCGATGGGGCCATAGGAATCGATGGGGCCATAGGGATCGATGAGGCCTTTGGAATCAATGGGGCCACTGAACTGAATGGGGACATAGGGATCAATGGGGCCATAAAAATCAATGGGGCCATAGGAATCAATGGAGCCATAGAACTCAATGGGGCCATAGAACACAATAGTGCCGTAGGAATCAATGAGGCCATAGGAATCAGTGGGATCATAGAACTCAGTGGGGCCATAGGAATCAATGGGGCCATAGGGATCAATGGGGCCATAGGGATCAATGGGGCCATAGTTATCAATTGTGCCATAGATCTCAATAGGGCCATAAAAATCAATGGGGCCATAGGGATCAATGGGGCCATAGGGATCAATGGGACCATAGGAATCAATGGGGCCATAGGGATCAATGGGGCCACAGCGATCAATGGGACCATAGGAATCAATGGGGCCATAGAACTCAATGGGGCCATAGGAATCAATGGGGCCATAGAACTCAATGGGGCCATAGAACTCAATGGGGCCGTAGGGATCAATGGGGCCATAGAACTCAATGGGGCCATAGGGATCAGTGGGGCCATAGGAATCAGTGGGGCCATAGGAATCAGTGGGGCCATAGGGATCAGTGGGGCCATAGGAATCAGTGGGGCCATAGGAATCAGTGGTGCCATTGGGATCAATAACGCCATAGGAATCAATGGGACCACAGGAATCAAAGGGGCCATAGGAATCAATGGGACCATAAGGATCAATGGGGCCACAGGAATCAATGGGACCATAAGAATCAATGGGGCCATAGGAATCAATGGGGCTCTATGGATCAATGGGGCCATAGAAATAAATGGACCGTAGGAGCAGTTTAACAGGTGAACAGGTTAACAGCTTAACAGGTTGAAGATCTGCTTAGCATGGTGATAGAACTGAAAGAGGAGGTTGAGAGACTGAGGGCCATCAGGGACTGCGAGAGGGAGATTGACTGGTGGAGTAGCTCCCACAATTGCCAGAGAGAAAGGCACCCAGGAGATCCCCCGAATTTGGTGGTGGACTCCCTGACCTGCCCCCGTCAGGTTGAGGGGGGGTATCTGAGGGATGGGGAGGGCTGGCAGAGAGTCCCAGCTCGGTACTGTAGGCGATCTTCCCCTCTGCCTACATCGTCTCCTCAAGTGCCTCTAAACAATAGGTTTGCAGTGTTGGATGTTGAAGGAGAAATAAGGGGGGAGGAGCGGGAAGATTCTCCCAAGAAGTCACCAATGGCAAGGCAGTCGACTCCATGCATTGAGACTGCAGCTGCCAAGAAGGAAAGAAAGGTGATCGTGGTGGGTGGCTCCCTTCTCAGGGGTACTGAGGGCCCCATTTGCAGACCAGACCCGTGCCGTAGGGAAGTGTGCTGTCTCCCTGGGGCCCGGGTTAGAGACATAACTAGAAGACTCCCAGATCTGATTCACCCCAATGACTACTATCCGTTGCTCATAGTTCAAGCAGATAGCAGTGAAATAACTCAAAGAAGCCTAAGAACTATGAAAAGAGATTTCAGGGGTCTAGGACGATTAGTTCAAGGTGTGGGAGCACAAGTGGTATTTGCTTCCATACCTTCTGGGGCAGCAAAGGACACGGAATGGGCTAGGAAAACACAAGTGATGAATAATTGGCTGAGAGGCTGGTGTAGAGACAGACACTTTGGGTTTTTTGACCACGGGGCAGTTTACTCAGCTCCTGGCCTGTTATCCGCTGATGGAATACACCTGTCCCAAAGGGGGAAACGAATTCTAGCCCAGGAGCTAGCTGGATTAATTGAGAGAGCTTTAAACTAGCTGTGATGGGGGTAGGGGATATAACAGGGCTCCCCAGGGAAGAGCCCAGGGGGGCTGTGCTGGAACAAAGGGTGAGGCAAGTGTCTCAGCTGAAGTGCATATACACCAACGCACGCAGCATGGGCAATAAACAAGAAGAGCTTGAAACCATTGTAAGGCAGGCAAACTATGACCTTGTTGCTATTACGGAAACATGGTGGGACCCCTCCCATGACTGGAGGACTGGGATGGATGGCTACAAGCTCTTCAGAAGGGATAGGCGGGGAAGAAAGGGTGGTGGCATAGCTCTCTATATCAAAGAGTGTCTTGATGTTGAAGGGCTTGAGGTTGGAAACGACCAAGTGGAGTGTCTGTGGGTAAGGATCAGGGGGATGGTCTGTAGGAGTGACATCGTGGTGGGGCTCTGTTATAGACCGCCTAGCCAAGATGAAGAGATAGATGAGGTGTTCTACAAGCAACTAGTAGATGTTGCACGATGGCCAGCACTAGTTCTCATGGGGGACTTCAACTTCCCTGATATATGCTGGAAATATAATACCGCGCAGAGGAAGCAGTCCTTGAGATTTCTGGAGTGTGTGGAAGATAGCTTCCTGACACAGCTGGTGCAGGAACCTACCAGGGGAAGTGCCCTGCTAGACCTGCTCTTCACTAACAGAGATGGACTAGTAGGAGATGTGAAGGTTGGGGATCGTCTTGGCCAGAGTGACCATGAAATGGTAGAGTTTGCTATTCTTGGTGACATCAAGAGGGTGACTAGCAAAACTGCTGCCTTGGACTTCCGGAGGGCAGACTTTGACCTGTTCAGGACGCTTGTTGCAAGGGTCCCTTGGGACTCGCTCCTGTGGGGTAAAGGGGTCCAGGAAGCCTGGGCCCTCCTCAAGACGGAAATCTTAAAGGCACAGGAGCAGGCTGTCCCTGAGTACCGTAAGTCAAGCCGGAGGGGAAAAAGACCAGTGTGGATGAACCGAGATCTTTTGTTGAGACTCCGGGAGAAAAAGAGAGTCTATGTCCTCTGGAAGATGGGACAGGCTACTTGGGGAGACTACAGGGAACTTGCCAAGATTTGCAGGCAGGAAGTTAGAAATGCAAAAGCCCAGCTTGAACTTAGACTGGCTACTGCAGTAAAGGAGAACAAAAAATCCTTTTATAAATATATTAACAGTAAAAGAAGAACTAAGGAGAATTTCCCTCCTTTACTCGATGCGGCAGGGAATGTAACCACAGAGGATAAGGAAAAGGCTGAGGTTCTCAATGCCTTCTTCACGTCTGTCTTTAACAGACAGACCAGTTATCCTCAGGATACTCCTCGCCCTGACCTGGAAGTCTGGGACGAAGCGCATCATACACCCCCTGTGATCCCAGCAGAGACAGTCAGAGACCTGCTCCTCCATCTGAACTGCCACAAGTCCATGAGGCCAGATGGGATCCACCCAAGGGTGCTGAGGGAGCTGGCAGAGGTGATTGCCAAGCCGCTTTCTGCCATCTATCAGCATTCCTGGTCATCTGGAGAGGTCCCGCAAGATTGGAGGCTTGCCGATGTGACTCCCATCTACAAGAAAGGCCGTAAGGAAGATCCGGGGAACTACAGGCCTGTCAGCCTGACCTCGGTATCAGGGAAAGTTATGGAGCAATTGATCTTGAGGGAGATCACACGGCACGTGCATGGCAATCAGGGGATCAGACCCAGCCAGCACGGGTTCACAAAGGGCAGGTCGTGCTTGTCCAACCTCATCTCCTTCTAAGGCTGGGTGACCAGACTGGTAGATGAGGGAAAGGCTGTTGATGTAGTCTACCTGGACTTCAGCAAAGCCTTTGACACGGTCTCCCACAGTATTCTCCTGCAGAAGCTGGCAGCCCATGGTGTGGACAGGTTCACTCTTCTCTGGGTTGAGAATTGGCTAGAGGGCCGTGCCCAGCGGGTAGTGGTTAATGGAGTCAAGTCCAGCTGGCGTCCTGTCACGAGTGGTGCCCCCCAAGGGTCGGTATTGGGGCCCGTCTTGTTTAATATCTTTATTGATGACCTGGATGAGGGGATTGAGTGTACCCTCAGTAAGTTTGCGGATGACACCAAGTTGGGAGGATGTGTTGATCTGTCTGAGGGTAGGGAGGCCCTTCAGCGGGATCTGGATAGGCTAGACAGTTGGGCTGAGGTCAATGGGATGAGGTTCAATAAGGCCAAGTGCCGGGTCCTGCACTTTGGCCACAATAACCCCATGCAATGCTATAGGCTTGGGGCAGAATGGCTTGAGGAGTGTATAGAGGAAAAGGACCTGGGGGTGTTGGTTGATGCTCGGCTCAATATGAGCCGGCAGTGTGCCCAGGTGGCCAAGAAGGCCAATGGCATCCTGGCCTGTATTAGGAATAGTGTGGCCAGCAGGAGCAGGGAGGCGATCATCCCCCTGTACTCAGCTCTGGTGCGGCCGCACCTCGAGTACTGTGTTCAGTTTTGGGCCCCTCACTACAAGAGAGACATCGAGGCCCTGGAGCGTGTTCAGAGAAGGGCAACAAAACTGGTGAGGGGTCTGGAGCACAGGTCTTACGAGGAGCGGCTGAGGGAGCTGGGATTGTTTAGTTTGGGGAAAAGGAGGCTCAAAGGAGACCTCATTGCACTCTAGCACTTCCTGAAGGGAGGCTGTGGTAAGGAGGGGGTCAGCCTCTTCTCCCAGGTAACTAAAGACAGGACGAGAGGGAATGGGCACAAGTTGTGCCGGGGAAGATTTAGATTAGACTTGAGGAAAATTTTTTTCTCTGAGAGAGTGGTCAGGCACTGGAATGGCCTGCCTAGGGAGGAGGTTGAGGCACCGTCCCTAGCACTGTTCAAGAAGCGTTTAGATGAGGTGCAGAGGGATTTGATTTAGTAGCTTGGTGGGTAGTGATGGTGGTGTGAGGATGGTTGGACTAGATGATCTTGTAGGTCCTTTCCAACCTAATGTATCTATGAATCTATGAATCTATGAATCTATGAATCAATGGGGCCATAGAAATCAATGGGGCCATAGGGATCGATGGGGCCATAGGGATCAATGGGGCCATAGGAATCAATGGGGCCCTAGGAATCAATGGGGCCATAGGAATCAATGGGGACATAAAGATCAATGGGGCCATAGGGATCGATGGGGTCATAGGAATCAATGGGGTCATAGGAATCAGTGGGGCCATAGAACTCAATGGGGCCATAGGGATCAATGGGGCCGTAGGAATCAATGGTGCCATAGGAATCAACGGAGCCATATAACTCAATGGGGCCATAGGGATCAATGGAACCATAGGAATCAATGGGGCCATAGAACTCAAAGGGGCGAAAGGAATCAATGAAGCCATAGGAATCAATGGGGCCATAGGAATCAATGAGGCCATAGAACTCAAAGGGGCCATAGGGATTAAAGGGAACAAAGGAATCAATGGGGCCATAGGGATCAATGGGGCCATAGGGTTCAATGGGGCCATAGAGATCAATGGGGCCATAGAACTCATTGGCTCCATAGGGATCAATGGGGCCATAGGGATCAATTGGGCCATAAAACTCAATCGGCCATAGAACTCAATGGGGCCATAGGAATCAATGGGACCATAGGAATCAATGGGGCCATAGGGATCAATGGGGCCATAGGGATCAATGGGGCCATAGGGATCGATGGGGTCATAGGCTTCGATGTGGTCTTTGGAATCAATGGGGCCATAGAACTCAATGTGGCCATAGGGATCAATTGGAACATAGGAATGAATGGTGCAATAGGAATCAACGGAGCCATATAACTCAATGGGGCCATAGGGATCAATGGAACCATAGGAATCAATGGGGCCATAGAACTCAATGGGGGCATAGAACTTAATGGGGCCATAGGGATCGATGGGGCCATAGAACTCAATGGGGCCATTGGGATCAGTGGGACCGTAGGAATCAATGGGGCCATAGGAATCAATGGGGCCATAGGAATCAATGGGGCCATAGGGATCAATGGGGCCATAGGAATCAATGGGGCCATAGGGATCAATGCGGCCATAGGGATCAATGGGGTCATAGGGTTCGTTGGGGCTATAGAACTCCAAGGGTCCATAGGGATCAATGGGACCATAGGAATCAATGGGGCCATAGGAATCAATGGGGCCATAGAACTCAATGGGGCCTTAGGGATCAATGGGACCATAGGAATCAATGGGGCCATTGGAATCAATGGGGTCTTAGGGATCAATGGGGCCATAGGGATCAAATGGGCCCTAGAACTCAATGGGGCCATAGGAATCAATGGGGCCATAGGAATCAATGGGGCCATAGGGATCAATGGGGCCATAGGGATAAATGCGGCCATAGGGATCAATGGGGTCATAGGGTTCGATGGGGCTATTGAACTCCAAGGGTCCATAGGGATCAATGGGACCATAGGAATCAATGGGGCCATAGGAATCAATGGGGCCATAGGAATCAATGGGGACTTAGGGATCAATGTGACCATAGGAATCAATGGGGCCATAGAACTCAATGGGGCCATAAAACTCAGTGGAGCCATAGGGACCAATGGGGCCATAGGAATCAATGGGGCCATAGGGAGCAATGGAGCCATAGGGATCAATGGGGCCATAGGGATCAATGGGCCCACAGCGATCAATGGGGCCAGAGAAATCAATGGGGCCATAGGAATCAATGTGGCCATAGAACTCAATGGGGCCACAGGGATCAATGGGACCGTAGGAATCAATGGGGCCATAGGAATCAGTGGGGCCATAGTAATCAATGGGGCCATAGAAATCAATGGGGCCATAGGGATCAATGTGGCCATAGGGATCAATGGGGACATAAAAATCAATGGGGCCATAGGGATCGATGGGGTCATAGGAATCAATGGGGTCATAGGAATCAGTGGGGCCATAGAACTCAATGGGGCCATAGGGATCAATGGGGCCGTAGGAATCAATGGTGCCATAGGAATCAACGGAGCCATATAACTCAATGGGGCCATAGGGATCAAAGAGACCATAGGAATCAATGGGGCCATAGAACTCAAAGGGGTGAAAGGAATCAATGAAGCCATAGGAATCAATGGGGCCATAGGAATCAATGAGGCCATAGAACTCAATGGGGCCATAGGGATTAAAGGGAACAAAGGAATCAATGGGGCCATAGGAATCAATGGCTCCTTAGGGATCAATTGGGCCATAAAACTCAATGGGCCTTAGAACTCAATGGGGCCATAGGAATCAATGGGGCCTTAGGAATCAATGGGGCCATAGGGATCAATGGGGCCATAGGGATCAATGGGGCCATAGGGATCGATGGGGTCATAGGCTTCGATGTGGTCTTTGGAATCAATGGGGCTATAGAACTCAATGAGGCCATAGGGATCAATTGGACCATAGGAATCAATGATGCAATAGGAATCAACGGAGCCATATAACTCAATGGGGTCATAGGGATCAATGGAACCATAGGAATCAATGGGGCCATAGAACTCAATGGGGCCATAGGGATCAACGAAGCCATAGGAATCAATGGGGCCATAGAACTCAATGGGGCCATAGGGATCAATGGGACCATAGGAATCAATGGGGCCATAGGAATCAATGGGGTCTTAGGGATCAATGGGGCCATAGGGATCAATTGGGCCAAAGAACTCAATGGGGCCATAGGAATCAATGGGGCCATAGAACTCAATGGGGCCATAGGTTTCAATGGGACCATAGGAATCAATGGGGACATAGGGATCAATGGGGCCATAGAACTCCATGGGGCCATAGAACTCAATGGGGCCATCTGGATCAATGGGACCATAGGAATCAATGGGCCCTAGGAATTAATGGGCCCTAGGGATCAATGGGGCTATCTGGATCACTGGGGCCACAGCAATCAATGGGGCCACAGGAATCAATGGGGCCATAGCAATCAATGGGGCCACAGGAATCAATGGGGCCATAGGAATCAATGTGGCCATAGGAATCAATGGGGCCATAGAACTCAATGGGGGCATAGAACTTAATGGGGCCATAGGGATCGATGGGGACATAGGGATCAATGGGGCCATAGAACTCAATGGGGCCATTGGGATCAATGGGACCGTAGGAATCAATGGGGCCATAGGAATCAATGGGGCTATAGGAATCAATGGGGCCATAGGGATCAATGGGACCATAGGAATCAATGGGGCCATAGGAATCAATGGGGCCTTGGGAATCAATGGGGACTTAGGGATCAATGTGACCATAGGAATCAATGGGGCCATAGAACTCTTTGGGGCCATAGAACTCAGTGGGGCCATAGGGACCAATGGGGCCATAGGAATCAATGGGGCCATAGGGAGCAATGGAGCCATAGGGATCAATGGGGCCATAGGGATCAATGGGCCCACAGTGATCAATGGGGCCACAGAAATCAATGGGGCCATAGGAATCAATGGGGCCATAGAACTCAATGGGGCCATAGGGATCAATGGGACCATAGGAATCAATGGGGCCATAGGAATCAGTGGGGCCTTAGGAATCAATGGGGCCATAGAACTCAATGGGACCATAGAACTCAATGGGGCCTGTCACGGTGTTATCCGTGACAGTAACCCAGGAGGGAGCCGAGAAGGGTAAAAGAAAGGAAGAGGGAAAAAAAACTGCCGCGCGGCCGCCTAAGCAGAGCCTCACGCTCCAGGGGGAGGGGAAAACAGAGGGGATTAAGGGTCTGTAAAGATAAATACAACGGCACGATCTGAGAAGGAACGGTAACTTTACTAAATCTATTAAAATTGAACAATTGAGAGAGAGAGACAAAATTTCCAAACCAGAAAACTGGGAGCTTACGTTACACGTGCTGAACTCCTCACAGCCGCCCGGAGAGCGCACCACCAAAAAGCGCGGGCCTGGTGTCTGGTGCGGAGCTCCGCCCCTCCCCTGCTCCCACAGCATTAACTCCTTAACGGTCTGCATGATGTTCTGATGTGGAATACCGGCATCAAAACCACAAAACCACAACATTCCACCCCTTATTCCACATCATCACATCATGCTTAACACATATCTATATAGAACCAAAAACAGTAATAACACAGATTACATACAAACATATCTATACATATACATATACACAGGGAATCACAGACTGCACTCCCCCATCATCAGATTCCCTTGTGGTACACACTGGACATCCCCATTTTTATCCATTACCCACCAGGTGCACCCAGGTCCCTGTGCGAAAACTGTTCCACGGAGGGGTTTGCCCTTTTCTGAGGCTGGAAGGACCCACACTGCTTTTCCCAACATGCTCTTGACATGTACTACAGGGACCTTATGTCCCCCTGTAGGGAGCTGGATTGTGTAGGACCATCTCGGTTCACTGATCCCCTAGTGTTGACCAACCAGGTGGCTTCTGACAGATTTTTCTCCCAATGCTTAAATGTCCCGCCACCCAGTGGTTGCCTCCACCATAGTGAGCACATAACGCTTACCATTGCGAGATCACGGCAAGGTGATATAATCAACCTGCCACGCCTCCCCATATTTATACTTCTGCCATCTCCCTTCCTGCCAGAGAAGTTTCATCCTCCTGGCCTGTTTAATTATGGCGCATGTATCACAGTCATGGGTAACCTGTGCGATGACATCCATAGTTAAGTCCACCCCTCGGTCTCTAGCCCACTTATAGGTCGCATCCCTTCCTTGATGGCCCGAGGTCTCATGGGCCCACCGAGCTAAAAATAACTCTCCTTTGTTCTGCCAGTTCAAGTCTATTTGAGACACTTCCAATTTCAGCAGCTTGATCTCTGCTGTAATTCTCTCACACGTTCCCGTAGTGCAGGGGTGGGTTTTTTATGCCACTTCTTCATGTCCTCTCCATTTTCTCGTAAGAAGCTCCACATGGACACATGCAACATGAAGTTACTGCTGTCATCTGCTCGAGCAGAGAGGCGGTTGCCTTTGATGGCTGAGACTTTTATCAGTTTGATCAGTTTCTCCATCAGATTCTTTGGATCATCCCCGTCTTCATCCGGTGTTTCAGACACTGACACAGGTCCCTCCCGGTTCATCAGTAAGGACAATTCCTCCAGTATCATTTTCAGTATCTTCTTTATGTCACTGACTTCTCCTGCTACCGATGATACAGCTGCAATGGAAACGTGTGATGGTGGAAGTTGTTGTTCAAAGTTTTGAAGTGTAGTAACCACTTCGTGAAATGGGAGTCTTCTGTTTCGGCCCTCAAGTATATTGAATGTTGCTACCAGTGTACTTGCATACCTTTCTGGTGCTGTTTTTGAGAGCTTCCGATATACATCAGCTTTACACCATGCTTTCTCAGGATCGCGGTCCTGGTGTGGATTGTTAGGGACGAAAGTAGGATCGTACAGCATCTCTACTACAGCCATT
Source organism: Callipepla californica brunnescens (assembly GCA_023055505.1). Classification (NCBI taxonomy): domain Eukaryota; kingdom Metazoa; phylum Chordata; class Aves; order Galliformes; family Odontophoridae; genus Callipepla; species Callipepla californica. Next base: position 563,594 of record JALIRH010000014.1, read on the forward strand.
TCTCTCAAAAATTGGACGCCCTTCTCCACAGTATTCCATCTTTCCACCTTAGGCTCCAGATCGTCTTTGTAAGGAAATCTCTCCTTTACAGCTACTAGTACTCGTTCCCAGAGGGTAGCAACTCCACTCAAACATCTACTAATCCCTCTGTCGATAGCTGGGTCTCGAGCAATGCTTCCCAGTTGGCGGGCTTCGTTGCCATCTAGGGACACGCTGCTGGCACCGTTGTCCCAACACCGCAGCAACCAGGTGACAATAGGTTCATCTGAGCGCCGTACAAACTCCTTTCTTGAACCCTGGATTTCAGTCATCTTCAGGGGCCGACGAATAGTAGTAATGGTGATTTCTTCATTATCACTGTCCTCTCCATGTCTCACACTTTTCTTAGTGGCCTTTCTAGGTGGTGGTGGTGGTGGTGGTGCTGAGGAGGGCCCCTCACCTGGATCTTCCTCTTCTTTCTCATCTCTGTCGTCTCCACGTTTCTCACCTTCCTTAGTGGCCTTTTGAGGTGGTGGTGGTGGTGGTGGTGGTGCTGAAGAGGGCCCCTCACCTGGATCTTCCTTTTTTTTCTCTGCTTCTTCTTCTTTCCGTTCTAGCCGAGAGGACACAAGTTTCCATTTCTGGCCTTCCACAGGGGCAACCGACACGGATGCTGGTGCTTCCTGTGACTGGTCAGGTTTAACCTCAAGGTTTTCATTTTTGTTCTGAACCTCGGTTTGGAAACCATTTCTCTCAAGAATATCAATTATAGCTCGATAAGCACAAGCCAAGCCCCAAACAATCCGTTCCTTCTCAGATCTGCCTGAGTCACATGACTCCTGACCTAAACACTCACTGAATTTCTCAGGATCCCGCAGGTGCTCAAGATCAAAATCACATTGCACCGGGGGTCCCCACGCTTCTAATTTCTTCCCTAACTTTTCCCACCTTCCCTGCCATTCAACACCCTCTGGTTCTGAGGAAGGCTTCCTCCACTGGATGTAAAATACCATTGCACAGAGTACATTCAGGAAAACAGATAACACAGTTGCCAGGCTGACACCTTGAAGATAGGTAAAAACCTGAAAAGAATACCTGGAAACCAATCCAAATGCCGTATAATCTCTTATATTAGCCAGGCTGTTTAGGCGGGAGGGGGGTAACCCCATCAGCACACTAAAGCAGCTGTATGCAGATATGACTCCCATGCTGAACATGAGGGGCTTAAAAAGACGCCAACATGCTCTAAGGTACATGAAAACCCTTAGTCCACTCAGCACCAGTTTTACAGTGGAGTACAAAAACTGCATTGCCCGCATTCTCCACCAATAATGTGTCACGGTGTTATCCTTGACAGTAAGCCAAGGGGGAACCGAGAAGGGAAAAAGAAATAGAGAGGAAAAAAAAAAAAACAACAACAACTGCCGTGCGGCCGCCTCAGCAGAGCTTCGCGCTCCAGGGGGAGGGGAAAACAGAGGGGATTGAGGTTCTGTAAAGAAAAACACAACGGCACGATCTGAGAAGGAACGGTAACTTTACTAAATCTAATAAAATTGAACAATTGAGAGAGAGAGACAAAATTTCCAAACCAGAAAACTGGGAGCTTACGTTGCACGTGCTGAACTCCTCACAGCCGCCCGGAGAGCGCGCCACCAAAAAGCGCGGGCCTGGTGTCTGGTGCGGAGCTCCGCCCCTCCCCTGCTCCCACAGCATTAACTCCTTAACGGCCTGCATGATGTTCTGATGTGGAATACCGGCATCAAAACCACAAAACCACAACAGTGTCCTGCTGCTGTCTGTGGCCATTGGACCTGGGAAGCAGCAGCCCGTTTTCAAACAGAGATGAGAGGACAGGCCCACGGGACAGTGAGGGGCAGCCCCCCGTGAACACTGAGGCTGCTGCTCCGTGGTGCAGCTGGGCTCTTGGCCCCTGAACTGCTCCTGCATACGTGAGTTGCTCTCCCCGTTTCAGTGAAGATGGGAAAACAAAGGAATGGAGACAAATGAATTTCTGCTGGCTTCTTTATTGTATTTATCAACAGAGAGCCTTGATCTATAGGTACATGAGTTGAGTGTGCCAAAACATGAACGATATGTAGCAGGCCAAGAAGAAAACTTCTTATTAAATCAAAGTCGTGGCAGTGGAAACAATAATGGAGGCAAATATAAACAAGGGATTTACCAAGTGAATTACCATGGGGATCCTGTTAGGCTGATGCGCATTTTTTGGGCGCAGAAGTACGTATTGCTCACTGCAACCTTGAGCTCCTGGTTCCTCAGGCTGTAGATGAGAGGATTCACTGCTGGAGGCACCACCGAGTACAGAAATGACACCAGGAGGTCCAGGGATGGAGAAGAGATAGAAGGATGCTTCAGGTAGGCAAACGTGGCAGTGTAGACAAAGAGGGGGACCACGGCCAGGTGAGGGAGGCACGTGGAGAAGGCTTTGTGCCGGCCGTGCACAGAGGGCATCCTCAGCACTGCCCTGAAGATCTGCACGTAGGACAGCACAATGAAAACAAAGCACCCAAGATACAAAGAGACACTAACCACAATAAGCCAAACTTTCCTGAGGTATGGCTGCGAGCAGGAGAGCTTTAACATTTGGGGGATTTCACCGAAGAATTGATTCAAAACATTGCCTTGGCAGAGTGGCAGTGAAAATGTATTGGCAGCGTGCAGCAGGGAATAGAAAAACCCAGTGCCCCAGGCAGCTGCTGCCACGGTGACACAAGCTCTGCTGCCCAGGAGGGTCCCGTAGTGCAGGGGATTGCAGATGGCAACAAAGCGGTCATAGGACTTGACTGTGAGAAGGGAATACTCTGCTGAGACTAAGAAAGAAGTAGAAAGAAAGAAAGAAGAAGACCTGTGCAGCACATCCCAAGAAGGAGATGGCCCTGGTGTCCCAGAGGGCATTGGCCGCGGCTTTGGAGAGAGTGGTGGAGATGCAGCCCAGGTCGAGGAGGGCGAGGTTGAGGACAAAGAGGTACATGGGGGTGTGCAGGCCGTGGTCGCAGGCTGCGGCTGTGCTGCTGAGGCCGTTGCCCAGGAGGGCAGCCAGGGAGATGCCCAGGAAGAACCAGAAGTGCAGGAGCTGCAGCTGCCGCGTGTCTGCCAACGCCAGCAGGAGGAACTCGCTGATGGAGCTGCTGTTGGGCATTTGGTACTGCTGGGTATCAGCACCTGTGGGCATGAGGACCTGGTCAAGGAGTACAAAAGTCAGTGACAGGTCTTGCAATGGGGAAAATGCTTCTTGAGGTCAGTGATGTAAGCTACACTTCATGAGGTTGTGTCTGCCACGAAGGCCTCTGCCTTCCTTCTCGGAAGGAAACAGCCATGTCCCTGTGAGGAACGTGTTGGTGCTGTGGTCACAGATTTTCTTTTCAGAGTTGGTCAGATGAGATCACTTCTACAGCAGAAGTACTTGTAGGCGTCTGTGCAACTGACACAAGAAAGACGTGCGTTGCAAATCAAAGTTGTAGGGATGCTTTTTCTCCTCCGTGGTCTCATCCTACTCATGATGCCCAAAGGGTGCTCGGTGAAGTCAGAAATCCTGAGCACTTCTGCTGCACTCAGTGTGAATGGCTGTGACTGAGACCTGAGAGGCAAAGGGATTCACTGCTGCTTCATGCAGGATAAGGGGAGCTCGCTGGGCTACTTTCCAGTTGCTGTGAAACAGCAAAGTTTGGAGATGGAAGGAGAATACACTCCCGTGTTAGCTTTCAAAGAAGCCAGACCCTGCTGAGAGAAGAGGAAACGACTGCGCATCACACAACGCCCACCCTTTCTCAAGGGACGTGAGCAAGATCTCATCACTGCCCTTCTTACAAAGGACACCTAACATCCATTTCACCAACCCCACAGCATTTCCATGCACACAGCTCTCTCTGCTTCTTCCCTGGACTTTGTTCTTCAGGCTATGGGAAAGATTTGCATCCTGAAGGTCAGCTCACAGCTCTGAAGGACCTCAGGGAGATATTTCCTAACAATGGCATCTCACTGAGGGAAAGCCAACTCCTTCCCAGACTCACAGGCTGCATTGCACACAGCTCCAGGCATTCACTCTCAGCCACTGTGCTTTGCAGAGTGCGATGGACACGTGCCTGGGGAGATGCTCCTCTGCTCTGCAGGAGTTTGGCACGGGAATCATTCCTACAAGCTGTAGTTAAGTAGGATAAGACCTCCTCGACCAGTTACCAAATGCAAGGAGCCACGCCAGAGTTTTACGAAGTCTTGGACAGTTTGGAAAGCGTGAGAGGTTTTAAGAGTTGCTTCTCAGCTTAAATGAGCAAGGCCCAACCAGGGTAAGGCTCAGCTCTGTACTTTTTAAGTGACCAAGGACGAGGTCAGGCGTCTGTCTGGTCTGTGATGACACGCTACTGATGGAGAACACAAGTGATAGCCTGTAGGACTAAGGGACTAACACTCGCCCTAAGTCTGTGCCTAAATTAAGCAGGAGTTTTCTAACAATATTTTCAACATGTTGAATGCAGACTGCAGTCCAGTGGAGGATTTGCTTTTCCTCTGTCCCAGATTCTGCAATCCGGCACAAGTAGTACAATACGCGCTTGTGTCGGACTCAAAAGCTCAACTAGAACAGCCCCTCCCTCTTCCCCAGAGGTAAAGAGGGTCCGAGTTACAGAGCAAAGTGATGCCAGCCAGCCAGCTTGTCTGCTTGTATTCCAAGATCAGCAGTTAAACCACTTTCACCCAAAGGAACATTAGTAGCAAGCATTAATGGCAACATCTCATTCCTGCAAAACTGCTGGTGGTGTCCAATCTCCAAATAATCTGATACTGACAGCAGCTCCTTGTGTTGTCCTCTGCTGCACAAAAATTCCTTGAAGAAGGACCTGTTTCCCAGATAAAGCAGCTGAAGGCTCATCACTACTAGGAAATTCATCTACTCTCTCAGAAGCATTTTCTTCTAACACACAAAAAAAACCACCTCTTGATGTACTTCCACTTCAAGCAGCGAAATGATAGCTGAAAAATATTAAAATTTGAGTGCAAGTGCTGCCTTGATAGTCCTAGGACAGTGTTTCTTCCCAGCCCTTAATCTTTTCTGTGGGCTGGTCACCCTCCCCCAGGGTATCCCCTGCAGTATCACACTGGGGTAGCTGTAGCTGTTGCAGCAATGTCCTGAGAAAGTCTGGTTAAAATGCCAACGAGGTGGAGTTGAACCTTATGTTCTGAAGCTGAGAAAACAAAAACAACGCATTGGAAGAGCTACAGAATTGTATTTGTCCTTACAAGTTTCTTTGATCAGAAACCCAGAGGCCCTTCAAGTCACAACAGAAAAATGCTTTGAACAGTGGCAGCAGGAAGAACTCGGGCAGCAGGAATGCTAGGCTCCAGATACCTAATGCTTTGATCATTCCACTTCAATTTCAGAAGTGGAAAGGAATTCTACATCCTGGTATATTTGTTACAGTAAAAATAAATTGCTGTTTGACCCCCTGCCATCCCTAGGTCAGCTTACTTTGTAGTAAAGGCTGCTGTAGGCCAGAAGACTGGCTCTAACCCTTGTGTGATTACACGAGGCCTCAAGGAAGCAAATCAAGAGAAAAATCAATAAATAAAAGCAGTATAATGTTTTCTACCACTCACTCTCTTTCTAATCCTCAGCATCTCCGGAGAAAGCTTAGCCTTGTGTTCAAAGCCAGGCATCACTGTCCCTTCCCTCAGGTGCTTCTGTTTCTCCTCGATTTGCACTCGTCCATCTCACCAAGCATCGAAGTCCTCCATCAGAGAAACGCTGCCGTGTCCCGGAACGGCTCTTTGTGAATTCCTTCCCCTCAAGTCATCTGGGGAAACACGGAGCACGTCTGTTACAAAGCCCCTCCAGTCAGAGGGCCTGCCACTCCTCCTTCTGCTGCGGAGCAGTCTGCCCAAGGCTCTTCTCCAGTAACATTCCTACTCGGAGAACGGAAAATTTCAGGCACGCATTTTCACAAAGTTTGAGTGAAATAAAAGCAGAGGAAACAAACAGCGCCTGATGCACTATTTCCGAATCCCTCGTCCCCAGTATAACTTCTTGCTAGAACACTCAGTGCAAAGATTGATTTCCAAGCAAGTCAACACTGCTCCGAACAGTTTTCTGGCACAGCTCAGACTAACCTGAGAACGTCAGCTGTTCTGCTTCTCCAAGAAGGCACAAAAGTGCCTCCGGGCTTTTGTTGATCGCATTACAGAAACAAAAGCACTTCCAGAGCTATTTTTTTTCCCCTGTATTTGCCTTTAAGCCCAGAATTCAGTGATTATAATCCATTTATTCTAGGAGAATCAGCACTGGAGGAGCATATCACTCAGCCAGTCGTCGATCCTCCCCTGCCTCCCTGCTGTGCTGTAGGGAAACTCGGTCTTCCCTCCTGAGCCTGTTGTAAATTATTCTGACCAAAAACACGTTGCACAGTCTGGCTTCAGGAATAATGGAAAAATCTGAAGGCAACATTGAGACAAAGTACATTTTTTCCTCTCAGTAGAACAATTCATATTAATCAGAACGACTAAAACTTTAGATTAGTATGAAGCCTTAGCATCTCTTTATCAGTACCAAAAAGTAAACCACCTACTTCAGGAATACGCTGAAAACAATCACATTCACGGTGCTTCCTCTAACATTTAATTACTTGTAGGGCAAATAACCCCCAAGAATAGCACCCAAAAGAAATAGTGCCGAAGACGGTATATTTTAGATGGGCTTAAGTAGATGACATACAGATAACTAGTAAGGAAAGAGAGGCTCACCATGATGACGGTTGAGGCTCGCTGATTACTCCACTACAGAGGGATCCCCAACCAGAGATCCTTCTGTGGTGGTGGTCAGCCCTTCAATGGGGTCTGGGAGAGGTGGAGCCAGACCCCACCCCTTCTGATCACACAGGTATGTTACCTTCACCTGTGGCCCTGCGGCTGACTCAGTGCTCGCCTCAGGTGATCCATCAGTGGTTCAGGCCGTGATCCAGCAGTTCCCACACAGTACCGAATGCCAGTCTCATGCCCTTGGGTTGGAGGGTAAACTATTCCACTTTGTTGATTAACTTCTGGTTATTAATCAGTCCGAGGCAACTTTTCTAGCAGTGAAACCCTTAATCATGTACTAGAAATAGAGGACATTTTGTCTCCAGGGTGTGACAGCGTCGTTAAACCTTACAGGTCCTCCGCAGCTCCTGGCCAAGCACCGTTATTTGCCTTTTTGCGTCCAAGCTGCTGGCTCCCCTTTTTATCTCCCCAAAGAAACTGCAATCCAAACTCGTCAATGTACCCACTTTCAAACCCCTTGGCTTGGAGATACTCACCCTGCCGTGGTTGTTTGCCCGCTTTTATACTGAACCTTTTTGGATCACAGCCCCTGGGAGCTGACAGATGTGAGAAATCCAAATTTGACCACGCAGACGTAGAGGGACCGCTGCAAGGCTGGGAAATGCTGATCCTCAAAGCAGCTCTCCCAGAACCCCATGGCGTGTTACTGCTGGTTTCTTCCTCAACCTCCGTGCCCTGAAGCTGTTTCCCATGCGGTGCCTGGCTCCCAGCCTCTGTGCTCCCATCTCCTGCTCTGCTGGACTTCACTTATCGATGTCGTGTCTGTGTGTCTTCCCCAGAACTGGCTGCTGCTTGCGAACTGGAGAAAACACAATTAAAGGAAAGCTTTGAACAGATGCGGCCGTGCCTCCAGGTTAGCAGTTCTGTTATTTCCCACCCCACAGCGGTGCTGGCAGAGCACACTGGGTCCTCGCTTCCTCCCAGCTGTAGTTTGTGGTGCCCATTGCGAGGCCACGGCTCCTGTGGGTCCCCACACATCCCTCCAGCACAGGGACCCTTGTGCCAGGCTCAGCTCCTCTGAAGGCCTCTTCTGCTCCATCCAAAGGTGAGCAGCCACGCTGCCCCTTGGGCTCTTCTCCCTGCTTTGCCTGATTCGAATTATACAGCGTCTGGAAGGGAAGAGCAGGCAGACCTAGTGGGAGGGAGAAAAGCGCAGCTGGGGTCCGTGTTAACTTTGGAAACCTTGTGTGAGCACAAAGTGCCAGCTCTGTTTGATTGCCTGGTCAGAGATCATTACGATTTAGAAAAACCCCAACTGGTGCGTACTGTTACTCGTCACTGTGCTCCTCGTGCAGCATTGGCAGCTCCAGGTGTGTCAGCCTATCCTGCAGCGCACACTGATGCAGTGTTACAGCTGAGAAGTGACAAACACAAAACATAGAACGTGGCCTCGCAGCGACTGCAGCTTTTGCAGGTGTATGGAAGGCGCAGGGATGCCTTTCATGGGAACAGAAATGAGACTGCTTAAAATAGCACATTGTTCCCACCGGTAGCTCCGAGATGCCATTCAAAGCCCACTCCATTAAATCACGGCTGCTCATTATCCTCTCAGGAGCCCCCGAGCAGGATGGAATGTTGCCTACAAAGGTAGAGGAAGCACGATGAGAATCTGTTCAGACCGCAGGAACTGTTCAGCAGATCTCTTTCACGCCCGCGCCATAAACGCCCGCTGTCTGGAGGAGGTGTGGTTGTTCTTATTCGTGCCGAGGTGACGGGGTGATTTAGCACTGAAGACACGTCACGGAGCAGTGGCAGCCGCTGCCAGCTAGCTGCAGGCATTGCAGGGATCTCGGGCTCCCCCGAGGCACTTCGTTACGATAAGCCCATTGTACGTTCAAGTGTCCTTGTGTTAAAAATTCGCCTGGCAGTGGTTTCTGGGCCGTGGTCATCTCCCCTGGTGGTGGCACAGCTCAGACTGGGCTGTGTGAATGTGAGAGGGGTGATCGATAACACAGCAGTGTGCTCATTTCTCCCCTCGTCCAGGACCAGGTAGGCACCCTCCCCTTCCAGAGCCAGTCCCTGAAGGCCAAAGCAAACCCGTCTGAGGAGGCTTTGAACAAAAACAGTGAGGAACAGGTGAAGGTAGTTGGCAACTATTGTTACATAGCCATCGAGATCTGTGCTTCTGCGTATGGCACACAGCAGTGTTAGCAATGGGGTCCCACCCCGAGGCCGGGGGCTCACACCTCAGTCATGACCCCAGATCTTGAATCCTGTGGGAACATCGGCGCCGATGACTTTGTCCTGAACACACCTCAGCGCAGGGCTGCTGTCAGTGGTCTTCCCTCTATCCTCTGTTTTCTCACCCAACCTGTGTAGCTCTGTTTCCAAAACATTCCCTGTGCTCTATCTCACACGTTCATCTTCTTCCTCTCTTTCTCTTTACTTCTCGTCTTTTCACACTCGTCCTGTTCACATTCTGAGCAAACTTCTCTGATGTTCTCTGCACTGCCTCATTTTTTTCCTCGGCTTCTGTGGACGGACCTGTCTGGCCATTAAATATTTGTTCAGCTGCTGTCTACTGGGGCCAAGTTATAAATTTACAGTGTGCAAGCGAACACTTTCTGCAATTATTTATCTGAAATGAAAGAAACCTAAAATGGGTTTTCTTTAATTTGGGTCATTTCAGCGTGGTCACAGCACAGCCACGTAAGCAAGATGGTGGGGGATGGGGAATGGACATAGTAGGGTGGGTGAGGGGCTCTGGAGGCTTTTAGGGTGGAAAACTCCTTAGGAAAGGAGCACAAGTGTCTGAAAACGGCTTGGCCATGGAGACAGGTAGCATCAGCGCCTTCCATGCCCGCTGCAGTACTTAGTTTATATAAAGACAGGACAGATTTTGCTGTGTCACCGTGATGTCAACGCCCGCTACTCCAAGGCAGCTCACTAGTGTGGGTCACAGTCCAAGACGTCCAGAAAGCCATGGATCAGCAGCATCGAACCACGAGGCAGGCCATGAGGAAGGTTCCAGCGGCTGCCCACAGAAAGGGGTGTGCCACAGGAGAATGTCAGGGTTCAGACCGGCTGAGGGAGGCCGCCTCCATCTGCCCTTCATTGCACCATCAGTCCTAAACCGCTGGGTAGACTTTTGGGAATCTTCACCTCATGGCTGAAGATGCATTTGTGGCTGACACAGACAAATTGCTGGCACGTTTCCTAGATGGCAAAAGCTCCGTATCTGCCCTTAGAAGAAAATCTGAGGAGCTTCAGACACGTTCTGGAATTGAAGAACGATCAGATCCATGAACAGGACAGGAAGATCGTGGCGCGAGAGAAACAAGTGAGTTGTCATTTTTTGTTGTTGTTTTGGAGGAGAGGTAGAAAAGTAAAAGTTTGGTTACAGCAGGCGAAGTTAAAAGGGGTGAAATGCCGGAGGGACATCGTTCAGTTGGTTCCTGAGTGGCTGTGCTCTTCCACTGCCAAGCACACAGCTTCTTCCACCACAACATCTCAGTTTGTCACTTAGAAATTGGGATCTTTTCCCACCCCTTCACCTCCCCATGACAACTGGACTTCTCCCACACATCTCTTGGCCCGGATCTTCCTGAGGCTCTCTCCCTGCTCTGTATTTCAGCTGAGGTCGGCATAGACTGGAAGAGACTCAGCGGCGGCACGGGGCACGGTGGGGATGGCCAGGTTTGGTGGGCTGGGAGGCAGTGCCAAAGCTGGGAGGGGAGCTGGGACATGCAGCAAACGAGGGCACTCTTGATTCCTTGCCTGCTGGAAATGAGGGTGTCAGGAGAAGGGCGCTGGAGGATGAAGGCTGCACTCAGGAGGGAAGGAGATGCAGCTCTCCTACGCTTTGTGCTGGCACAGCTACTGCTTATTAAAACCATTGAGGTTAGAGAAGCAGCACAGGTAGCTGTGCCAGTGATTCCTCTCTCAAAGCATTCCAAAAGGAGGCCAGAATCTGCTGTGGTGGGCCAGGATATCTCCAAATCAGCAGCATCCTTTACAGTTACCTGCACGGGTTGGAAATCACTGCTGAAAACTGATGCCTCCACCGTAAAGTGTGAGTTCTTGCCAACCTGAGTGCACAGCATTTTCATTCTTTCTAAAAGATGGGGAGATTCAGTAATCAAGCTCACACTGAGATAAGGTTCCCCTGCAATATCTTGTTTTCCTCCAGAAGTGTTGAACTCAGCAGCATTCAGACTGCAGGAAAAAAAAAGCAAGAACAGAGGTGATAAAGTATGTGAGGTTCAAAACTTGAGGAAAAAAACCAGAGCGCCTGAGGCTGTGGTGCATGCCACTAACTGTGATGTAATACACAAAAACGAAGGGTTGTTTCAGTTCTGCCTCCCGCTGGTGCTGTGTTTAGTTACCTCAGGTACCGTGTTTCATTCTGGGCTCCTCAAGAAGGACATGGAGGCCCTGGAGTGCGCTCTGAGAAGGCAGTGGAGCAGCAAAGGGTCTGTAGCACGAGTCTGCAGGGGAGCGTCTGAGGGAACTGGGATTGTTCAGTGTGGAGAAGAGGAGGTGGGAACTGGCCTCTCCTCTTGTCCCTCTGTTGGAACAGGATGCCCGGGAAGGTGACAGAGTCACTGTCCCTGGAGGTATCCAAGAGCCGTAGAGACGTGGCAGGGGAGGACGTGGTTAGTGGGCACGCTGGGGACGGGCTGATGGTTGGATTGGGTGCTCGCAGTGTCTGAGCGGTGTTTTCCAGCCTTAATGGCTCTGTGATGCTATGATTCCACAGATCAGCTCTGCTGATGGCCGCACCGACCTCACCAGAATGAATGGGGTGAGTCACCTCTCTTAAGCCTCAGTTACAGTTGAGATGACCACCTCCATCCATCTTCAGGTTTCAGAAGCTGCTCTGGGGCCAAATAAAGAACAAATCTTCTCAGAGTAGGCTTCGGGATACCTTCAGATGGAAAAAATAACCTCATTTTGTTGCAGGTTGAGAAAACAGTAATCCTGGAAAGAGAATCACTGTGCTGCAACGGCGGAATGGAGAACTCAGAGCCAGGGCTGAGCAGAAGACTATCACAGCAGGGTTTGCTGAGACACTTGTACTCTATGTGAGCTTGTGTAGAGGCTGCGAATGTTAACTGCCCAAGGCTGACACTGATTTCAGAAAGAGAAGAATTGAGTATATTTCCTCTTGAAAGCGTACGGTTGTCCTGCTCTGCCTGTTTCATTAACAAATCCGTTTTATATCAGGGTTTGTTTCCTGTAACGCGAGTAAGGTTGCCTGTCTATAGGAAGTTATTTTCACCTGACTTGAGTGACAAGGTTCACTGCCAAAGGAGACATCTGCTTTTGTGCTGGTGTGCCTTTGTTTTTTCTCAGCAAATGCTTGTTAGGAAAGGCTGCAGTGGGGCTTTGGGTGTTGTGTTTATGGCCTGTCTTGTTGGGCACCGCAAAAGAAAAAGTAATTCCACATGCAGCAAAGCATTCCCATGGAGCTATTTCTCCAGGTCATGCTCCTTGCAGGCTTTCTCATGCTGTTTGGACCTCGAGCTCACCCCAAAGCTGTTTCTCTAATGGGATCATGAATAGGATCTTTCTCCTCTACTGGGCAAGCAGCTGTCCAAAATCTTCTACCAGCCCGTATCTTTTAATCTTCTGTCTCTGCAAGCGCTGCTCTGTGGTTCGGCATTGTCAGAGGGAGAGAAGCAGACATATCTGCCACCGCCACCGTAGCTCTGTTGCTGTAGGAAACGTGGCCAAAGCAGCAGCAATCCTCAGCTGCCAGAGCCCTGGAAATGCGTGATGGGTGGCTGTGTGTGTCAGGGTTCAGAAGCAAAGGTGAGAGTTACAGCTGCCACTGGAGTTGGCAGCAGAGTTGTGTCCTTGACTACAAAGAGAAATGCCTAAAACTCAGGCTTCCCCCTACTCCACCGCCCTGGAGTGGATGAGGCAGCTCAACGAGCACCTCTGGGTTATGGTGGTTGGGAAGCGCGGGTGTCTGTGACCACTATGGCACCAGGCCCCACCCCAGGAGTGGGTCTGGAGCCTCTGAGGCTAAGGGCACAATTCTGGGTAAGAAACTCTGCACCAGAGAGCAGACTGTGCAAGCAGAGGCCGCAGCACCGTGCGGGGCACCTGCGTCCCCCATGTGCTGAATGAGGGGAGATGACGATGCAATGAGTTTCACTGCTCTTGGGGCTGAAAGCAACCCAGCCCTGAGCTGACGGTGATGAGGATGCCCGAAGCCTCTGGACGTACCCACGTCCCCAGGCCAGGTACGTGGACAGTTGTGTCCCAGCTGCAGCCCTGGGAACAAGGTGGGGAGGTGTGGAGGGAGGTGGGTGCCTCCTGCCCCCTCCGTCCTCAGGCGCTTTCTGGCTTCCCTCCCCAGGCAACTGTCAGAGGAGAACGCCCATCTCCAAAAACATGTGGAGAAAGAAACGAAGAAGAGACCGAGCAGGAAAAACGCGGAGCTGCTCCGGAAGCTTCAGGGAGGAGACGCCATCAGCCCCGTTCAGAATGGGCGTCTGAGCTGCATGTTCTGCACTGATTGTTCCTAATTGCATTTTTGGATATTCTTGTATATATTGGATATATATATGTTGGATATATATATTTTATATTCTTAAATATATTCCATATTCCCATGAGCAAGGAGAGAAAACCGACCCTTTGTGTTCAGACCTTTGCTGGCTCAGCATTAGGCCGAGCTGTGCTGCTGCCGGTTGGGCAGACACGGTGCAGCACGAAGCTCAACACCCGCTCCGTTCCAGACATCCTCCGCCCCGGGACAGATGGGTTGGACACACGGTGTCAAGTGCCAAACGCCAATTTATTGCTGCACAACAATAGAGCTTCTTAGACCCGTATACCCGACTGTCCTGGATACCCGTGACACCCAATGAGCCCTTCACGAGGCTACCAGGAGCCCCAGAGATCACGAGTCTGCCCCGTGTCCCTACATCTCCCCCCTCTTCGTGAATTAATAAACCCCTCCACGTTAACCTGGTTTCCCCACCTCTATTGTAAAAACAACAAGTGCCTCAGAGAGCACCTCGCGGCATTCTGAAGTTCATCTCCAGGGCGGGCCCGCGTGACCCGCAGGTTGGGCAGGCTGCCAAAGTCCAGGAGCTTTCTTGGTGCCCGGGTCCGCTTCAATGATCCGAGAGCAGAGACCTCGGGCACGCAGTTGTCCCGGCGCTCCACCTCCTCCTCCTGCAGTTTGATGGGGAGAGCCCAGAGCAGGCCCCGCTGGATGCGCTTCTTGCTGGGGATGATTTCCATCTCCTCACGCACGCGCTTGTTGGTGTGGAAGTTGTTGCCCAGACGGGCGTGGTGCTTCTCGGTGATCACCCACGCCGCTTTCTTCGTCGTCTTCACCCTCACACATCCCATGGCTGCGGCGGTCGTGGACAGAGGGAGCGCGCGAAGGCAAGGAAAGGTGCGTTACAACAACAACATTCCCAGCCAAACGTTTCGATAGCAAACACTTTTCCCCTTTTTCTTCCTTTCCAACAACATTCCCGACAACAGTCAAACAGACACATAACCACAACAGACATAGAACGACTGGATGCTGTGCTGAGGGACATGGGTCAGTGGGAGCTATGGGTGATGGGTGAATGGTTGGACGGGTTGATCTTGTAGGTCTTTTCCAACCTTGGTGGTTCTATGATTCTATGATTCTATAAAACTAACTTTATAAACCCGTAACGTCTTACGAACTACGTTTGAGGCCCGGACGGATCAGCAGAGAGATGCAGCGAACATTTCCACAGCAAACATCTACAAGGACAAAAAATGAATGTCAGAGTAATAACCAGAATAAGGGTTAACAAGGCAAAGACAGCAACGTGGATTCAGATCAGTATCGAGGTGTGATCCGTTGTCGATTATACCGGAGATGAAGTCCACGCCATCCACTGCTCCGATCCACGGGGGTTGGGATCAGCATGCGCAGCAGGATGAGGGCTTCCCACCTCCCCCCGGTCCTGATGCACATGCATCATCGGGGCCCAGAACATTTCATGAAACCAAAACATGTTATAAAGTAGTTTGGAGTTGAGGGGAATAACAAAATGTTATGGTCGGGGTTCAGGGGGAACGACAAGATTGGGGGAGACATCAGGAACAGCAGGAGGACACAATTGACATTCGCACGGCCAAAAAAGATAGACCACGGTGGCAATTAAGGCAGCGCTCAACACAAGAAGAGTGTGAATCGATACCAAAATACAATTCCAGTACATGATTGCGGAAAGTTACGGAGCTGGAAGGAATGGTGGCCCAATTCGCCTGGGTCGGGGGTCTGTCTATGCAGCGAGAAAATAGATGTCCGCACCCCCACTCCAAAGCACATGTGTTGTTTAGGCCTAAAAACACCCCTGATATCTAAGCCCCTTTTTCCTGGTCCCTCTTGTACCCAGTTTCCCTGACTCCAGCGGTTCCAGCTCCTCATTATTCCTGAAGAGAGATGCCTGTTTGCTCATCTTGTTGGGACAGCAGGATGTTCATCCTGCTTTCTTACCGACAAGCTTATCAGTTTGATTTAAGCCCATCCAACACATCTGGCCCAACAGATAAAATCCGCAGTGAGCAGATCCTTTGGGTCTGGATGATTTGCAGTTGTCTTTACTGTAGAGAAGCAGTTCTCATGGTTCAGCAGCACTGGGTGCACAGGGGTATGTATATGTGCAAAGCCACATGGTATGGAATTGACTGCTGGCTGTATAAACCAATATACATTTTTCAGACAGATCTCAATACCTGCAAAGCACATGAACAACCCCCACGCATTATTTTATCGTGTCCTCTTAGTGAGATAATGTCAGGGCCGGAGGACTCATACAGCTCTGTCTGACCCACTTGGGTATCCTGGAGCTGATCAGGCCCCACCTCATACCAGGACCATCAGCTCCTGCTTTAGTGAGGCTGCAGCTAGGCTGGGCTCCAGCTCCACACAGTCCTGCCTGGCTATGGGGCCACTGAGCTCACCCAGTGGACCAATTTCATAGATACATGAGGTTGGGAAGGACCTACAAGATCATCTAGTCCAACCGTCCTCCCACCACCATCCCTACCCACCAAACTACTCAATCAAATCCCTTAGCACCTCATCTAAATGCTTCTTGAACAGCGCTAGGGATGGGCCCCTGTGGCTGCTCCGGTGCCCCTGGCTGCCCCGGTGCTGGCTAAGGTGGTGGACCCCGGCCCTCCCCTTGTCCCCTAGAGAGCACCCATTGCTCCCAGCTCCTCTTCCCACAGGCCTTACAGCCGTACCTCAGCTTGTCTGCAAAGGCGTGCCGGTCTTCAAAAGCACTCAGACGCAACTCCAGAAGAATCAGCTTGAGGTGCAGACCAAGGGATGACGAACAGTTCAGCTTGCCATTGTGAGCGTTCACTGCTGGCATGCATTTGTTTTTGTTTTTTCTTTTTTCTGTGCAGTAAACACGTACGAAAAAGCTGGTATTTCTTGTGTGGCGTTAGGTATTTTATATCACTGTGTGTACGTAGGAGAGCGCAGTGATAAAGCACCGTTGGTCAGCAGCAGAGAGCACTGAGCTGTTGCGACACAGCAGCTGTGTATTCTGGGATGTCCTGCATATGCATGCAGACAACGTATACATCCTATACAGGATAACATGAAAAAAAAATGTGTGCAATTGTGAAATATTAGCCAAACCACATGCCTTCAAAATAGGCGCATGGCAGCTCAACGGAGCAGCAGTTCCAACAAACAAGATGTTGGGGCCATTGCGTGGTTATCCTTCCTTCACTGTTTTACCATGGAACTGTTCTCTTTGTAACGCGTTCCTGGCACGTCACATTTACCATCGTCTCATAACTCAGCGTCTTGCCTTCGTTTGGCAGAGGTAACGGTGCATCAAACACGAAGAAGTCAGAAATCGTGCAGGTTTTGGGATTTCTGATCCGGGTGTGCCAAACCTGGCATTCCCGCTGAGCATTTTCCTGTCGTCAATTTCTGCCTAAGTAATAACTAGGTAATTCCTAAGAAGCGCCGAGTCGATCAGTGTGGCCTAAAAGCAAAATCCCAAACATCCTAAAGCTGACTTTCCTTCTTCACAAGCCACGGTCGGTGAAGAAGGGAATGCTTTTAAGGACTGAGAAACGGCATTTCAAAGTGTGAAAGAAAAGCGTGCCCTTAACGACAAGAACTGTTTCTCGCTTACCTAAAACCATAAGGCTCAGCTGCCCTCATGCATCACAGGATGACAAAGTGGGAGATGCAATGCTGCAAAGGATTGATTACAACTTAATTAGGCATCAAAAGGAGGGCTAAAAGTATTCAAGGAGGTGAAGGAGCTCTTCCGCACGTGTGAGATGGAAAGGATTCTTAATATGGTGACAGTAATCCCGTAAAGAGAATGACTTCTTCTTTTTCTCTAAGTGATGCAGAAAGATGAGGAGCGGTCCACGCAAAGTTTGAAAGATTGGAGGGTTTTTTTTTTTAAAGGATCGGGGCACCGAGGCCTGTCCGATTAATTGCTGGAGCAGGAAAACAAACCACCTCTGTAGGTCAAATAACCCCGAGGAAAGCACTCAAGGAAGTGGTGCGAAAGGTGGTATATTTTCGGTAGGCTTTAAGTAGATGGTATACAAACAAATAGCAGAAGAGATTGTCTCACCTTGGTGATGGTTGAGGCTTGCCGATAACTCCACCAGGGAGGGATCTCCAACCAGAGATCCTTCCCTGCTGGTGGTCAGCCCTTCAATGGGGTCTGGGAGAGGTGGAGTCAAACTGCACCCCTTCCAATCACACTCAGTTGTGCCCCTGCAGCTGACTCAGTGCCTCAGGTGATCCATCAGTGGTTCAGGCCGTGATTCAGCAGTTCCCATATATCCCTCCACCTTGGGCCTGAGAGATCTGAAGTTCAAAGTTCCATTGTGATTGAGTGCTTGTTCAGACTGGGCCCTTCTCACACCCAAATCCTATGATGAGACACATTGCCCACGTGGGACTTGGGCCTCGCAATATCTTGCACCCCACGCAGAGTGCTGCTGTTCCCTTGTCTCTCATTTGACATCACACAAACCTCCATCTCAATGCCCCAAGAAGGGCCCTGTGCCAGCATGAGGGACAGGATCTCCCCTCCATGGCTCTGGGGATCAGGGCATGGCCTTTCTGCTTCGTGAGACAAAGAAGGGATTTCTCAGCATCACAGCCACCATTACAGTTCTTTGTCAACCTGTAACCGTGGCTTCCAATGATCTGCTCCAGCAAGTCCCTGGCGCTAACGAAGCACGGAGCTGGGCCGGCCTTGCGACGGCAGCTAGCCGTGGGAGAACAGAAATCTCACAGCCAGTGGTTTGTAATGCTTTCATAATTGACCTGGGTGCGGGACCTGAAGGCACGCTGTCAACGGTTTACCGGAATGGGTCGGCACGGTTCCGCGACCATTGGTGTGGGGGACCCACGGCCCAGGAAAGGGGAAAGGGAAAAGGGAGATGGGCCTAGGGACAAAGCAGCGGCAACGATCTGAGGAGGAAGGCTAATTCACTAAATAAGATCTCAGGCAGCAAAATGACACAATCTAATACGATTTAATTGGAATTGAGGCTAATGAATCAAATAAAATGAGCAAGAGAGTGTCTGATAAACCGAAGGCCTTACGCTAACGCTGAAGGCGAACGGCAGCGAGCACCCACTGCCGAGTGATCCTGAAGGAAAGAGAGCGTCCCGTGACACACGAGCAGTTGATATCTTTTCCTCTGAGCAGAAAATACGTAAAACTACAAAGCATCGCACAGTGCTCTGGGGAATGGAGTTCTTCTCTTCTGGGACAGGTACACCCATAACTACTGATGATCCGCGGAGCTGGAGCCCTGACTCTTTGACTCTTCATGCACTCCATGATGTTACGATGTGGAATACCAATGCCCCAAAATCATAAAACCGTGGCACACACTGAGCAGGTTTGCGGATCGCACGGATTTGGGGTGAGCTCCTGACTCCCTTAGGACGTCCTGCTGAGAGATCTCGCCAAACTGGAGGGCTGGGCAATTGGCAGCAGCGTTCGGAAAACCCAACCTACGAGGTCACGCCGTCCCCAGCAGTTCTACTGAACCGTGGCCCTCAGCGCGAGGGCGAAACGCTCCTTCACAGCCCCAGGGTTGGTGTCTGAAACACCTCCCCGGGCCGCACGTTCTGGAGCCTGAAAGCTCTTTTGAGAAGTATACATTTATATATTTACATCAAAAGATAAATTTATGTATTCATATAGAAAGATAAATTTATATATTTATATAAAAAAATCTAAATTTGTATATTTGTGTGAAGATATATATGTTTATACTGTTGTGGTGGCGAACGGTGTTAAGTCCAGCTGGCGTACTGTCACGAATGGTGTCCCCCAAGGGTCGGTATTGGGGCCCACACTGTTTAATCTCTTTATTGATGACCTGGATGAGGGGATTGAGTGCACCCTCAGTAAGTTTGCGGATGACACCGAGCTGGGAGGATGTGTGGACGTGCCTGAGGGCAGGGAGGCCCTTCAGCGGGATCTGGATAGGCTAGACAGTTGGGCTGAGCTCAATGGGATGAGGTTCAATAAGGCCAAGTGCCGGGTGCTGTATTTGGCCACAATAACCCCATGCAATGCTATAGGCTTGGGGCAGAACGGCTTGAGGAGTGTACAGAGGAAAAGGACCTGGGGGTGTTGGTTGATGCCCAACGTGAGCCGGCAGTGTGCCCAGGTAGCCAAGAAGGCCAACGGCATCCTGGCCTGGATTAGGAACAGCGTGGCCAGCAGGAGCAGGGAGGGGATCATCCCCTGTACCTCGAGTACTGTGTTCAGTTTTGGGCCCCTCACTACAAGAGAGACATCGAGGCCCTGGAGCGTGTTCAGAGAAGGGCGACAAAGCTGTGAGGGGTCTGGAGCACAAGTCTTACGAGGAGCGGCTGAGGGAGCTGGGATTGTTTAGCCTGGAGAAGAGGCTTAGAGGAGACCTCACTGCACTCTACCACTTCCTGAAGGGAGGCTGTGGTGAGGAGGGGGTCGGCCTCTTCTCCCCGGTAACTAATGACAGGACAAGAGAAAACGGCAACAAGTTGTGTCGGGGAAGATTTAGATTAGACTTGAGGAAAAATTTTTTCTCTGAAAGAGTGGTCCGGCACTGGAATGGCCTGCCTAGGGAGGGGGTTGAGGCAACGTTCCTAGCGCCGTTCAAGAAGCGTTTAGATGAGGTGCTGAGGGATTTGATTTAGTAGCTTGGTTCGTAGGGATAGTGGTGTAAGGATGGTTGGACTAGATGATCTTCTAGGTCCTTTCCAACCTCATGAATCTATGAATCTATGGATCAATGTCGCCACAGGGAACAATGGGGCCATAAAACTCAAAGGGGCCATAGGAATCAATGGGGCCACAGAAATCAATGGGGCCATAGGGATCAATAGGGACATAGGGATCAAATGTGTCATAGAACTCAATGGGGCCATAAGGATCAATGGGGCCATAGAGATCAATGGGGCCATAGAACTCAATGGGACCATAGGGATCAATGGGGCCATAGAGATCAATGGGGACATAGAACTCAATGGGACAATAGGGATCAATGGGGCCATAGGGATCAATGGGGCTATAGGAATCAATGGGGCCATAGGAATCAATGGGACCATAGAACTCAATGGGGCCATTATAATCAAAGGTGCCATAGAACTCAATGGGGCCATAGGGATCAATGGGGCCATAGGAATCAATGAGACCATAGGAATCAACTGGACCATAGAAATCAATGGGGTCAAAGGGATCAATGGGGCCATAGGGATCAATGGTGCCATAGAACTCTATGGGGCCATAGGGATCAATGGGAGCCTAGGAATCAATGGGGCCATAGGGATCAATGGGGCCATAGGGTCAATGGGGCCTAAGGAATCAATGTGGCCATAGGGATCAATGGGACCATAGGGATCAATGGGACCGTAGAACTCAGTGCGGCCTTAGGGATCAAAGGGGCCATAGGAATCAAAGGGGCAATAGATATCAATGGGGCCATAGGAATCAATGGGGCCACGGAAATCAATGTGGCCACCGGAAACAATGGGGCAACAGGAATAAATGGGGCCACAGGAATCACTATGGACATAGGGATCAATGGGGCCACAGGGAT
Source organism: Callipepla californica brunnescens (assembly GCA_023055505.1). Taxonomy (NCBI): domain Eukaryota; kingdom Metazoa; phylum Chordata; class Aves; order Galliformes; family Odontophoridae; genus Callipepla; species Callipepla californica. The sequence continues at coordinate 584,441 of JALIRH010000014.1, forward strand.
CAATGGGGCCATAGGAATCAATGGGACCATAAAAATCAATGGGGCCATAGGAATCAAAGGAGCCATAAAATGCAATGGGGCCATAGAACTCAATAGGGCCATAGGGATCAATGAGGCCATAGGAATCAGTGGGACCATAGGAATCAATGGGGCCATAGGATTCAATGGGGCCATAGGGATCAATGGGGCCATAGGTGTCAGTGGGGCCATAGGAATCAATAAGGCCATAGGGATTAATAGGGCCATAAGGATCTATGGGTCCATAGGGAACATTGGTACCATAGGAGTCAATGGACCCATAGAACTCAAAGGGGCCTTAGGGATCAATGGTGCCATAGTTATCAATGGTGTCATAGATCTCAATTGGGCCATAGGGATCAGTGGGTCCATAGGGAACATTGGTACCATAGGAGTCAATGAAGCCATAGAACTCAAAGGGGCCTTAGGGATCAATGGTGCCGTAGTTATCAATGGTACCATAGATCTCAATTGGGCCATAGGGATGAGTGGGACCATAAGAATCAATGGGGCCATAGGAATCAGTGGGGCCATAGGAATCAATGGGGCCATAAAAATCAATGGAGCCGTAGAACTCAATGGGGCCATAGGGATCAATGAGACCATAGGAATCAATGGGGCCATAGGGGTCAATGGGGCCATAGGAATCAGTGGGGCCATAGGGATCAATGGGGCCATAGTGATCAATGGGGCCATAGGAATCAGTGGGGCCATAGGAATCAATGGGGCCATAGAACTCAATGGGGCCATAGGGATCAATGGGACCATAGGAATCAAAGGGGCCATAGGAATCACTGGGGCCATAGGGATCAATGGGGCCATAGGAATCAGTGGGGCCATAGGGATCAATGGGACCATAGGGATCAATGGGACCATAGAACTCAGTGCGGCCTTAGGGATCAAAGGGGCCATAGGAATCAAAGGGGCAATAGATATCAAAGGGGCCATAGGGATCAATGAGGCCACGGGGATCAATGTGGCCACCGGAAACAAAGGGGCAACAGGAATCAATGGGGCCACAGGAATCAGTGTGGCCATAGAAATCAATGGGGCCACAGGGATCAATGGGACCATAGGAATCAATGGGGCCATAGGAATCAGTGAGGCCATAGAACTCAGTGGGGCAATAGGGATCAATGGGTCCACAGGAATCAATGGGGCCATAGGAATCAATGGGACCATAAAAATCAATGGGGCCATAGGAATCAAAGGAGCCCTAGAACGCAATGGGGCCATAGAACTCAATAGGGCCATAGGGATCAATTAGGCCATCGGAATTAATGGAGCCAAAGGGATCAATGGGGCCACAGGAATTAATGGGGCCAAAGGAATCAAAGGAACATTGGGATCATTGGGCCATAGGAATCAATGAAGCCATTGAACTCAAGGGGGCCATAGGGATCAATAGTGCCATAGGAATCAATGGAGCCATAGAATTCAATGGGGCCATAGGGATCAATTAGGCCTTATGTATCAATGGGGCCTTAGAACTCAACGGGGCCATAGGGATCAATGGGGCCATAGGCATAAATGGGGCCATAGGAATCAATGGGGCCATAGGGATCAATGGGACCATAGGGATCAATGGGAACATAGGGATCAATGGGACCATAGGGATCAATGGGGCCATAGAACTCAATGGGGCCTTAGAACTCAATGGGGCCATAGGAACCAATGGGGCCATAGAGATCCATGGGGCCATTGAACTCAATGGGGCCATAGGGATAAATGGGACTATAGGAATCAATGGGGCCATAGGAATCAGTGGGGCCATAGGAATCAATAAGGCCATCGAACTCAATGGGGCCATAATACTCAATGGGGCCATAGGGATCAAAGGGGCCATAGAACTCAGTGGGGCCATAGGGATCAATGTCGCCATAAAGATCAATGGGACCATAGGGATCAATGGGGCCACAGTAATCAATGGGGCCATAGGAATCAATTGGACCATAAAAATCAATGGGGCCATAGGAATCAATCGAGCCATAGAACTCAATAGGGCCATAGAACTCAATAGGGCCATACGGATCAATGAGGCCATAGGAATCAGTGGGACCGTAGAACTCAGTGGGGCCATAGGAATCAATGGGGTCTTAGAGATCAATGGAGCCATAGGGATCAGTGGGGCCATAGGGATCAATGTGGCCATGGGGATCAATGGGACCATAAAAATCAATGGGGCCTCAGAAATCAATGAGGCCGTAGGAATCAGAGGGGCCATAGGGATCAATGGGGCCATAGGGATCAATTGGGTCAATGCAGTCACTGGGGCCATAGGAATCAGTAAGGCCATAGGGATCATTGGGGCCATAGGAATCTATGGGGCCATAGGGATTAATGGTACCATAGGAGTCAATGGAGCCATAGAATTCAATGGGGCCATAGGAAACAATGGGGCCATAGGAGTCAATGGGGCCATAGGAATCAATGGGGCCATAGGGATCAATGGGGCCTTAGGAATGAATGGGGCCATAGGAATCATTGGGGCCATAGGAATCAATGGGGCCACAGTGATCAATGGAGCCATAGGGGCCAATGTGGCCACAGGAATCAATGGGGCCACAGTTATCAATGGGGCCAAAGGGATCAATGGGGCCTTAGGAATCAATGGGGCCATAGGGATCAATAAGGCCATAGGTATCAATGGTGCCTTAGAACTCAATGGGGCCATAGGGATCAATGGGGCCATAGGAATCAATGGGGCCATAGCGATCAATGGGACCTTAGGGATCAATGGGACCATAGGGATCAATGGGGCCTTAGTGATCAATGGGGCCATAGAACTCAATGGGGCCTTAGAACTCAAGGGGCCATAGGAATCAGTGGGGCCATAGGAATCAGTGGGGCCTAAGGAATCAATGTGGCCATAGGGATCAATGGGACCATAGGGATCAATGGGACCGTAGAACTCAGTGCGGCCTTAGGGATCAAAGGGGCCATAGGAATCAAAGGGGCAATAGATATCAATGGGGCCATAGGAATCAATGGGGCCACGGAAATCAATGTGGCCACCGGAAACAATGGGGCAACAGGAATAAATGGGGCCACAGGAATCACTATGGACATAGGGATCAATGGGGCCACAGGGATCAATGGGGCCATAGGAATCAATGGGACCATAAAAATCAATGGGGCCATAGGAATCAAAGGAGCCATAAAATGCAATGGGGCCATAGAACTCAATAGGGCCATAGGGATCAATGAGGCCATAGGAATCAGTGGGACCATAGGAATCAATGGGGCCATAGGATTCAATGGGGCCATAGGGATCAATGGGGCCATAGGTGTCAGTGGGGCCATAGGAATCAATAAGGCCATAGGGATTAATAGGGCCATAAGGATCTATGGGTCCATAGGGAACATTGGTACCATAGGAGTCAATGGACCCATAGAACTCAAAGGGGCCTTAGGGATCAATGGTGCCATAGTTATCAATGGTGTCATAGATCTCAATTGGGCCATAGGGATCAGTGGGTCCATAGGGAACATTGGTACCATAGGAGTCAATGAAGCCATAGAACTCAAAGGGGCCTTAGGGATCAAAGGGGCCATAGGAATCAAAGGGGCAATAGATATCAAAGGGGCCATAGGGATCAATGAGGCCACGGGGATCAATGTGGCCACCGGAAACAAAGGGGCAACAGGAATCAATGGGGCCACAGGAATCAGTGTGGCCATAGAAATCAATGGGGCCACAGGGATCAATGGGACCATAGGAATCAATGGGGCCATAGGAATCAGTGAGGCCATAGAACTCAGTGGGGCAATAGGGATCAATGGGTCCACAGGAATCAATGGGGCCATAGGAATCAATGGGACCATAAAAATCAATGGGGCCATAGGAATCAAAGGAGCCCTAGAACGCAATGGGGCCATAGAACTCAATAGGGCCATAGGGATCAATTAGGCCATCGGAATTAATGGAGCCATAGGGATCAATGGGGCCACAGGAATTAATGGGGCCAAAGGAATCAATGGGAACATTGGGATCATTGGGCCATAGGAATCAATGAAGCCATTGAACTCAAAGGGGCCATAGGGATCAATGGTGCCATTGGAATCAATGGAGCCATAGATTTCAAAGGGGCCATAGGGATCAATGAGAACATAGTACTCAAAGGGGCCATAGGGATCAATAAGTCCTTATGTATCAATGGGGCCTTCGAACTCAACAGGGCCATAGGGATCAATGGGGCCATAGGGATAAATGGGGCCATAGGAATCAATGGGGCCATAGGGATCAATGGGACCATAAGGATCAATGGGAACATATGGATCAATGGGGCCATAGGGATCAATGGGGCGATAGAACTCAATGGGGCCTTAGAACTCAATGGGGCCATAGGAACCAATGGGGCCATAGAGATCAATGGGGCCATAGAACTCAATGGGGCCATAGGGATCAAAGGGGCCATAGAACTCAGTGGGGCCATAGGGATCAATGTCGCCATAAAGATCAATGGGACCATAGGGATCAATGGGGCCACAGTAATCAATGGGGCCATAGGAAACAATTGGACCATAAAAATCAATGGGGCCATAGGAATCAATCGAGCCATAGAACTCAATAGGGCCATAGAACTCAATAGGGCCAGAGGGATCAATGAGGCCATAGGAATCAGTGGGACCGTAGAACTCAGTGGGGCCATAGGAATCAATGGGGTCTTAGGGATCAATGGCACCATAGGGATCAGTGGGGCCATAGGGATCAATATGGCCATAGGGATCAATGGGACCATAAAAATCAATGGGGCCTCAGAAATCAATGGGGCCATAGGAATCAGAGGGGCCATAGGGATCAATGGGGCCATAGGGATCAATTGGGCCATAGCAGTCAGAGGGGCCATAGGAATCAGTAAGGCCATAGGGATCATTGGGGCCATAGGAATCTATGGGGCCATAGGGATTAATGGTACCATAGGAGTTAATGGAGCCATAGAACTCAATGGGGCCATAGGAAACAATGGGGCCATAGGAGTCAATGGGGCCATAGGAATCAATGGGACCATAGGGATCAATGGGGCCTTAGGAATGAATGGGGCCATAGGAATCATTGGGGCCGTAGGAATCAATGGGGCCACAGCGATCAATGGAGCCATAGGGGCCAATGTGGCCACAGGAATCAATGGGGCCACAGTTATCAATGGGGCCATAGGTATCAATGGTGCCTTAGAACTCAATGGGGCCATAGGGATCAAAGGGGCCATAGGAATCAATGGGGCCATAGCTATCAATGGGACCTTAGGGATCAATGGAACCATAGGGATCAATGGGGCCTTAGGCATCAATGGGGCCTTAGAAGTCAATGGGGCCTTAGAACTCAATGGGCCGTAGGAATCAATGGGGCCATAGAGTTCAATGGGGTAATAGAACTCAACGGGTCCATAGGGATCAAGGGGGCCATAGGACTCAATGGGGCCATAGGAATCAATGGCACCATAGAACTCAATGGGGCCATAGGGATCAATGGGGCCATAGGGATCAATGAGACCATAGGAATCAGTGGGACCATAGTGATCAATGGAGCCATAGGGATCAATGGTGCCATAGAACTCTATGGGGCCATAGGGATCAATGGGAGCATAGGAATCAATGGGGCCATAGGGATCAATGGGGCCATAGGGATCAAAGGGGCCATAGGGATCAACGGTGCCATAGAACTCTATGGGGCCATAGGGATCAATGGGAGCATAGGAATCAATGGGGACATAGGGATCAATGGGGCCATAGGAATCAATGGGACCATAGAACTCAGTGCGGCCTTAGGGATCAAAGGGGCCATAGGAATCAATGGGGCCTTTGAACTCAAGGGGGCCATAGGGATCAATGGTGCCATAGGAATCAATGGAGCCGTAGAATTCAATGGGGCCATAGGGATCAATGGGAACATAGAACTCAATGGGGCCACAGGGATCAATAAGTCCTTCTTTATCAATAGGGCCTTAGAACTCAATGGGGCCATAGGGATCAATGGGGCCATAGGGATCAATGGGGCCATAAGAATCAATGGGGCCATAGGGATCAAAGGGACCATAGGGATCAATGGGAACATAGGGATCAATGGGGCCATAGGGATCAATGGGGCCATAGAACTCAATGGGACCTTAGAACTCAATGGGGCCATAGGAATCAATGGGACCAAAGAGATCAATGGGGCCTTAGAACTCAATGGGGCCATAGGGATCAATGGGGCCATAGAACTCAATGGGGCCATAGGGATAAATGGGACTATAGGAATCAATGGGGCCATAGGAATCAGTGGGGCCATAGGAATCAATAAGGCGATCGAACTCAATGGGGCCATAAAACTCAATGGGGCCATAGGGATAAATGGGGCCATAGGGATCAATGTGGCCATAGGGATCAATGGGATCATAGCAACTCAATTGGGCCACAGGAATCAATGGCACCATAGGAATCAATGGGGCCATAAGAATCAGTGGAGCCATAGGAATCAGTGGGGCCATAGGAATCAATGGAGCCATAGAACTCAGTTTGGCCATAGGGATCAATGGGACCTTAGGAATCAATGGCGCCATAGGGATCAATGGGGCCATAGGGATCAAAGGGGCCACAGGGATCGATAGAGCCAAAGGGATCAATGGGGCCATAGAGATCAATGGGGCCATAGGAATCAATGGGGCCATAGGAATCGATGGGGACATAGGGATCGATGAGGCCATAGGAATCAATGGGGCCTTTGAACTCAATGGGGCCATAGGGATCAAAGGGGCCATAGGAATCAATGGTACCTTAGGAATCAATAGAGCCATGGAACTCAATGGGGCCATAGGGATCAATGGGAACATAGAACTCAATGGGCCATAGGGATCAATATGGCCATAGGTATCAATAAGGCCTTAGAATTCAATGGGGCCATAGGGATCAATGGGAGCGTAGGAATCAATGGGGCCATAGCTATCAATGGGACCATAGGGATCAATGGGTCCATAGGGATCAATGGGGCCATAGAACTCAATGGGGCCATAGAACTCCATGGGGCCTTAGGAATCAATGGGGCCATAGAGATCAATGGGGCCATAGAACTCAATGGGGCCATAGGGATCTACGGGGCCATAGGAATCAATGGGGCCTTAGGAATCAATGGGACCATAGAACTCAATGGGTCCATTTTAATCAATGGTGCCATAGAAGTCATTGGGGCCATAGGGATCAATGGGGCCATAGGGATCAAAGGGACCATAGGAATCAATGGGACCATAGTGATCAATGGGGCCATAGGAATGAGTGGGGCCATAGGAATCAATGGGGCCACAGCGATCAATGGAGCCGTAGAACTCAATGGGGCCATAGAACTCAATGGGGCCATAGGGATCAATGGGACCATTGGAATTAATGGGGCCATAGGAATCAATGGGGCCATAGGGATCAATGGAGCCATAGGAATCAGTGGGGCCATAGGGATCAATGGGGCCATAGTGATCAATGTGGCCATAGGAATCAGTGGGGCCATAGGAGACAGTGGGGCCACAGCGATCAATGGAGCCATAGGGACCAATGTGGCCACAGGAATCAATGGGGTCACAGGGATCAATGGGGCCATAGGAATCAATGGGGCCATTAGAATCAAAGCGGCCATAGGAATCAGTGGGGCCATAGGGATCAATGGAGCCTTAGAACTCATAGGGGCCATAGGGATCAATGGGACCTAAGGAATCAATGGTGCCTTAGGGATCAATGTGGCCATAGGTATCAATGGGGCCACAGGGATCGATGGAGCCATAGGGATCAATGGGGCCATAGAGATCAATGGGGCCATAGGAATCAATGGGGTCATAGGGATCGATGAGGCCATAGGAATCAATGGGGCCATTGAACTCAATGGGGCCATAGGAATCAGTGGTGCCATAGGAATCAGTGGAGCCATAGAACTCAAAGGGGCCATAGGGATCAATGGGAACATAGAACTCAATGGGGCCATAGGGATCAATAAGGCCGTAGGTATCAATGGTGCCTTATAACTCAATGGGGCCATAGGGATCAATGGGGCCATAGGAATCAATGGGGCCACAGCGATCAATGGAGCAATAGGGATCAATGGGGCCACAGGAATCAATGGGGCCGTAGGAATCAATGGGGCCGTAGTCATCAATGGGGCCATAGGAATCAATGGGACCATAGGATCAATGGGGCCATAGTCATCAATGGGGACATAGGGATGAATGGGGCCACAGGGATGAATGGGGCCACAGCGATCAATGGGGCCTTAGGAATCAATGGAGCCATAGAACTCAATGGGGCCATAGAACTCAACGGTGCCATAGGGATCAATGGAACCATAGGAATCAGTGGGGCCATAGGAATCAATGGGGTCATGGGGATCAATGCGGCAATAGGAATCAATGCGGCCATAGAACTCAATAGGGCCATAGGGATCAATTAGGCCATCGGAACTAATGGGGCCATAGGGATCAATGGGGCCACAGGTATCAATGGGGCCAAAGGAATCAATGGGAACATGGGGATCATTGGGCCATAGGAATCAATGGGGCCATTGAACTCAATGGGGCCATAGGGATCAATGGTGCCATAGGAATCAGTGGGGCCTTAGAATTCAATAGGGCCATAGGGATCAATGGGAACATAGAACTCAATGGGGCCAAAGGGATCAATAAGTCCTTATGTATCAATGGGGCCTTAGAACTCAATGGGGCCATAGGGATCAATGGGGCCATAGGGATTAATGGGGCCATAGGGATCAATGGGGCCATAGGGATCAAAGGGACCATAGGGATAAATGGGAACATAGGGATCAATGGGGCCATAGGGATCAATGGGGCGATAGAACTCAATGGGACCTTAGAACTCAATGGGGCCATAGGAATCAATGGGGCCAAAGAGATCAATGGGGCCTTAGAACTCAATGGGGCCATAGGGATCAATGTGGCCTTAGAACTCAATGGGGCCATAGGGATAAATGTGACTATAGGAATCAATGGGGCCATAGGAATCAGTGGGGCCATAGGAATCAATAAGGCGATCGAACTCAATGGGGCCATAAAACTCAATGAGGCCATAGGGATAAATGGGGCCATAGGGATCAATGTGGCCATAGGGATCAATGGGATCATAGCAACTCAATTGGGCCACAGGAATCAATGGCACCATAGGAATCAATGGGGCCATAAGAATCAGTGGAGCCATAGGAATCAGTGGGGCCATAGGAATCAATGGAGCCTTAGAACTCAGTTGGGCCATAGGGATCAATGGGACCTTAGGAATCAATGGCGCCATAGGGATCAATGGGGCCATAGGGATCAAAGGGGCCACAGGGATCGATAGAGCCAAAGGGATCAATGGGGCCATAGAGATCAATGGGGCCATAGGAATCAATGGGGCCATAGGAATCGATGGGGACATAGGGATCGATGAGGCCATAGGAATCAATGGGGTCTTTGAACTCAATGGGGCCATAGGGATCAAAGGGGCCATAGGAATCAATGGTACCTTAGGAATCAATAGAGCCATGGAACTCAATGGGGCCATAGGGATCAATGGGAACATAGAACTCAATGGGCCATAGGGATCAATATGGCCATAGGTATCAATGGGGCCTTAGAATTCAATGGGGCCATAGGGATCAATGGGATCGTAGGAATCAATGGGGCCATAGCTATCAATGGGACCATAGGGATCAATGGGTCCATAGAACTCAATGGGGCCTTAGAACTCCATGGGGCCTTAGGAATCAATGGGGCCATAGAGATCAATGGGGCCATAGAACTCAATGGGGCCATAGGGATCTATGGGGCCATAGGAATCAATGGGGCCTTAGGAATCAATGGGACCATAGAACTCAATGGGTACATTTTAATCAATGGTGCCATAGAAGTCATTGGGGCCATAGGGATCAATGGGGCCATAGGGATCAATGGGACCATAGGAATCAATGGGACCATAGTGATCAGTGGAGCCATAGGAATCAGTGGGGCCATAGGAATCAAAGGAGCCTTAGAACTCAGTTGGGCCATAGGGATCAATGGGACCTTAGGAATCAATGGCGCCATAGGGATCAATGGGGCCATAGGGATCAAAGGGGCCACAGGGATCCATAGAGCCAAAGGGATCAATGGGGCCTTAGAGATCAATGGGGCCATAGGAATCAATGGGGCCATAGGAATCGATGGGGACATAGGGATCGATGAGGCCATAGGAATCAATGGGGCCTTTGAACTCAATGGGGCCATAGGGATCAAAGGGGCCATAGGAATCAATGGTACCTTAGGAATCAATAGAGCCATGGAACTCAATGGGGCCATAGGGATCAATGGGAACAAAGAACTCAATGGGCCATAGGGATCAATATGGCCTAGGTATCAATGGGGCGTTAGAATTCAATGGGGCCATAGGGATCAATGGGAGCGTAGGAATCAATGGGGCCATAGCTATCAATGGGACCATAGGGATCAATGGGTCCATAGAACTCAATGGGGCCTTAGAACTCCATGGGGCCTTAGGAATCAATGGGGCCATAGAGATCAATGGGGCCATAGAACTCAATGGGGCCATAGGGATCTATGGGGCCATAGGAATCAATGGGGCCTTAGGAATCAATGGGACCATAGAACTCAATGGGTACATTTTAATCAATGGTGCCATAGAAGTCATTGGGGCCATAGGGATCAATGGGGCCATAGGGATCAATGGGACCATAGGAATCAATGGGACCATAGTGATCAATGGGGACATAGGAATCAGTGGGGCCATAGGAATCAATGGAGCCACAGCGATCAATGGAGCCGTAGAACTCAATGGGGCCATAGAACTCAATGGGGCCATAGGGATCAATGGGACCATTGGAATTAATGGGGCCATAGGAATCAATGGGGCCATAGGGATCAATGGAGCCATAGGAATCAGTGGGGCCATAGGGATCAATGGGGCCATAGTGATCAATGTGGCCATAGGAATCAGTGGGGCCATAGGAGACAGTGGGGCCACAGCGATCAATGGAGCCATAGGGACCAATGTGGCCACAGGAATCAATGGGGTCACAGGGATCAATGGGGCCATAGGAATCAATGGGGCCATTAGAATCAAAGCGGCCATAGGAATCAGTGGGGCCATAGGGATCAATGGAGCCTTAGAACTCATAGGGGCCATAGGGATCAATGGGACCTAAGGAATCAATGGTGCCTTAGGGATCAATGTGGCCATAGGTATCAATGGGGCCACAGGGATCGATGGAGCCATAGGGATCAATGGGGCCATAGAGATCAATGGGGCCATAGGAATCAATGGGGTCATAGGGATCGATGAGGCCATAGGAATCAATGGGGCCATTGAACTCAATGGGGCCATAGGAATCAGTGGTGCCATAGGAATCAGTGGAGCCATAGAACTCAAAGGGGCCATAGGGATCAATGGGAACATAGAACTCAATGGGGCCATAGGGATCAATAAGGCCGTAGGTATCAATGGTGCCTTATAACTCAATGGGGCCATAGGGATCAATGGGGCCATAGGAATCAATGGGGCCACAGCGATCAATGGAGCAATAGGGATCAATGGGGCCACAGGAATCAATGGGGCCGTAGGAATCAATGGGGCCGTAGTCATCAATGGGGCCATAGGAATCAATGGGACCATAGGATCAATGGGGCCATAGTCATCAATGGGGACATAGGGATGAATGGGGCCACAGGGATGAATGGGGCCACAGCGATCAATGGGGCCTTAGGAATCAATGGAGCCATAGAACTCAATGGGGCCATAGAACTCAACGGTGCCATAGGGATCAATGGAACCATAGGAATCAGTGGGGCCATAGGAATCAATGGGGTCATGGGGATCAATGCGGCAATAGGAATCAATGCGGCCATAGAACTCAATAGGGCCATAGGGATCAATTAGGCCATCGGAACTAATGGGGCCATAGTGATCAATGGGGCCACAGGTATCAATGGGGCCAAAGGAATCAATGGGAACATGGGGATCATTGGGCCATAGGAATCAATGGGGCCATTGAACTCAATGGGGCCATAGGGATCAATGGTGCCATAGGAATCAGTGGAGCCATAGAATTCAATAGGGCCATAGGGATCAATGGGAACATAGAACTCAATGGGGCCAAAGGGATCAATAAGTCCTTATGTATCAATGGGGCCTTAGAACTCAATGGGGCCATAGGGATCAATGGGGCCATAGGGGTCAATGGGGCCATAGGGATCAATGGGGCCATAGGGATCAAAGGGACCATAGGGATCAATGGGAACATAGGGATCAATGGGGCCATAGGGATCAATGGGGCGATAGAACTCAATGGGACCTTAGAACTCAATGGGGCCATAGGAATCAATGGGGCCAAAGAGATCAATGGGGCCTTAGAACTCAATGGGGCCATAGGGATCAATGTGGCCTTAGAACTCAATGGGGCCATAGGGATAAATGTGACTATAGGAATCAATGGGGCCATAGGAATCAGTGGGGCCATAGGAATCAATAAGGCGATCGAACTCAATGGGGCCATAAAACTCAATGAGGCCATAGGGATAAATGGGGCCATAGGGATCAATGTGGCCATAGGGATCAATGGGATCATAGCAACTCAATTGGGCCACAGGAATCAATGGCACCATAGGAATCAATGGGGCCATAAGAATCAGTGGAGCCATAGGAATCAGTGGGGCCATAGGAATCAATGGAGCCTTAGAACTCAGTTGGGCCATAGGGATCAATGGGACCTTAGGAATCAATGGCGCCATAGGGATCAATGGGGCCATAGGGATCAAAGGGGCCACAGGGATCGATAGAGCCAAAGGGATCAATGGGGCCATAGAGATCAATGGGGCCATAGGAATCAATGGGGCCATAGGAATCGATGGGGACATAGGGATCGATGAGGCCATAGGAATCAATGGGGTCTTTGAACTCAATGGGGCCATAGGGATCAAAGGGGCCATAGGAATCAATGGTACCTTAGGAATCAATAGAGCCATGGAACTCAATGGGGCCACAGGGATCAATGGGAACATAGAACTCAATGGGCCATAGGGATCAATATGGCCATAGGTATCAATGGGGCCTTAGAATTCAATGGGGCCATAGGGATCAATGGGAGCGTAGGAATCAATGGGGCCATAGCTATCAATGGGACCATAGGGATCAATGGGTCCATAGAACTCAATGGGGCCTTAGAACTCCATGGGGCCTTAGGAATCAATGGGGCCATAGAGATCAATGGGGCCATAGAACTCAATGGGGCCATAGGGATCTATGGGGCCATAGGAATCAATGGGGCCTTAGGAATCAATGGGACCATAGAACTCAATGGGTACATTTTAATCAATGGTGCCATAGAAGTCATTGGGGCCATAGGGATCAATGGGGCCATAGGGATCAATGGGACCATAGGAATCAATGGGACCATAGTGATCAATGGGGACATAGGAATCAGTGGGGCCATAGGAATCAATGGGGCCACAGCGATCAATGGAGCCGTAGAACTCAATGGGGCCATAGAACTCAATGGGGCCATAGGAATCAATGGAGCCATAGGAATCAGTGAGGCCATAGAGATCAATGTGGCCATAGTGATCAATGTGGCCATAGGAATCAGTGGGGCCATAGGAGACAGTGGGGCCACAGCGATCAATGGAGCCATAGGGACCAATGTGGCCACAGGAATCAATGGGGTCACAGGGATCAATGGGGCCATAGGAATCAATGGGGCCATTAGAATCAATGCGGCCATAGGAATCAGTGGGGCCATAGGGATCAATGGTGCCTTATAACTCAATGGGGCCATAGGGATCAATGGGGCCATAGGAATCAATGGGGCCACAGCGATCAATGGAGCAATAGGGATCAATGGGGCCACAGGAATCAATGGGGCCGTAGGAATCAATGGGGCCGTAGTCATCAATGGGGCCATAGGAATCAATGGGACCATAGGATCAATGGGGCCATAGTCATCAATGGGGACATAGGGATGAATGGGGCCACAGGGATGAATGGGGCCACAGCGATCAATGGGGCCTTAGGAATCAATGGAGCCATAGAACTCAATGGGGCCATAGAACTCAACGGTGCCATAGGGATCAATGGAACCATAGGAATCAGTGGGGCCATAGGAATCAATGGGGTCATGGGGATCAATGCGGCAATAGGAATCAATGCGGCCATAGAACTCAATAGGGCCATAGGGATCAATTAGGCCATCGGAACTAATGGGGCCATAGTGATCAATGGGGCCACAGGTATCAATGGGGCCAAAGGAATCAATGGGAACATGGGGATCATTGGGCCATAGGAATCAATGGGGCCATTGAACTCAATGGGGCCATAGGGATCAATGGTGCCATAGGAATCAGTGGAGCCATAGAATTCAATAGGGCCATAGGGATCAATGGGAACATAGAACTCAATGGGGCCAAAGGGATCAATAAGTCCTTATGTATCAATGGGGCCTTAGAACTCAATGGGGCCATAGGGATCAATGGGGCCATAGGGATTAATGGGGCCATAGGGATCAATGGGGCCATAGGGATCAAAGGGACCATAGGGATCAATGGGAACATAGGGATCAATGGGGCCATAGGGATCAATGGGGCGATAGAACTCAATGGGACCTTAGAACTCAATGGGGCCATAGGAATCAATGGGGCCAAAGAGATCAATGGGGCCTTAGAACTCAATGGGGCCATAGGGATCAATGTGGCCTTAGAACTCAATGGGGCCATAGGGATAAATGTGACTATAGGAATCAATGGGGCCATAGGAATCAGTGGGGCCATAGGAATCAATAAGGCGATCGAACTCAATGGGGCCATAAAACTCAATGAGGCCATAGGGATAAATGGGGCCATAGGGATCAATGTGGCCATAGGGATCAATGGGATCATAGCAACTCAATTGGGCCACAGGAATCAATGGCACCATAGGAATCAATGGGGCCATAAGAATCAGTGGAGCCATAGGAATCAGTGGGGCCATAGGAATCAATGGAGCCTTAGAACTCAGTTGGGCCATAGGGATCAATGGGACCTTAGGAATCAATGGCGCCATAGGGATCAATGGGGCCATAGGGATCAAAGGGGCCACAGGGATCGATAGAGCCAAAGGGATCAATGGGGCCATAGAGATCAATGGGGCCATAGGAATCAATGGGGCCATAGCAATCGATGGGGACATAGGGATCGATGAGGCCATAGGAATCAATGGGGTCTTTGAACTCAATGGGGCCATAGGGATCAAAGGGGCCATAGGAATCAATGGTACCTTAGGAATCAATAGAGCCATGGAACTCAATGGGGCCACAGGGATCAATGGGAACATAGAACTCAATGGGCCATAGGGATCAATATGGCCATAGGTATCAATGGGGCCTTAGAATTCAATGGGGCCATAGGGATCAATGGGAGCGTAGGAATCAATGGGGCCATAGCTATCAATGGGACCATAGGGATCAATGGGTCCATAGAACTCAATGGGGCCTTAGAACTCCATGGGGCCTTAGGAATCAATGGGGCCATAGAGATCAATGGGGCCATAGAACTCAATGGGGCCATAGGGATCTATGGGGCCATAGGAATCAATGGGGCCTTAGGAATCAATGGGACCATAGAACTCAATGGGTACATTTTAATCAATGGTGCCATAGAAGTCATTGGGGCCATAGGGATCAATGGGGCCATAGGGATCAATGGGACCATAGGAATCAATGGGACCATAGTGATCAATGGGGACATAGGAATCAGTGGGGCCATAGGAATCAATGGGGCCACAGCGATCAATGGAGCCGTAGAACTCAATGGGGCCATAGAACTCAATGGGGCCATAGGAATCAATGGAGCCATAGGAATCAGTGAGGCCATAGAGATCAATGTGGCCATAGTGATCAATGTGGCCATAGGAATCAGTGGGGCCATAGGAGACAGTGGGGCCACAGCGATCAATGGAGCCATAGGGACCAATGTGGCCACAGGAATCAATGGGGTCACAGGGATCAATGGGGCCATAGGAATCAATGGGGCCATTAGAATCAATGCGGCCATAGGAATCAGTGGGGCCATAGGGATCAATGGAGCCTTAGAACTCATAGGGGCCATAGGGATCAATGGGACCTTAGGAATCAATGGTGCCTTAGGGATCAATGTGGCCATAGGTATCAATGGGGCCACAGGGATCGATGGAGCCATAGGGATCAATGGGGCCATAGAGATCAATGGGGCCATAGGAATCAATGGGGTCATAGGGATCGATGAGGCCATAGGAATCAATGGGGCCATAGGAATCAGTGGTGCCATAGGAATCAATGGAGCCATAGAACTCAAAGGGGCCATAGGGATCAATGGGAACATAGAACTCAAAGGGCCATAGGGATCAATAAGGCCGTAGGTAACAATGGTGCCTTATAACTCAATGGGGCCATAGGGATCAATGGGGCCATAGGAATCAATGGGGCCACAGCGATCAATGGAGCAATAGGGATCAATGGGGCCACAGGAATCAATGGGGCCGTAGGAATCAATGGGGCCGTAGTCATCAATGGGGCCATAGGAATCAATGGGACCATAGGGATCAATGGGGCCATAGTCATCAATGGGGAAATAGGGATGAATGGGGCCACAGGGATGAATGGGGCCACAGCGATCAATGGGGCCTTAGGAATCAATGGAGCCACAGAACTCAATGGGGCCATAGAACTCAACGGTGCCATAGGGATCATTGGAACCATAGGAATCAGTGGGGCCATAGGAATCAATGGGGTCATGGGGATCAATGCGGCAATAGGAATCAATGCGGCCATAGAACTCAATAGGGCCATAGGGATCAATTAGGCCATCGGAACTAATGGGGCCATAGGGATCAATGGGGCCACAGGTATCAATGGGGCCAAAGGAATCAATGGGAACATGGGGATCATTGGGCCATAGGAATCAATGGGGCCATTGAACTCAATGGGGCCATAGGGATCAATGGTGCCATAGGAATCAATGGAGCCATAGAATTCAATGGGGCCATAGGGATCAATGGAAACATAGAACTCAATGGGGCCATAGGGATCAATAAGTCCTTATGTATCAATGGGGCCTTAGAACTCAATGGGGCCATAGGGATCAATGGGGCCATAGGGATCAATGGGGCCATAGGAATCAATGGGGCCATAGGGATCAAAGGGACCATAGGGATCAATGGGAACATAGGGATCAATGGGGCCATAGGGATCAATGGGACCGTAGAACTCAATGGGACCTTAGAACTCAATGGGGCCATAGGAATCAATGGGGCCATAGAGATCAATGGGGCCTTAGAACTCAATGGGGTCATAGGGATCAATGGGGCCATAGAACTCAATGGGGCCATAGGGATAAATGGGACTATAGGAATCAATGGGGCCATGGGAATCAGTGGGGCCATAGGAATCAATAAGGCCATTGAACTCAATGGGGCCATAAAACTCAAAGAGGCCATAGGGATAAATGGGGCCATAGGGATCAATGTGGCCATAGGGATCAATGGGATCATTGCAACTCAATTGGGCCACAGGAATCAATGGCACCATAGGAATCAATGGGGCCATAAGAATCAGTGGAGCCATAGGAATCAGTGGGACCATAGTGATCAATGGAGCCATAGGGATCAATGGTGCCATAGAACTCTATGGGGCCATAGGGATCAATGGGAGCATAGGAATCAATGGGGCCATAGGGATCAATGGGGCCATAGGGATCAATGGGGCCGTAGGGATCAAAGGTGCCATAGGGATCAATGGTGCCATAGAACTCTATGGGGCCATAGGGATCAATGGGAGCATAGGAATCAATGGGGCCATAGGGATCAATGGGGCCATAGGGATGAATGGGGCCATAGGAATCAATGGGACCATAGAACTCAGTGCGGCATTAGGGATCAAAGGGGCCATAGGAATCAATGGGGCAATAGATATCAATGGGGCCATTGGGATCAATGGGGCCATAGTGATCAATGGGGACATAGGAATCAGTGGGGCCATAGGAATCAATGGGGCCACAGCGATCAATGGAGCCGTAGAACTCAATGGGGCCAGAGAACTCAATGGGGCCATAGGAATCAATGGAGCCATAGGAATCAGTGAGGCCATAGAGATCAATGGGGCCATAGTGATCAATGTGGCCATAGGAATCAGTGGGGCCATAGGAGACAGTGGGGCCACAGCGATCAATGGAGCCATAGGGACCAATGTGGCCACAGGAATCAATGGGGTCACAGGGATCAATGGGGCCATAGGAATCAATGGGGCCATTAGAATCAATGCGGCCATAGGAATCAGTGGGGCCATAGGGATCAATGGAGCCTTAGAACTCATAGGGGCCATAGGGATCAATGGGACCTTAGGAATCAATGGTGCCTTAGGGATCAATGTGGCCATAGGTATCAATGGGGCCACAGGGATCGATGGAGCCATAGGGATCAAAGGGGCCATAGAGATCAATGGGGCCATAGGAATCAATGGGGTCATAGGGATCGATGAGGCCATAGGAATCAATGGGGCCATTGAACTCAATGGGGCCATAGGAATCAGTGGTGCCATAGGAATCAATGGAGCCATAGAACTCAAAGGGGCCATAGGGATCAATGGGAACATAGAACTCAAAGGGCCATAGGGATCAATAAGGCCGTAGGTAACAATGGTGCCTTATAACTCAATGGGGCCATAGGGATCAATGGGGCCATAGGAATCAATGGGGCCACAGCGATCAATGGAGCAATAGGGATCAATGGGGCCACAGGAATCAATGGGGCCGTAGGAATCAATGGGGCCGTAGTCATCAATGGGGCCATAGGAATCAATGGGACCATAGGGATCAATGGGGCCATAGTCATCAATGGGGAAATAGGGATGAATGGGGCCACAGGAATGAATGGGGCCACAGCGATCAATGGGGCCTTAGGAATCAATGGAGCCATAGAACTCAATGGGGCCATAGAACTCAACGGTGCCATAGGGATCATTGGAACCATAGGAATCAGTGGGGCCATAGGAATCAATGGGGTCATGGGGATCAATGCGGCAATAGGAATCAATGCGGCCATAGAACTCAATAGGGCCATAGGGATCAATTAGGCCATCGGAACTAATGGGGCCATAGGGATCAATGGGGCCACAGGTATCAATGGGGCCAAAGGAATCAATGGGAACATGAAGATCATTGGGCCATAGGAATCAATGGGGCCATTGAACTCAATGGGGCCATAGGGATCAATGGGGCCATAGGAATCAATGGGGCCACAGCGATCAATGGAGCAATAGGGATCAATGGGGCCACAGGAATCAATGGGGCCGTAGGAATCAATGGGGCCGTAGTCATCAATGGGGCCATAGGAATCAATGGGACCATAGGGATCAATGGGGCCATAGTCATCAATGGGGAAATAGGGATGAATGGGGCCACAGGAATGAATGGGGCCACAGCGATCAATGGGGCCTTAGGAATCAATGGAGCCATAGAACTCAATGGGGCCATAGAACTCAACGGTGCCATAGGGATCATTGGAACCATAGGAATCAGTGGGGCCATAGGAATCAATGGGGTCATGGGGATCAATGCGGCAATAGGAATCAATGCGGCCATAGAACTCAATAGGGCCATAGGGATCAATTAGGCCATCGGAACTAATGCGGCCATAGGGATCAATGGGGCCACAGGTATCAATGGGGCCAAAGGAATCAATGGGAACATGGGGATCATTGGGCCATAGGAATCAATGGGGCCATTGAACTCAATGGGGCCATAGGGATCAATGGTGCCATAGGAATCAATGGAGCCATAGAATTCAATGGGGCCATAGGGATCAATGGGAACATAGAACTCAATGGGGCCATAGGGATCAATAAGTCCTTATGTATCAATGGGGCCTTAGAACTCAATGGGGCCATAGGGATCAATGGGGCCATAGGGATCAATGGGGCCATAGGAATCAATGGGGCCATAGGGATCAAAGGGACCATAGGGATCAATGGGAACATAGGGATCAATGGGGCCATAGGGATCAATGGGACCGTAGAACTCAATGGGACCGTAGAACTCAATGGGACCTTAGAACTCAATGAGGCCATAGGAATCAATGGGGCCATAGAGATCAATGGGGCCTTAGAACTCAATGGGGTCATAGGGATCAATGGGGCCATAGGGATAAATGGGACTATAGGAATCAATGGGGCCATGGGAATCAGTGGGGCCATAGGAATCAATAAGGCCATTGAACTCAATGGGGCCATAAAACTCAAAGAGGCCATAGGGATAAATGGGGCCATAGGGATCAATGTGACCATAGGAATCAATGGGGCTATAGATATCAATGGGTCCATAGGGATCAATGGGGCCACGGGGATCATTTTGGCCACCGGAAACAATGGAGCAACTGGAATCAATGGGGCCACAGGAATCAGTGTGGCCATAGGGATCAATGGGGCCACAGGGATCAGTGGGACCATAGGAATCAATGGGGCCAAAGGAATCAGTGGGGCCATAGAACTCAGTGGGGCCAATAGGGATCAATGGGTCCACAGGAATCAATGGGGCCATAGGAATCAATGGGACCATAAAAATCAATGGGGCCATAGGAATCAAAGGATCCATAGAATGCAATGGGGCCATAGAACTCAATAGGGCCTTAGGGATCAATGAGGCCATAGGAATCAGTGGGACCATAGGAATCAATGGAGCCAGAGGAATCAATGGGGCCATAGGGATCAATGGGGCCAAAGGTGTCAGTGGGGCCAAAAGAATCAATATGGCCATAGGGATTAATGGGGCCATAGGGATCTATGTGTCCATAGGGAACATTGGTACCATAGCGGTCAATGGAGCCATAGAACTCAAAGAGGCCATAGGGATCAATGGTGCCATAGTTATCAATGGTGCCATAGATCTCAATAGGGCCATAGGGATCAATGGGACCATAAGAATCAATGGGGCCATAGGAATCAGTGGGGCCATAGGAATCAATGGTTCCTTAGGAATCAAAGGAGCCGTAGAACTCAATGGGGCCATAGAACTCAATGGGGCCATAGGAATCAGTGGGGCCATAGAGATCAATGGGGCCATAGTGATCAACGGGGCCATAGGAATCAGTGGGGCCACAGGAATCAATGGGGCCACAGGAATCAATGGGGCCAAAGGAATCAATGGGAACATGGGGATCATTGGGGCATAGGAATCAATGGGGCCATTGAACTCAATGGGGCCATAGGGATCAATGGTGCCATAGGAATCAATGGAGCCATAGAATTCAATGGGGCCATAGGGATCAATGGGAACATAGAACTCAATGGGGCCATAGGGATCAATAAGTCCTTATGTATCAATGGGGCCTTAGAACTCAATGGGGCCATAGGGATCAATGGGACCATAGGGATCAATGGGAGCATAGGAATCAATGGGGCCATAGGGATCAATAAGTCCTTATGTATCAATGGGGCCTTAGAACTCAATGGGGCCATAGGGATCAATGGGGCCATAGGGATCAATGGGGCCATAAGAATCAATGGGGCCATAGGGATCAAAGGGACCTTAGGGATGAATGGGAACATAGGGATCAGTGGGGCCATAGGGATCAATGGGGCCATCGAACTCAATGGGACCTTAGAACTCAATGGGGCCATAGGAACCAATGGGGCCATAGAGATCAATGGGGCCTTAGAACTCAATGGGGCCATAGAACTCAATGGGGCCATAGGAATAAATGGGACTATAGGAATCAATGGGGCCATAGGAATCATTGGGGCCATAGGAATCTATAAGGCCATCGAACTCAATGGGGCCATAAAACTCAATGGGGCCATAGGTATCAATGGGGCCATAGGGATCAATGGGATCATAGCAACTCAGTTGGGCCACAGGAATCAATGGCACCATAGGAATCAATGGGGCCATAAGAATCAGTGGAGCCATAGGAATCAGGGGGGCCATAGGAATCAATGGAGCCTTAGAACTCAGTTGGGCCTTAGGGATCAATGGGACCTTAGGAATCAATGGCGCCATAGGGATCAATGGGGCCATAGGGATCAATGGGGCCACAGGGATCGATAGAGCCATAGGGATCAATGGGGCCATAGAGATCAATGGGGCCATAGGAATCAATGGGGCCATAGGAATCGATGGGGACATAGGGATCGATGAGGCCATAGGAATCAATGGGGCCTTTGAACTCAATGCGGCCATAGGGATCAAAGGGGCCATAGGAATCAATAGTAACATAGGAATCAATAGAGCCATGGAACTCAATGGGGCCATAGGGATCTATGGGAACATAGAACTCAATGGGCCATAGGGATCAATATGGCCATAGGTATCATTGGGGCCTTAGAATTCAATGGGGCCATAGGGATCAATGGGAGCGTAGGAATCAATGGGGCCATAGCTATCAATGGGACCATAGGGATCAATGGGGCCATAGAACTCAATGGGGACTTAGAACTCCATGGGGCCTTAGGAATCAATGGGGCCATAGAGATCAATGGGGCCATAGAACTCAATGGGGCCATAGGGATCTATGGGGCCATAGGAATCAATGGGGCCTTAGGAATCAATGGGACCATAGAACTCAATGGGTCCATTTTAATCAATGGTGCCATAGAAGTCATTGGGTCCACAGGAATCAATGGGGCCATAGGAATCAATGGGACCATAAAAATCAATGGGGCCATAGGAATCAAAGGATCCATAGAATGCAATGGGGCCATAGAACTCAATAGGGCCTTAGGGATCAATGAGGCCATAGGAATCAGTGGGACCATAGGAATCAATGGAGCCACAGGAATCAATGGGGCCATAGGGATCAATGGGGCCATAGGTGTCAGTGGGGCCAAAAGAATCAATATGGCCATAGGGATTAATGGGGCCATAGGGATCTATGTGTCCATAGGGAACATTGGTACCATAGCGGTCAATGGAGCCATAGAACTCAAAGAGGCCATAGGGATCAATGGTGCCATAGTTATCAATGGTGCCATAGATCTCAATAGGGCCATAGGGATCAATGGGACCATAAGAATCAATGGGGCCATAGGAATCAGTGGGGCCATAGGAATCAATGGTTCCTTAGGAATCAAAGGAGCCGTAGAACTCAATGGGGCCATAGAACTCAATGGGGCCATAGGAATCAGTGGGGCCATAGAGATCAATGGGGCCATAGTGATCAACGGGGCCATAGGAATCAGTGGGGCCACAGGAATCAATGGGGCCACAGGAATCAATGGGGCCAAAGGAATCAATGGGAACATGGGGATCATTGGGGCATAGGAATCAATGGGGCCATTGAACTCAATGGGGCCATAGGGATCAATGGTGCCATAGGAATCAATGGAGCCATAGAATTCAATGGGGCCATAGGGATCAATGGGAACATAGAACTCAATGGGGCCATAGGGATCAATAAGTCCTTATGTATCAATGGGGCCTTAGAACTCAATGGGGCCATAGGGATCAATGGGGCCATAGGGATCAATGGGAGCATAGGAATCAATGGGGCCATAGGGATCAATAAGTCCTTATGTATCAATGGGGCCTTAGAACTCAATGGGGCCATAGGGATCAATGGGGCCATAGGGATCTATGGGGCCATAGGGATCAATGGGGCCATAAGAATCAATGGGGCCATAGGGATCAAAGGGACCTTAGGGATGAATGGGAACATAGGGATCAGTGGGGCCATAGGGATCAATGGGGCCATCGAACTCAATGGGACCTTAGAACTCAATGGGGCCATAGGAACCAATGGGGCCATAGAGATCAATGGGGCCTTAGAACTCAATGGGGCCATAGAACTCAATGGGGCCATAGGAATAAATGGGACTATAGGAATCAATGGGGCCATAGGAATCATTGGGGCCATAGGAATCTATAAGGCCATCGAACTCAATGGGGCCATAAAACTCAATGGGGCCATAGGTATCAATGGGGCCATAGGGATCAATGGGATCATAGCAACTCAGTTGGGCCACAGGAATCAATGGCACCATAGGAATCAATGGGGCCATAAGAATCAGTGGAGCCATAGGAATCAGTGGGGCCATAGGAATCAATGGAGCCTTAGAACTCAGTTGGGCCTTAGGGATCAATGGGACCTTAGGAATCAATGGCGCCATAGGGATCAATGGGGCCATAGGGATCAATGGGGCCACAGGGATCGATAGAGCCATAGGGATCAATGGGGCCATAGAGATCAATGGGGCCATAGGAATCAATGGGGCCATAGGAATCGATGGGGACATAGGGATCGATGAGGCCATAGGAATCAATGGGGCCTTTGAACTCAATGCGGCCATAGGGATCAAAGGGGCCATAGGAATCAATAGTAACATAGGAATCAATAGAGCCATGGAACTCAATGGGGCCATAGGGATCTATGGGAACATAGAACTCAATGGGCCATAGGGATCAATATGGCCATAGGTATCATTGGGGCCTTAGAATTCAATGGGGCCATAGGGATCAATGGGAGCGTAGGAATCAATGGGGCCATAGCTATCAATGGGACCATAGGGATCAATGGGGCCATAGAACTCAATGGGGACTTAGAACTCCATGGGGCCTTAGGAATCAATGGGGCCATAGAGATCAATGGGGCCATAGAACTCAATGGGGCCATAGGGATCTATGGGGCCATAGGAATCAATGGGGCCTTAGGAATCAATGGGACCATAGAACTCAATGGGTCCATTTTAATCAATGGTGCCATAGAAGTCATTGGGTCCACAGGAATCAATGGGGCCATAGGAATCAATGGGACCATAAAAATCAATGGGGCCATAGGAATCAAAGGATCCATAGAATGCAATGGGGCCATAGAACTCAATAGGGCCTTAGGGATCAATGAGGCCATAGGAATCAGTGGGACCATAGGAATCAATGGAG
The DNA here is from genome assembly GCA_023055505.1 of Callipepla californica brunnescens. Classification (NCBI taxonomy): domain Eukaryota; kingdom Metazoa; phylum Chordata; class Aves; order Galliformes; family Odontophoridae; genus Callipepla; species Callipepla californica. Next base: position 609,325 of record JALIRH010000014.1, read on the forward strand.
CCACAGGAATCAATGGGGCCATAGGGATCAATGGGGCCATAGGTGTCAGTGGGGCCAAAAGAATCAATATGGCCATAGGGATTAATGGGGCCATAGGGATCTATGTGTCCATAGGGAACATTGGTACCATAGCGGTCAATGGAGCCATAGAACTCAAAGAGGCCATAGGGATCAATGGTGCCATAGTTATCAATGGTGCCATAGATCTCAATAGGGCCATAGGGATCAATGGGACCATAAGAATCAATGGGGCCATAGGAATCAGTGGGGCCATAGGAATCAATGGTTCCTTAGGAATCAAAGGAGCCGTAGAACTCAATGGGGCCATAGAACTCAATGGGGCCATAGGAATCAGTGGGGCCATAGAGATCAATGGGGCCATAGTGATCAACGGGGCCATAGGAATCAGTGGGGCCACAGGAATCAATGGGGCCACAGGAATCAATGGGGCCAAAGGAATCAATGGGAACATGGGGATCATTGGGGCATAGGAATCAATGGGGCCATTGAACTCAATGGGGCCATAGGGATCAATGGTGCCATAGGAATCAATGGAGCCATAGAATTCAATGGGGCCATAGGGATCAATGGGAACATAGAACTCAATGGGGCCATAGGGATCAATAAGTCCTTATGTATCAATGGGGCCTTAGAACTCAATGGGGCCATAGGGATCAATGGGGCCATAGGGATCAATGGGAGCGTAGGAATCAATGGGGCCATAGGGATCAATAAGTCCTTATGTATCAATGGGGCCTTAGAACTCAATGGGGCCTTAGGGATCAATGGGGCCATAGGGATCAATGGGGCCATAAGAATCAATGGGGCCATAGGGATCAAAGGGACCTTAGGGATGAATGGGAACATAGGGATCAGTGGGGCCATAGGGATCAATGGGGCCATCGAACTCAATGGGACCTTAGAACTCAATGGGGCCATAGGAACCAATGGGGCCATAGAGATCAATGGGGCCTTAGAACTCAATGGGGCCATAGAACTCAATGGAGCCATAGGAATAAATGGGACTATAGGAATCAATGGGGCCATAGGAATCATTGGGGCCATAGGAATCTATAAGGCCATCGAACTCAATGGGGCCATAAAACTCAATGGGGCCATAGGTATCAATGGGGCCATAGGGATCAATGGGATCATAGCAACTCAGTTGGGCCACAGGAATCAATGGCACCATAGGAATCAATGGGGCCATAAGAATCAGTGGAGCCATAGGAATCAGTGGGGCCATAGGAATCAATGGAGCCTTAGAACTCAGTTGGGCCTTAGGGATCAATGGGACCTTAGGAATCAATGGCGCCATAGGGATCAATGGGGCCATAGGGATCAATGGGGCCATAGGGATCAATGGGGCCACAGGGATCGATAGAGCCATAGGGATCAATGGGGCCATAGAGATCAATGGGGCCATAGGAATCAATGGGGCCATAGGAATCGATGGGGACATAGGGATCGATGAGGCCATAGGAATCAATGGGGCCTTTGAACTCAATGCGGCCATAGGGATCAAAGGGGCCATAGGAATCAATAGTAACATAGGAATCAATAGAGCCATGGAACTCAATGGGGCCATAGGGATCTATGGGAACATAGAACTCAATGGGCCATAGGGATCAATATGGCCATAGGTATCATTGGGGCCTTAGAATTCAATGGGGCCATAGGGATCAATGGGAGCGTAGGAATCAATGGGGCCATAGCTATCAATGGGACCATAGGGATCAATGGGGCCATAGAACTCAATGGGGACTTAGAACTCCATGGGGCCTTAGGAATCAATGGGGCCATAGAGATCAATGGGGCCATAGAACTCAATGGGGCCATAGGGATCTATGGGGCCATAGGAATCAATGGGGCCTTAGGAATCAATGGGACCATAGAACTCAATGGGTCCATTTTAATCAATGGTGCCATTGAAGTCATTGGGGCCATAGGGATCAATGGGGCCATAGGGATCAATGAGACCTTAGGAATCAATGGGACCATAGTGATCAATGGGGCCATAGGAATCAGTGGGGCCATAGGAATCAATGGGGCCACAGCGATCAATGGAGCCGTAGAACTCAATGGGGCCATAGAACTCAATGGGGCCATAGGGATCAATGGGACCATTGGAATTAATGGGGCCATAGGAATCAATGGGGCCATAGGGATCAATGGAGCCATAGGAATCAGTGGGGCCATAGGGATCAATGGGGCCATAGTGATCAATGTGGCCATAGGAATCAGTGGGGCCATAGGAATCAGTGGGGCCACAGCGATCAATGGAGCCATAGGGACCAATGTGGCCACAGGAATCAATGGGGTCACAGGGATCAATGGGGCCATAGGAATCAATGGGGCCATTAGAATCAATGCGGCCATAGGAATCAATGGGGCCATAGGGATCATTGGAGCCTTAGAACTCATTGGGGCCATAGGGATCAATGGGACCTTAGGAATCAATGGTGCCTTAGGGATCAATGTGGCCATAGGTATCAATGGGGCCACAGGGATCGATGGAGCCATAGGGATCAATGGGGCCATAGAGATCAATGGGGCCATAGGAATCAATGGGGTCATAGGGATCGATGAGGCCATAGGAATCAATGGGGCCATTGAACTCAAAGGGGCCATAGGAATCAGTGGTGCCATAGGAATCAATGGAGCCATAGAACTCAAAGGGGTCATAGGGATCAATGGGAACATAGAACTCAATGGGGCCATAGGGATCAATAAGGCCGTAGGTATCAATTGTGCCTTATAACTCAATGGGGCCATAGGGATCAATGGGGCCATAGGAATCAATGGGGCCACAGCGATCAATGGAGCAATAGGGATCAATGGGCCCACAGGAATCAATGGGGCCATAGTCATCAATGGGGCCATAGGAATCAAAGGGACCATAGGAATCAATGTGGCCATAGTCATCAATGGGGACATAGGGATGAATGGGGCCACAGGGATGAATGGGGGCACAGCGATCAATGGGGCCTTAGGAATCAATGGAGCCATAGAACTCAATGGGGCCATAGAACTCAATGGTGCCATAGGGATCAATGGAACCATAGGAATCAATGGGGCCACAGGGATCGATGGAGCCATAGGGATCAATGGGGCCAAAGAGATCAATGGGGCCATAGGAATCAATGGGGCCATAGGAATCGATGGGGACATAGGGATCGATGAGGCCATAGGAATCAATGGGGCCTTTGAACTCAATGCGGCCATAGGGATCAAAGGGGCCATAGGAATCAATAGTAACATAGGAATCAATAGAGCCATGGAACTCAATGGGGCCATAGGGATCTATGGGAACATAGAACTCAATGGGCCATAGGGATCAATATGGCCATAGGTATCATTGGGGCCTTAGAATTCAATGGGGCCATAGGGATCAATGGGAGCGTAGGAATCAATGGGGCCATAGCTATCAATGGGACCATAGGGATCAATGGGGCCATAGAACTCAATGGGGACTTAGAACTCCATGGGGCCTTAGGAATCAATGGGGCCATAGAGATCAATGGGGCCATAGAACTCAATGGGGCCATAGGGATCTATGGGGACATAGGAATCAATGGGGCCTTAGGAATCAATGGGACCATAGAACTCAATGGGTCCATTTTAATCAATGGTGCCATAGAAGTCATTGGGTCCACAGGAATCAATGGGGCCATAGGAATCAATGGGACCATAAAAATCAATGGGGCCATAGGAATCAAAGGATCCATAGAATGCAATGGGGCCATAGAACTCAATAGGGCCTTAGGGATCAATGAGGCCATAGGAATCAGTGGGACCATAGGAATCAATGGAGCCACAGGAATCAATGGGGCCATAGGGATCAATGGGGCCATAGGTGTCAGTGGGGCCAAAAGAATCAATATGGCCATAGGGATTAATGGGGCCATAGGGATCTATGTGTCCATAGGGAACATTGGTACCATAGCGGTCAATGGAGCCATAGAACTCAAAGAGGCCATAGGGATCAATGGTGCCATAGTTATCAATGGTGCCATAGATCTCAATAGGGCCATAGGGATCAATGGGACCATAAGAATCAATGGGGCCATAGGAATCAGTGGGGCCATAGGAATCAATGGTTCCTTAGGAATCAAAGGAGCCGTAGAACTCAATGGGGCCATAGAACTCAATGGGGCCATAGGAATCAGTGGGGCCATAGAGATCAATGGGGCCATAGTGATCAACGGGGCCATAGGAATCAGTGGGGCCACAGGAATCAATGGGGCCACAGGAATCAATGGGGCCAAAGGAATCAATGGGAACATGGGGATCATTGGGGCATAGGAATCAATGGGGCCATTGAACTCAATGGGGCCATAGGGATCAATGGTGCCATAGGAATCAATGGAGCCATAGAATTCAATGGGGCCATAGGGATCAATGGGAACATAGAACTCAATGGGGCCATAGGGATCAATAAGTCCTTATGTATCAATGGGGCCTTAGAACTCAATGGGGCCATAGGGATCAATGGGGCCATAGGGATCAATGGGAGCATAGGAATCAATGGGGCCATAGGGATCAATAAGTCCTTATGTATCAATGGGGCCTTAGAACTCAATGGGGCCTTAGGGATCAATGGGGCCATAGGGATCAATGGGGCCATAAGAATCAATGGGGCCATAGGGATCAAAGGGACCTTAGGGATGAATGGGAACATAGGGATCAGTGGGGCCATAGGGATCAATGGGGCCATCGAACTCAATGGGACCTTAGAACTCAATGGGGCCATAGGAACCAATGGGGCCATAGAGATCAATGGGGCCTTAGAACTCAATGGGGCCATAGAACTCAATGGAGCCATAGGAATAAATGGGACTATAGGAATCAATGGGGCCATAGGAATCATTGGGGCCATAGGAATCTATAAGGCCATCGAACTCAATGGGGCCATAAAACTCAATGGGGCCATAGGTATCAATGGGGCCATAGGGATCAATGGGATCATAGCAACTCAGTTGGGCCACAGGAATCAATGGCACCATAGGAATCAATGGGGCCATAAGAATCAGTGGAGCCATAGGAATCAGTGGGGCCATAGGAATCAATGGAGCCTTAGAACTCAGTTGGGCCTTAGGGATCAATGGGACCTTAGGAATCAATGGCGCCATAGGGATCAATGGGGCCATAGGGATCAATGGGGCCATAGGGATCAATGGGGCCACAGGGATCGATAGAGCCATAGGGATCAATGGGGCCATAGAGATCAATGGGGCCATAGGAATCAATGGGGCCATAGGAATCGATGGGGACATAGGGATCGATGAGGCCATAGGAATCAATGGGGCCTTTGAACTCAATGCGGCCATAGGGATCAAAGGGGCCATAGGAATCAATAGTAACATAGGAATCAATAGAGCCATGGAACTCAATGGGGCCATAGGGATCTATGGGAACATAGAACTCAATGGGCCATAGGGATCAATATGGCCATAGGTATCATTGGGGCCTTAGAATTCAATGGGGCCATAGGGATCAATGGGAGCGTAGGAATCAATGGGGCCATAGCTATCAATGGGACCATAGGGATCAATGGGGCCATAGAACTCAATGGGGACTTAGAACTCCATGGGGCCTTAGGAATCAATGGGGCCATAGAGATCAATGGGGCCATAGAACTCAATGGGGCCATAGGGATCTATGGGGCCATAGGAATCAATGGGGCCTTAGGAATCAATGGGACCATAGAACTCAATGGGTCCATTTTAATCAATGGTGCCATTGAAGTCATTGGGGCCATAGGGATCAATGGGGCCATAGGGATCAATGAGACCTTAGGAATCAATGGGACCATAGTGATCAATGGGGCCATAGGAATCAGTGGGGCCATAGGAATCAATGGGGCCACAGCGATCAATGGAGCCGTAGAACTCAATGGGGCCATAGAACTCAATGGGGCCATAGGGATCAATGGGACCATTGGAATTAATGGGGCCATAGGAATCAATGGGGCCATAGGGATCAATGGAGCCATAGGAATCAGTGGGGCCATAGGGATCAATGGGGCCATAGTGATCAATGTGGCCATAGGAATCAGTGGGGCCATAGGAATCAGTGGGGCCACAGCGATCAATGGAGCCATAGGGACCAATGTGGCCACAGGAATCAATGGGGTCACAGGGATCAATGGGGCCATAGGAATCAATGGGGCCATTAGAATCAATGCGGCCATAGGAATCAATGGGGCCATAGGGATCATTGGAGCCTTAGAACTCATTGGGGGCATAGGGATCAATGGGACCTTAGGAATCAATGGTGCCTTAGGGATCAATGTGGCCATAGGTATCAATGGGGCCACAGGGATCGATGGAGCCATAGGGATCAATGGGGCCATAGAGATCAATGGGGCCATAGGAATCAATGGGGTCATAGGGATCGATGAGGCCATAGGAATCAATGGGGCCATTGAACTCAAAGGGGCCATAGGAATCAGTGGTGCCATAGGAATCAATGGAGCCATAGAACTCAAAGGGGTCATAGGGATCAATGGGAACATAGAACTCAATGGGGCCATAGGGATCAATAAGGCCGTAGGTATCAATTGTGCCTTATAACTCAATGGGGCCATAGGGATCAATGGGGCCATAGGAATCAATGGGGCCACAGCGATCAATGGAGCAATAGGGATCAATGGGCCCACAGGAATCAATGGGGCCATAGTCATCAATGGGGCCATAGGAATCAAAGGGACCATAGGAATCAATGTGGCCATAGTCATCAATGGGGACATAGGGATGAATGGGGCCACAGGGATGAATGGGGGCACAGCGATCAATGGGGCCTTAGGAATCAATGGAGCCATAGAACTCAATGGGGCCATAGAACTCAATGGTGCCATAGGGATCAATGGAACCATAGGAATCAATGGGGCCACAGGGATCGATGGAGCCATAGGGATCAATGGGGCCAAAGAGATCAATGGGGCCATAGGAATCAATGTGGTCATAGGGATCGATGAGGCCATAGCAATCAATGGGGCCATTGAACTCAATGGGGCCATAGGAATCAGTGGTGCCATAGGAATCAATGGAGCCATAGAACTCAAAGGGGTCATAGGGATCAATGGGAACATAGAACTCAATGGGGCCATAGGGATCAATAAGGCCGTAGGTATCAATTGTGCCTTATAACTCAATGGGGCCATAGGGATCAATGGGGCCATAGGAATCAATGGGGCCACAGCGATCAATGGAGCAATAGGGATCAATGGGGCCACAGGAATCAATGGGGCCATAGGAATCAATGTGGCCATAGTCATCAATGGGGACATAGGGATGAATGGGGCCACAGGGATGAATGGGGGCACAGCGATCAATGGGGCCTTAGGAATCAATGGAGCCATAGAACTCAATGGGGCCATAGAACTCAACGGTGCCATAGGGATCAATGGAACCATAGGAATCAATGGGGCCATAGGAATCAAAGGGGTCATGGAGATCAACGCGGCAATAGGAATCAATGCGGCCATAGAACTCAATAGGGCCATAGGGATCAATTAGGCCATCGGAACTAATGGGGCCATAGGGATCAATGGGGCCACAGGAATCAATGGGGCCAAAGGAATCAATGGGAACATGGGGATCATTGGGCCATAGGAATCAACGGGGCCATTGAACTCAATGGGGCCATAGGGATCAATGGGAACATAGAACTCAATGGGGCCATAGGGATCAATAAGTCCTTATGTATCAGTGGGGCCTTAGAACTCAATGGGGCCATAGGGATCAATGGGGCCATAGGGATCAATGGGGCCATAGGAATCAATGGGGCCATAGGGATCAAAGGGACCATTGGGATCAATGGGAACTTAGGGATCAATGGGGCCATAGGGATCAATGGGACCGTAGAACTCAATGGGACCTTTGAACTCAATGGGGCCATAGGAATCAATGGGGCCATAGAGATCAATGGGGCCTTAGAACTCAATGGGGCCATAGGGATCAATGGGGCCATAGAACTCAACGGGGCCATAGGGATAAATGGGGCCATAGGGATCAATGTGGCCATAGAACTCAATGGGGCCATAGGGATAAATGTGACTATAGGAATCAATGGGGCCATAGGAATCAGTGGGGCCATAGGAATCAATAAGGCGATCGAACTCAATGGGGCCATAAAACTCAATGAGGCCATAGGGATAAATGGGGCCATAGGGATCAATGTGGCCATAGGGATCAATGGGATCATAGCAACTCAATTGGGCCACAGGAATCAATCGGCCATAGGAATCAATGGGGCCATAAGAATCAGTGGAGCCATAGGAATCAGTGGGGCCATAGGAATCAATGGAGCCATAGAACTCAGTTGGGCCATAGGGATCAATGGGACCTTAGGAATCAATGGCGCCATAGGGATCAATGGGGCCATAGGGATCAAAGGGGCCACAGGGATCGATAGAGCCAAAGGGATCAATGGGGCCATAGAGATCAATGGGGCCATAGGAATCAGTGGGGCCATAGGAATCAATGGAGCCTTAGAACTCAGTTGGGCCATAGGGATCAATGGGACCTTAGGAATCAATGGCGCCATAGGGATCAATGGGGCCATAGGGATCAAAGGGGCCACAGGGATCGATAGAGCCAAAGGGATCAATGGGGCCATAGAGATCAATGGGGCCATAGGAATCAATGGGGCCATAGGAATCGATGGGGACATAGGGATCGATGAGGCCATAGGAATCAATGGGGCCTTTGAACTCAATGGGGCCATAGGGATCAAAGGGGCCATAGGAATCAATGGTACCTTAGGAATCAATAGAGCCATGGAACTCAATGGGGCCATAGGGATCAATGGGAACATAGAACTCAATGGGCCATAGGGATCAATATGGCCATAGGTATCAATGGGGCCTTAGAATTCAATGGGGCCATAGGGATCAATGGGAGCGTAGGAATCAATGGGGCCATAGCTATCAATGGGACCATAGGGATCAATGGGTCCATAGAACTCAATGGGGCCTTAGAACTCCATGGGGCCTTAGGAATCAATGGGGCCATAGAGATCAATGGGGCCATAGAACTCAATGGGGCCATAGGGATCTATGGGGCCTTAGGAATCAATGGGGCCTTAGGAATCAATGAAACCATAGAACTCAATGGGTCCATTTTAATCAATGGTGCCATTGAAGTCATTGGGGCCATAGGGATCAATGGGGCCATAGGGATCAATGGGACCATAGGAATCAATGGGACCATAGTGATCAGTGGAGCCATAGGAATCAGTTGGGCCATAGGAATCAATGGAGCCTTAGAACTCAGTTGGGCCATAGGGATCAATGGGACCTTAGGAATCAATGGCGCCATAGGGATCAATGGGGCCATAGGGATCAAAGGGGCCACAGGGATCGATAGAGCCAAAGGGATCAATGGGGCCATAGAGATCAATAGGGCCATAGGAATCAATGGGGCCATAGGAATCGATGGGGACATAGGGATCGAGGAGGCCATAGGAATCAATGGGGCCTTTGAACTCAATGGGGCCATAGGGATCAAAGGGGCCATAGGAATCAATGGTACCTTAGGAATCAATAGAGCCATGGAACTCAATGGGGCCATAGGGATCAATGGGAGCATAGAACTCAATGGGCCATAGGGATCAATATGGCCATAGGTATCAATGGGGCCTTAGAATTCAATGGGGCCATAGGGATCAATGGGAGCGTAGGAATCAATGGGGCCATAGCTATCAATGGGACCATAGGGATCAATGGGTCCATAGAACTCAATGGGGCCTTAGAACTCCATGGGGCCTTAGGAATCAATGGGGCCATAGAGATCAATGGGGCCATAGAACTCAATGGAGCCATAGGAATCAATGGGGCCACAGCGATCAATGGAGCCGTAGAACTCAATGGGGCCATAGAACTCAATGGGGCCTTAGGAATCACTGGAGCCATAGGAATCAGTGGGGCCATAGAGATCAATGGGGCCATAGTGATCAATGTGGCCATAGGAATCAGTGGGGCCATAGGAGACAGTGGGGCCACAGCGATCAATGGAGCCATAGGGACCAATGTGGCCACAGGAATCAATGGGGTCACAGGGATCAATGGGGCCATAGGAATCAATGGGGCCATTAGAATCAATGCGGCCATAGGAATCAGTGGGGCCATAGGGATCAATGGAGCCTTAGAACTCATAGAGGCCATAGGGATCAATGGGACCTTAGGAATCAATGGTGCCTTAGGGATCAATGTGGCCATAGGTATCAATGGGGCCACAGGGATCGATGGAGCCATAGGGATCAATGGGGCCATAGAGATCAATGGGGCCATAGGAATCAATGGGGTCATAGGGATCGATGAGGCCATAGGAATCAATGGGGCCATTGAACTCAATGGGGCCATAGGAATCAGAGGTGCCATAGGAATCAATGGAGCCCTAGAACTCAAAGGGGCCATAGGGATCAATGGGAACATAGAACTCAAAGGGTCATAGGGATCAATAAGGCCGTAGGTATCAATGGTGCCTTATAACTCAATGGGGCCATAGGAATCAATGGGGCCACAGGAATCAATGGAGCAATAGGGATCAATGGGGCCACAGGAATCAATGGGGCCGTAGGAATCAATGGGGCCGTAGTCATCAATGGGGCCGTAGTCATCAATGGGGCCATAGGAATCAATGGGACCATAGGGATCAATGGGGCCATAGTCATCAACGGGGACATAGGGATGAATGGGGCCACAGGGATGAATGGGGCCACAGCGATCAATGGGGCCTTAGGAATCAATGGAGCCATAGAACTCAATGGGGCCATAGAACTCAACGGTGCCATAGGGATCAATGGAACCATAGGAATCAGTGGGGCCATAGGAATCAATGGGGTCATGGGGATCAATGCGGCAATAGGAATCAATGCGGCCATAGAACTCAATAGGGCCATAGGGATCAATTAGGCCATCGGAACTAATGGGGCCATAGGGATCAATGGGGCCACAGGTATCAATGGGGCCAAAGGAATCAATGGGAACATGGGGATCATTGGGCCATAGGAATCAATGGGGCCATTGAACTCAATGTGGCCATAGGGATCAATGGTGCCATAGGAATCAATGGAGCCATAGAATTCAATGGGGCCATAGGGATCAATGGGAACATAGAACTCAATGGGGCCATAGGGATCAATAAGTCCTTATGTATCAATGGGGCCTTAGAACTCAATGGGGCCATAGGGATCAAAGGGGCCATAGGGATCAATGGGGCCATAGGAATCAATGGGGCCATAGGGATCAAAGGGACCATAGGGATCAATGGGAACATAGGGATCAATGGGGCCATAGGGATCAATGGGACCGTAGAACTCAATGGGACCTTAGAACTCAATGGGGCCATAGGAATCAATGGGGCCATAGAGATCAATGTGGCCTTAGAACTCAATGGGGTCATAGGGATCAATGGGGCCATAGAACTCAATGGGGCCATAGGGATAAATGGGACTATAGGAATCAATGGGGCCATGGGAATCAGTGGGGCCATAGGAATCAATAAGGCCATTGAACTCAATGGGGCCATAAAACTCAAAGAGGCCATAGGGATAAATGGGGCCATAGGGATCAATGTGGCCATAGGGATCAATGGGATCATAGCAACTCAATTGGGCCACAGGAATCAATGGCACCATAGGAATCAATGGGGCCATAAGAATCAGTGGAGCCATAGGAATCAGTGGGACCATAGTGATCAATGGAGCCATAGGGATCAATGGTGCCATAGAACTCTATGGGGCCATAGGGATCAATGGGAGCATAGGAATCAATGGGGCCATAGGGATCCATGGGGCCATAGGGATCAATGGGGCCGTAGGGATCAAAGGGGCCATAGGGATCAATGGTGCCATAGAACTCTATGGGGCCATAGGGATCAATGGGAGCATAGGAATCAATGGGGCCATAGGGATCAATGGGGCCATAGGGATCAATGGGGCCATAGGAATCAATGGGACCATAGAACTCAGTGCGGCCTGAGGGATCAAAGGGCCATAGGAATCAATGGGGCAATAGATATCAATGGGGCCATAGGGATCAATGGGGCCACGGGGATCAATGGGGCCACCAGAAACAATGGGGCCATAGGAATCAAAGGGGCCACAGGAATCAATGGGACCATAGGGATCAATGGGACCATAGGGATCAATGGGACCATAGGGATCAATGGCGCCATAGGAGTCACTGGGGACATAGGAATCAATAAGGCCATAGGGATCAAATGGCCATAGAGATCTATGGGGCCATAGGGATCTATGGTACCATAGGAGTCAAAGAAGCCATAGAACTCAATGGGGCAATAGGGATCAATGGGACCATAGGAATCAATGTGTCCGTAGCGATCAATGGGGCCTTAGGAATCAATGGGGCCATAGGAATCAATGGGGCCACAGCGATCAATGGAGCCATAGGGACCAATGTGGCCACAGGAATCAATGGGGTCACAGGGATCAATGGGGCTATAGGAATCAATGGGGCCATTTGAATCAAAGGGGCCATAACAATCAGTGGGGCCATAGGAATCAATGGAGCCTTAGAACTCAATGGGGCCATAAGGATCAATGGGGCCATAGGAATAAGTGGGGCTATAGCGATCATTGGGACCATAGGGATCAATGGGACCATAGGGATCATTGGGGACATAGGGATCAATGGGGCCATATAACTCAATGGGGCCTTAGAACTCAATGGGGCCATAGAGATCAATGGGGCCATAGAACTCAACGGGAACACAGGGATCAATGGCGCCATAGGGACCAATGGGGACATAGGAATCAGTGGGGCCATAGGGATCAATTGGACCATAGAACTCAATGGGTCCATTCTAATCAGAGGTGTCATAGAATTCAATGGGGCCATAGGGATCAATGGGGCCATAGGGATCAATGAGACCATAGGAATCAATGGGACCATAGGTATCAATGGGGCCATAGGGATCAATGGGGCCATTGGAATCAATGGGGCCATAGAACTCTATGGGGCCATAGGGATCAAGGTGAGTATAGGAATCAATGGGGCCATAGGGATCAATGGGGCCATAGGGATCAATGGGGCCGTAGGGATCAAAGGGGCCATAGGGATCAATGGTGCCATAGAACTCTATGGGGCCATAGGGATCAATGGGAGCATAGGAATCAATGGGGCCATAGGGATCAATGGGGCCATAGGGATCAATGGGGCCATAGGAATCAATGGGACCATAGAACTCTATGGGGCCATGGGGATCAAGGTGAGCATAGGAATCAATGGGGCCATAGGGATCAATGGGGCCATAGGGATCAATGGGGCCATAGGGATCAATGTGGCCATAGGGATCAATGGGACCATAGGGGTCAATGGGACCATTGAACTCAGTGCGGCCTTAGGGATCAAAGGGGCCATAGGAATCAATGGGGCTATAGATATCAATGGGTCCATAGGGATCAATGGGGCCACGGGGATCATTTTGGCCACCGGAAACAATGGAGCAACCGGAATCAATGGGGCCACAGGAATCAGTGTGGCCATAGGGATCAATGGGGCCACAGGGATCAGTGGGACCATAGGAATCAATGGGGCCAAAGGAATCAGTGGGGCCATAGAACTCAGTGGGGCCAATAGGGATCAATGGGTCCACAGGAATCAATGGGGCCATAGGAATCAATGGGACCATAAAAATCAATGGGGCCATAGGAATCAAAGGATCCATAGAATGCAATGGGGCCATAGAACTCAATAGGGCCTTAGGGATCAATGAGGCCATAGGAATCAGTGGGACCATAGGAATCAATGGGGCCAGAGGAATCAATGGGGCCATAGGGATCAATGGGGCCATAGGTGTCAGTGGGGCCATAAGAATCAATATGGCCATAGGGATTAATGGGGCCATAGGGATCTATGTGTCCATAGGGAACATTGGTACCATAGCAGTCAATGGAGCCATAGAACTCAAAGGGGCCATAGGGATCAATGGTGCCATAGTTATCAATGGTGCCATAGATCTCAATAGGGCCATAGGGATCAATGGGACCATAAGAATCAATGGGGCCATAGGAATCAGTGGGGCCATAGGAATCAATGGTGCCTTAGGAATCAAAGGAGCCGTAGAACTCAATGGGGCCATAGAACTCAATGGGGCCATAGGAATCAGTGGGGCCATAGAGATCAATGGGGCCATAGTGATCAACGGGGCCATAGGAATCAATGGGAACATGTGGATCATTGGGCCATAGGAATCAATGGGGCCATTGAACTCAATGGGGCCATAGGGATCAATGGTGCCATAGGAATCAATGGAGCCATAGAATTCAATGGGGCAATAGGGATCAATGGGAACATAGAACTCAATGGGGCCATAGGGATCAATAAGTCCTTATGTATCAATGGGGCCTTAGAACTCAATGGGGCCATAGGGATCAATGGGGCCATAGGGATCAATGGGAGCATAGGAATCAATGGGGCCATAGGGATCAATAAGTCCTTATGTATCAATGTGGCCTTAGAACTCAATGGGGCCATAGGGATCAATGGGGCCATAGGGGTCAATGGGGCCATAAGAATCAATGGGGCCATAGGGATCAAAGGGACCATAGGGATGAATGGGAACATAGGGATCAGTGGGGCCATAGGGATCAATGGGGCCATCGAACTCAATGGGACCTTAGAACTCAATGGGGCCATAGGAACCAATGGGGCCATAGAGATCAATGGGGCCTTAGAACTCAATGGGGCCATAGGGATCAATGGGGCCATAGAACTCAATGGGGCCATAGGAATAAATGGGACTATAGGAATCAATGGGGCCATAGGAATCATTGGGGCCATAGGAATCAATAAGGCCATCGAACTCAATGGGGCCATAAAACTCAATGGGGCCATAGGTATCAATGGGGCCATAGGGATCAATGTGGCCATAGGGATCAATGGGATCATAGCAACTCAGTTGGGCCACAGGAATCAATGGCACCATAGGAATCAATGGGGCCATAAGAATCAGTGGAGCCATAGGAATCAGTGGGGCCATAGGAATCAATGGAGCCTTAGAACTCAGTTGGGCCTTAGGGATCAATGGGACCTTAGGAATCAATGGCGCCATAGGGATCAATGGGGCCATAGGGATCAATGGGGCCACAGGGATCGATAGAGCCATAGGGATCAATGGGGCCATAGAGATCAATGGGGCCATAGGAATCAATGGGGCCATAGGAATCGATGGGGACATAGGGATCGATGAGGCCATAGGAATCAATGGGGCCTTTGAACTCAATGCGGCCATAGGGATCAAAGGGGCCATAGGAATCAATGGTAACATCGGAATCAATAGAGCCATGGAACTCAATGGGGCCATAGGGATCTATGGGAACATAGAACTCAATGGGCCATAGGGATCAATATGGCCATAGGTATCATTGGGGCCTTAGAATTCAATGGGGCCATAGGGATCAATGGGAGCGTAGGAATCAATGGGGCCATAGCTATCAATGGGACCATAGGGATCAATGGGGCCATAGAACTCAATGGGGCCTTAGAACTCCATGGGGCCTTAGGAATCAATGGGGCCATAGAGATCAATGGGGCCATAGAACTCAATGGGGCCATAGGGATCTATGGGGCCATAGGGATCTGTGGGGCAATAGGGATCTATGGGTCAATAGGGATCTATGGGGTCTTAGAACTCAATGGAACCGTAGGGATCAATGGGACACTAGAACTCAATGGTGCCATTATAATCAGTGGAGCCATAGAACTCAATGGGGCCATAGGGATTAATGGGGCCATATCGATCAATGAGACCATAGGAATCAAGGGGACCATAGGGATCAATGGGACCATAGGGATCAATGGGGCCATTGGGATCAATGGTGCCATAGAACTCAATGGGGCCATAGGGATCAATGGGGCCATAGTGATCAATGGCGCCATAGGGATCAATGGGAGCCTAGGAATCAATGGGGCCATAGGGATCAATGGGGCCATAGGAATCAATGGGGCCATAGCGATCAATGGGACCATAGGGATCAATGGGACCATAGGGATCAATGGGGCCTTAGGCATCAATGGGGCCATAGAACTCAATGGGGCTTTAGAACTCAATGGGGCCATAGGAATCAATGGGGCCATAGAGTTCAATGGGGCCATAGAACTCAATGGGTCCATAGGGATCAAGGGGGCCATAGGACTCAATGGGGCCATAGGAATCAATGGGACCATAGAACTCAATGGGGCCTTAGGGATCAATGGGGCCATAGGAATCAGTGGGGCCATAGAACTCAATGGGGCCATTATAATCAATGGAGCCATAGAACTCAAAGGGGCCATAGGGATCAATGGGGCCAGTGGGTTCAATGAGACCATAGGAATCAAGGGGACTATAGGGATCAATGGCGCCATAGGGATCAATGGGGCAATAGGGATCAATCGGGCCTTTGAACTCTATGGGGCCATAGGGATCAATGGGAGCCTAGGAATCAATGGGGCCATAGGGATCAATGGGGCCATAGGAATCAGTGGGGCCATAGAACTCAGTGGGGCCATAGGGATCAATGGGGCCTTAGGAATCAATGGGGCCATAGGAATCAATGGGGACATAGAACTCAAAGGGGCCTTAGGGATCAATGGTGCCATAGGGATCGATGGGGCCATAGGGATCAATGGGGCCATAAAGATCAATGGGACCATAGGGATCAATGGGGCCACAGTAATCAATGGGGCTATAGGAATCAATTGGACCATAAAAATCAATGGGGCCTTAGGAATCAATGGAGCCATAGAACTCAATGAGGCCATAGAACTCAATAGGGCCATAGGGATCAATGAGGCCATAGGAATCAGTGGGACCGTAGAACTCAGTGGGGCCATAGGAATCAATGGGGCCTTAGGGATCAATGGCGCCATAGGGATCAGTGGGGCCATAGGGATCAATGTGGCCATAGGGATCAATGGGACCGTAAAAATCAATGGGGCCTCAGAAATCAATGTGGCCATAGGGATCGATGGGGCCATAGGGATTAATGGTACCATAGGAGTCAATGGAGCCATAGAACACAATGGGGCCATAGGAAACAATGGGGCCATAGGAGTCAATGGGGCCATAGGAATCAAAGGGGCCATAGGAATCAATGGGGCCACAGCGATCAATGGAGCCATAGGGGCCAATGGGGCCACAGTTATCAATGGGGCCATAGGGATCAATGGGGCCTTAGGAATCAATGGGGCCATATGAATCAATGGGGACATAGAACTCAAAGGGGCCATAGGGATCAATGGAGCCATATAGATCAATGGGGCCACAGGAATCAATGGGGCCATAGGAATCAGTGGGGCCATAGGGATCGATGGGGCCATAGGGATCAATGGGACCACAGGAATCAATGGGGCCTTAGGAATCAATGGGGCCATAGAACTCAATGGGGCCAAAGGGATCAATGGGGCCATAGGGATCAATGGGGCCATAGGGATCAATGGGGCCATAGAACTCAATGGGGCCTTAGGAATCAATGGGGCCATAGGAATTAATGGGGCCTTAGAACTCAATGGGGCCATAGGGATCAATGGGGCCATAGGGATCTGTGGGGCAATAGGGATCTATGGGTCAATAGGGATCTATGGGGTCTTAGAACTCAATGGAACCGTAGGGATCAATGGGACACTAGAACTCAATGGTGCCATTATAATCAGTGGAGCCATAGAACTCAATGGGGCCATAGGGATTAATGGGGCCATATCGATCAATGAGACCATAGGAATCAAGGGGACCATAGGGATCAATGGGACCATAGGGATCAATGGGGCCATTGGGATCAATGGTGCCATAGAACTCAATGGGGCCATAGGGATCAATGGGGCCATAGTGATCAATGGCGCCATAGGGATCAATGGGAGCCTAGGAATCAATGGGGCCATAGGGATCAATGGGGCCATAGGGATCAGTGGGACCATAGGGATCAATGGGACCATAAGGATCAATGGAGCCATAGCAATCTATGGGGTCATAGGAATCAGTGGGGCCATAGAACTCAGTGGTGCCGTAGGGATCAATGGGGCCACAGGAATCAATTTGGCCTTAGGAATCAATGGGACCATAAAAATCAATGGGGTTATAGGAATCAATGGAGCCATAGAACTCAATGGGGCCATAGATCTCAATAGGGCCATAGGAATCAAAGGGGCCATAGGAATCAATGAGGCCATACGAATCAGTGGGACCATAGAACTCAGTGGGGCCATAGTAATCAATGGGGCCATAGGGATCAATGGGGCCATAGGGATCAATGGGGCCATAGGAATCAATGGGGCCATAGGAATCAGTGGGGCCATAGGAATGAATGGGTCCATAGGGATCAATGTGTTCATAGGAGTCAGTGGGGTAATAGAACTCAAAGGGGCCATAGGAATCAATGGAGCCATAGAACTCCATGGCGCCATAGAACTCAATGGGGCCATAGGGATCAATGGGACCATAGGAATCAATGGGGTCATAGGAATCAATAAGGCCATAGGGATCAATGGGGCCATAGGGATCGATGGGGCCATAGGAATCAATGGGGCCATCGGAATGAATGGGGCCATCGGAATCAATGGGGCCATAGGAATCAATTAGGCCATAGGGATCAATGGGGCCATAGGGATCGATGGGGCCATAGGAATCGATTGGGCCATTAGAATCAATGGGGCCATAGGGATCAATGGGGCGATAGGGATCAATGGGGCCATAGAACTCAATGGGGCCATAGAACTCAATGGGGCCATAGGGATCAATGGGGCGATAGGGATCAATGGGGCCGTAGAACTCAATGGGGCCATAGGGATCAATGGGGCGATAGGGATCAATGGGGCCATAGAACTCAATGGGGCCATAGGGATCAATGGGGCCATAGGAATCAATGGGGCCATAGGAATCAATGGGGCCATAGGGATTAATGGGGCCATAGAACTCAATTGGGCCATCGGGATCGATGGGGCCATGGGAATCAAAGGGACCATAGGAATCAATGGGGCCATAGGAATCAATGGGGCCCTAGGGATCAATGTGACCATAGGAATCAATGGGGCCTTAGGGATCAATGGGGCCATAGAACTCATTGGGGCCGTAGGAATCAATGGGACCATAGGAATCAATGGGGCCATAGGAATCTGTCAACGTTTTACCGGGCTGGATCGACCAGGCTCCGCGACGACCAGTGCGGGTGACCCATGGACCCACGCCCCTGGAAAGGGGAATGGAAAAGGGAAAAAGGGAAAAGGGAGATGGGCCTAGAAACAAAACAGCGACAACGATCTGAGGAGGAAAGCTGATTTACTAAATAAGATATCAGAAAGTAAAATAACACAATATAATATAATATGATTGGAATTGAGGCTAATGAATCAAATAAAATGAGCAAGAGAGAGTGTCCGATAAACCGAAGGCCTTACGCTAACGCTGAAGGCGATACGGCAGCGAGCACCCACTGCTGCGTCGATCCCGAAGGAAAGAGAGCGTCCCGTGACCACTGAGGGTTTTTATCTGTTCCCTCTGAGCAGAAAACACGTAAAAATACAAAGCATCGCAAAGTCCCATGGGGAATGTAGTTGTTCTTCTCTTCTGAGGCAGGTATACCTGGAATTATCAATGATCTATGGAGCTGGAGTATTAGCTCTTTAACTCTTTATGCAATACATGGTGTTATGATGTGGAATACTAGTACCAAAAATCATAAAACCATGACATTCCACTCCTTATTCCACATCACTACATCATTCTTGGTACATACAGAAAAACAATGATTAACATGCATTAGATACACACACACACAACATATATACAAGTATATGCATGGAATTACTGACTGCACTCCCCCAACATCAAATTCCCTTGTGGTACACACTGAACATCCCCATTCTCTGCATCACCCACCAAGTGGACCCAGGTCCCTGAGCAAAGACAGTTCCACGCAGAGGTCTGCCCTTCCCAGAAGCTGGAAGGACCCATACCGCTTTCCCCAACATGTTCTTTACATGTACTACAGGGACCTTATCTCCCTCTACAGTAGGTAGGGAGTTGGACTGGGCAGGACCATCACGATTGATGGATCCTCGAGTGTTGACCAACCAGGTGGCTTCGGCCAAATCCTTCTCCCAGTGCTTAAATGTTCCGCCACCCATTGCTTTCAACATGGTTTTTAGCAACCCATTGTATCTTTCAATCTTACCGGAAGCTGGTGCGTGATAGGGGATATGATAAATCCACTCAATGCCATGATCTTTGGCCCAATTACTTACAAGAGAATTTTTGAAATGAGTCCCATTATCTGACTCAATTCTTTCTGGAGTGCCATGTCGCCATAGGACTTGCTTCTCGAGACCTAGAATGGTGTTTCGGGCGGTAGCATGGGGTACTGCATATGTTTCAAGCCACCCAGTAGTTGCTTCCACCATGGTGAGCACATAATGTTTAACATTGCGAGATCGTGGCAAGGTGATATAATCAACCTGCCACGCCTCCCCATATTTATACTTTTGCCATCGTCCTTCCCCCCAGAGAGGTTTCATCCTCTTGGCTTGTTTAATTGTGGCACATGTATCACAGTCATGGATAACCTGTGCAATAGCATCCATAGTTAAGTCCACCCCTCGGTCTCTAGCCCACTTATATGTTGCATCTCTTCCTTGATGGCCCGAGGTCTCATGGGCCCCCCGAGCTAGAAATAATTCACTTTTGTGTTGCCAATCCAAGTCTACTTGAGCCATCTTAACTTTAGCAGCTCGATCTACCTGATGGTTATTCTGTTGTTCTTCAGTTGCCCGGCTTTTAGGAACATGAGCATCTACATGGCGCACCTTTACAACCATATTCTTTACTCGGGCAGCAATATTTTTCCACAGTTCAGCAGCCCAAATAGGTTTACCCCTCCGTTGCCAGCCATTTTGTTCCCATTGCCGTAACCACCCCCATAAGGCATTTGCCACCATCCATGAGTCAGTGTAAAGATAAAGCACTGGCCACCTCTCACGTTCAGCAATATCTAAGGCCAGTTGGACAGCCTTTACCTCTGCAAATTGGCTTGACTCTCCTTTTCCTTCAGTGGCCTCTGCAACTTGTCGCGTGGGGCTCCACACAGCAGATTTCCATCTGCGGTGCTTTCCCACAATGCGAAACGATCCATCTGTGAACAGGGCGTATCTCTTCTCATCTTCCGGTAGTTCATTGTATGGCGGGGCCTCTTTAGCACGTGATACCTCCTCTGCTGGGTTTGTTCCAAACTTTTTACCTTCAGGCCAGTCCATGATCACTTCTAGGATTCCTGGATGACTGAGGTTCCCCATCCGAGCTCGCTGTGTAATCAGCGCAATCCACTTACTCCAAGTGGCATCAGTAGCATGATGGGTAGAGGGAACCTTTCCTTTGAGCATCCAGTTCAGCACTGGCAGTCGAGGTGCCAGAAGGAGCTGCGCTTCAGTACCGATTACTTCTGAAGCAGCTCGAACCCCTTCATACGCGGCCAAGATCTCTTTTTCAGTTGAAGTGTAGCACTCCTCAGACCCCCTGTATGCTCGACTCCAGAAACCAAGGGGTCGGCCTCGGGTCTCTCCAGAAGGTCTTTGCCACAAACTCCAAGTGGGACCTTCCTTTCCAGCAGCAGTGTAGAGGATGTTCTTTACATCCTGTCCCATCCGCACTGGCCCCAGGGCCACGGCACGGGCTATCTCCTGCTTAATTTGCTCAAAAGCCTGTTGCTGCTCAGGGCCCCATACAAAATCATTCTTCTTCCGCGTCACCCGAAAGAG
Source organism: Callipepla californica brunnescens (assembly GCA_023055505.1). NCBI lineage: Eukaryota > Metazoa > Chordata > Aves > Galliformes > Odontophoridae > Callipepla > Callipepla californica. The sequence continues at coordinate 631,076 of JALIRH010000014.1, forward strand.
AGGGCTCACAATGAGGCTGTAGTTTGGAACATGCATTCTCTAAAAGCCCACTACACCCAGAAAAGCTTGGGTCTCTGTCTTACTGGTGGGTGGAGACATAGCAATAATTTTGTCAATCACATCTGTTGGGATGTGACAACGTCCATCTTGCCACTTTATTCCTAGGAATTGAATTTCCTGCGCAGGCCCTTTTACTTTGCTTCGTTTAATAGCGAAGCCAGCTCGCAGGAGGATCTGGATTATTCTCTCTCCTTTCTCGAAAACTTCCCCTGCTGTATTGCCCCACACAATGATGTCATCAATGTATTGTAAGTGCTCAGGAGCACCGCCCTGTTCCAATGCAGTTTGGATCAACCCATGGCAAATGGTTGGGCTGTGCTTCCACCCCTGGGGCAAACGGTTCCAGGTGTACTGAACGCCTCTCCAGGTGAAGGCAAACTGTGGCCTGCATTCTGTGGCCAAGGGAATTGAAAAGAAGGCGTTAGCAATGTCAGTCGTGGCATACCACTTGACTGCTTTTGACTCCAGTTCATACTGGAGTTGAAGCATGTCCGGCACAGCAGCACTCAGTGGAGGTGTGACTTCATTCAGGCCACGGTAATCTACCGTCAGTCTCCATTCTCCACTGGCTATACGCACTGGCCATATGGGGCTGTTAAACGGGGAGTGAGTTTTGCTGATCACTCCCTGGCTCTCTAGCTGACGAATCAGGTTATGAATAGGGAGCAAGGAATCCCTGTTGGTGCAGTACTGCCGTCTGTGCACCGTTTTTGTAGCAATTGGTACCTGTTGCTCCTCCACTTGTAGTAACCCTACAACAGACGGATCTTCTGACAGGCCAGGCAAAGCAGACAGCTGCTTAATATTATCTGCATCCACAGCAGCTATTCCGAAAGCCCATCGATACCCTTTGGGATCCTTAAAATATCCCCTTTTGAGGTCATCAATACCAAGTATGCATGGGGCCCCCTGTCCGGTCGCTATAGGATGCTTCTGCCAGTCTTTACCCGTGAGGCTTATTTCTGCCTCCAGCACAGACAATTCCTGAAAGCCCCCAGTCACTCCAGAGAGATGAATCAATTCTGCCCCTTTATAACTTGAAGGCATTAGAGTACATTGTGCACCAGTATCCACCAGTGCCTCATATTTCTGTGGGTTTGATGTGCCAGGCCACCGAATCCACACAGTCCAATACACTCTATTATCCCTCTCCCTCCTCTGGCTGAGGGCAGGGCCCCTCTATTCATTACCTGTAGTGACAGGAACAACTTCGCTGGTAGTTGCTCTGTGTTGTAATTCTCTCACCCGTGCTCGCAGTGCAGGGGTGGGTTTTTGATGCCATTCCTTCATATCTTCTCCATTTGCACGTAAGTAACTCCACAAAGCCGCGCGCGACATGAAGTTAGTGCTGTCATTTGCTCGAGCAGGACGGCGTCTGCTACTGATAGCTACAATTGATTCAGCCCTATCAATCAGTTGGGATAATTTTCCCAATATATCTTCCATTTGTCCTTCGAACTTTGATATGGCTGAAATGGACGCGTATGGCGGTGGAAATTTTTGTTCGAAGTTTTGAAGTGTAAGAATTAGTTCAAAAACTGGGGGTTTTCTGTCTTGGTCCTCATATCTGTTGAACATTGTCACTAGTGTACCGGCGTACCTTTCTGGTGCTGACTTTGAAAGCTTCTGACATATTTCGAGTGTACTCCTTACTTTCTCCGGATCATGGTCCCGATCGTCAGGATCAAAGGTGGGATCATACAGCATTTCCGCCACAGCTGTTTCTCTCAAATACTGGATGCCTTCCTCAATAGTTTTCCACCTTTTCACTTTAGGTGCCAGGTCACTCTTGTAGGGATATCTTTCCCTCACAGCTACTAGCATTCGTTGCCAGAGGCTGGCGATTCCATCCATATACCTGCTGATTCCTCTGTCGACAGCCGGATCTCGGGCAATGTTTCCTAGTTGGCGAGCTTCATTACTATCAAGGGACACGCTGTTGACCCCGTTGTCCCAACACCGAAGCAACCAAGTGACAATACTCTCATCCGGACGTCGAACAAACTCCTTTCTTGAGCCTTGGATCTCAGACATTTTCATGGGCCAATGAAACGTCGTAACTTTAACTTTCTCTTCACCTTCATCATCACTTTCTTCTTCTCCATGTCTCTCACTTTTCTTTGTTGCCTTTCTCGATGGTGGTGGGGTTGTGGCCACCCCCTCACCTATATCTTCCTCTTCTTTCGGCACCTCTTCTTTGCGTTCTAGGCGCGAGGACACACGTTTCCATTTCTTGCCTTCCACAGGGACAACTGACTTTGATACTGGTGCTTCCTTTGGCTGGTCAGGTGTGAGCGGGAGGTTTTCCTCTTTGGTTTGGGCCTCAGTTTGGACACTCTCTCTCTTCATAATAGTATATAAACCTCGGTAAGCATAAGCCAAGCCCCAAAAAAGCTGTTCCACCTCAGATCTTTCTGAGCCGCAGCACCCTTTACTCAGATACAGGCCTAGCTCCTCAGGATCCTGCAATTGTTCAGGAGAAAAATCCCATGACACCGGGTGTCCCCATCCTTCTAATTTCTTTCCTAAAACTCTCCACTCTCCCTGCCATTCAACATTCTCTGTTTCTGGGAGAAGCTTCCTGCACATGATGTAAAGTGCTACTACATGCAGGAGGACTAATATCCCAATTATTAACACCATCCCTAAGCTGTGATCTTGAAAATTCATAAAAAAACTGAGAGGGGAACCTGGATACCCATTCAAACATCACATGGTTCGTTAACATGTTATCCTTTGTTCCATTAGCTGGGGTGCCCTGGGATCTGGCAGGTGCCTCTATCATTGCTTCTAATTTATCATATAGGGACCAGACCCAATGGAACAGAATGGCAAACTTAACCAAGTTCCAGTACGTTTTGAGCATTAAGAGGGAAAAAGCGGTGAAGTACAATCCCTGTAAGGGCAGTTTTAACAGAAACAGAAAAGACATCTTTTTATTATTTTTTTTTTTTTCTTGTACTAAAACAATCTGGCAGTACCCAAAAGAAGTTTACAGATATCCCAAAACAACTGGCAGTACGCCCGGACTTCAAGGTTGTGTTTTGCTGTACAGCACTTGCAGTACAGATAAGCTTGTTAACAACAGACAGAGATGTACTCTAAAAGTTTGTCTCTGCCTGGCTAAGGCAGCTGGTCGTGCCCCACGTTGGGCGCCAAAAATGTCAGGGGTTTGTGAGCCGGTTCGGCCCGGCCCCGTGACAACCGAGGAAGGAGACCCACAGGCCCACACCCTGGACAAGGGGAAGGGGGAAAGGGAAAAAGGGAGATAAGCCCCAAAACAAAACAGCGGCAACGATCTGAGGGGCAAAAGCTAATTTACTAAATAAGACATCAGGAAGTAAATAACACAGTATAATGCAATACAATTTGGAATTAAGCCCAATGAATCAAACAAAACGAGTGAGAGAGAGAGAGGGAGAGAGAGAGAGAGAGAGAGAGAGAGAGAGCCCGATAAACCGAAGGCCTTACGCTAACGCTGAAGGCGGATGGCAGCGAGCACCCACTCCTAAGTGATCCTAGAGGAAAGAGAGAACGCCCAGTGACCGCAGAGTTTTTATCTGTTCCCTCTGAGCGGAAAACACGTGAAAAAATACAAAGCATTGCCAAGTCCTCTGGGGAATGTAGTTTTCTCCCTGACTCCCAATGCACCACATGATGCCATGATGTGGAATACCAGTACCAAAAAATCATAAAACCGTGACACTTCCTTACGGTCTTTCTTGTAGATGAGAGTCACATCGGCAAGCCTCCAATCTTGTGGGACCTCTCCAGATGACCAGGAATGCTGATAGATGGCAGAAAGCGGCTTGGCAATCACCTCTGCCAGTTCCCTCAGCACCCTTGGGTGGATCCCATCTGGTCCCATGGACTCGCGGCAGTTCAGATGGAGGAGCAGGTCTCTGACTGTCTCTGCTAGGATCACAGGGGGTGTATGATGCGCTTCATCCCAGACTTCCAGGTCAGGGCGAAAAGTATCCTGAGTTAACTGATCTGTCTCTTGAAGACAGACGTGAAGAAGGCATTGAGAACCTCAGCCTTTTCCTTATCGTCTGTGGTTACATTCCCTGCCACATCAAGTAAAGGAGAGAAATTCTCCTTAGTTCTTTTACTGTTAATATATTTGTAAAAGGATTTTTTGCTCTGCTTTACTGCAGTAGCCAGTCTAAGTTGGAGCTGGGCTTTTGCATTTCTAATTTCCTGCGTGTATTGGAGGGGAGCAGAGGCTTGCTTTAAATGTGGAGTAAGGAAGGAAAGGATGGAGAAGAATCTTGTGAACTGAGGTGGGAAGTGGGTATTTAGTCATTGGAAAGCCATTTTGAACTTTTACTACCTGAACGCTGTACATTTTTGGTTAGTCTTCCTTAACTTTCTGTTTGACTTCTTGTTTTTCAATCAGGTGCATCCGTTCTGTGGAGCAGTAGGATACGTGGTTGGGGCGCAGACAGACCGGACTGTACAGGAGCATCTGATAGAAAAACACATGCTGCTCCCTAATCCAGTATGGGACTGCAGAATTCGGCAGGCAACAAAAGTCAGACCGTACATTTTGTGTATTCAACTAAAGTAAAAGTGCTGAATGTTTGTTGTTATTCCATTTTTTTTTCCCTGTGGAATGAAGTGAACTTGGCTGTGCTGAACTTTTATAAAGCAGTGGTTGATCTGGCAGTAGAAGTGTTGAAGGAGACCTAAACAATTGAGACTGGTTTAAATCCAGTTGAAGAACTTGACAGAACGTGCTTTAACACAGCGTGTAATATACACACGTGAAAGTGACCGTTTTTGTATTAGAAGATAAATGGCGTTTTCATTGACTGAATGGAGTTAGCTCAGTTCTTTTCCACAGAATGTTGATGTTCTGAAGGATCCTGAAGCCGTTACGCAGCTTGGTAGCATTCTGAAAAGCAGCGTAAGGGCATGGAAAGCAGCTGGCCGCCCCTTTGTGATTCGGCTGGGAAGAATTTATTTAGATATGCTGAATGTGTCCAAGTGCCCAAGTGAAAACATGTCTGCAGCTCTTGAGGCTGACGGTAAGAAATTCCATGTCCTTCCTAACCGCGGGATGGGCAGTGCACGTGATCAGGTTGTGAATTTGCTGGGCTTATCTCATTGCGTGTCTGTTGGGGGTGGTGGTTTTTGTTGTTTCTTTGTGTGTGCGTTTGGGCAAGAGAATGCCTGAAAATGTGCTTGCTTAGGTTCTTGTTTTTGTTAGCCAGATGTTTTGTTCAAAGAAACTCTGATTCCGGAAGGAGGAAAGCTCTTCAAGTGTGAGTTTAGGAAGGGTACCAGAGACTGCTGACTAATAGCAGTCTTGTGGAGACACAGTTGTAAGTTCTGACTTAATCATTTTAGATAAGAAAAGACCCTAGGACGTTGGCAGAGTTTTGGTTTGGTGATATTCTACTACTGAAACAGCTTTATTACAGAAGTGTAACTTCAGTGAAGGCACCTCAGATTTGTCACAAACTAAACTGGTAATCACTGAGGAAGAATTAGGAGCTACCCGAGTTACCTAACCACCGTTACCTGGAAAAAATTGGGCCTGTGATATCGAAGTAGAATGTGCTGCTGGAGCATCCCTTGAGGAATGAAGTGACTCGGTTATTGGAGCTGTGTTCTGACAGACTTTCTTACCCATGCAATGAATACACCTTGACGTAGCTTCTCAGAACTTAATGCATTCTTTTGATTCTGCAGCTCTAATTGCCAGAAGGTTCTTAAAACAAAAATAAAACACAACAACAGAAATAGGAAGCAGTTGCTAGGACTTGTAGTCGTGACATTTTACTCGAGCAACAGCTATTGAGATGGCACTCGGCTCAGAGTGTGTTCTCACAGTTGTTATCTCTGATGGCAGCAGGAGCAGTTCTGCCTTTGTTTCCCTGGCTGCAGTCTGGTGAGGTTTTCCTTGGATGTACTGTTATGAGTGTGTGGCTGTGCACTCAGTTAGGGCAAGTTCTACTGATGAGACTTACATGGACTTGGACGTGAGAAAATGAAGTAAGAATTGGGCTCCTTGTAGTAAAGACAAGTTGGAACAATTATGTTTGTGACAAAATCAGGAGCGTGCTTTAGAACACTGTATAGGTTGGTTCTTCTCATCACGCAGTGAGAGCCAGAGGTAAGCATGATCCTGAGAGCTGAAGGAACATTCCCTTCCTTGAAAAAGAAGCTGCAGCATTGTTTCTGAGTTGTGCTGGCAGAGTGTGCTGTCAGCAGTAGCAGTGGAATACTAAATTGCAACTTGGATCCATGGAGCTGAAGTAATGGGAAAATGGTTTTAATCTGCATAATATGAATGAGAGATCTTCCTTCTTTGTCATTTGGGTATAAAAATGAAACATTCTCAATCTTCTGGAACGAGTTGAGGGGAATCTGTTTGTTGACGCATCTTAACCCAGATTCAGTGCAGCTTTGCTACCTTTCAGGCAAAGTGGAAACCAAGCAGCCCTTGGTTAGAAGGATGAGGACTGTAAAAAGGGAAACTTTAGAACTGATTTCTGGCTAGGTGAGCAGGTCCAACGATCCTCAGATGGTAAGTAAATATGGCATACAAACAGTTGATAGGACACATTCAGGAGGAACTCTGCTCTTTTGCTGCAGTGCAGTTAACACTGTTCTGTTCACAAGAACTGGCTTCAGAACTGCAATATCTGCAGGAAGGATGATAAGCTGTGATCATACAGGGGTAGGCCTGAGCTGTGTTTTGAGTGCTTCAGGTAGTGTCAGCTGATGAGAGCAGTCGTAAGGGGAAGCAGGAACGTGTAAGAGAGCCCTCAGGCAAGCACTGCTGGATGAACACAGTGTGTGGGAAGCATGTGGACATGTAAGTTCATTTTTAGCTTCTTTCCCAACTGCTGTGTGAGGCTTTGTTGGGTAACTGCACTGCTCTAACCATGTCTTGCTCTTGATTTAGGTTGCTGAAAACTTTGTTCCTCCCTTGTTGGGTGCCTCATTGACTACCAGAGAAATGTTCCAGCTGCTAGAGAGCCTGCAGTACTGGGTGCTGTGGCTGTCGCTGTGAACAAGCTGGGTGGGCACATCGCTGCTGAAATACCTCCGATCTTTGATGCTGTTTTTGAGTGCACGTTAAATATGATCAAGAAGGTATTTCTATGTAAATTTTGGATAACGGAAAAAAAAATAAAAGGGATTTTATATTCAGGATATTGCAAGAAAGGGGGCAGGGCGTGTTATGCTCTGTAGTTTACGTAGCATTATTCTGTTGGGTGGAAATGAAGGTGAGGTTCATGAGCTGCGGCTGTCTGGGTGAATGTCTTAATCTCACTGACTTAATTTCTTGATACAGTTCTGGAATTAAATTCGGAGTTGTTTTTCTGTTCCAGGACCTTGGGATGTCGTGGTCCTGGAAGCTGAAGTATACTTGAAGTATATTCATACGTCCTTTGAGTAGAAGTATTGATTAGTTCTTGAAGTATTTCTTTCCTGATTTCCGTAGCTGCTAGAGTTTCTGTGTTATGGTTTACAGCAGGTACTTGCACAATAGATGGGTGCCGTTTTGCAGCAGTGTGAATCAGAAAGTGTATCCCTGTAGTGGCTGGGTGCTTAACTGCTGAGGCCGTCTGTCCTGTGCCTGTGGAGCAAGTGGTAATTAATATTGTGCACTGACAAAATGTGGTTCACCCTGCTGACACTGTGTAAGTCCAGAAAATGGTCTTCTCAATCTATGGTGGTGAAAGTATGGGGAAAAATGTTGCTGGGAATCTGGGAACTGCATGCTTTGTTTTGTTTTTAGATTTCTTTAAAGCTGAGATCTCCATGATAAGCCAGATTTTCTCTCCCAAATTTTCACAGTGAAAAGGCTGTACGGATTCAGGCCTTTTTTGCGACTGGTTAGGGTTAGGGTTTAGGCTAGGGTTAGGGTCAGGTTCAGGGTCAGGGTTAGGGTTAGGGTTAGGTTTTGGTGTAGATTTCAGTTTAGGGTAAAGGTTAGGGATAATTTGAGTTTTAGCGTCAGGGACAGAAGTAGGTGAACTGTTCATGTTAGGAGTAGCATTAGGGTTAAGTTTAGGGTTAGATTTAGGATTCGGCTTGTATGTAGGGTAAGGGGTAGGGTTAGTTTGAGTGTCAGGGTGAGGTAAGGGGTAGGCCTCGGGTTTGGCTTTGTGTTAAGTAAAGGTTTAGGAATAGTTGTAGGGTTAGTGTTTGGATTAGGATTTGGTTTAATATTAGGAACATGTTTTGGGATAGATTTAGGTGAGGGTTGTGGTGATCTGATGCTTTTGGTTAGGTTTAGGGTTGGGCTTCCACTTGGGTTTTGTGGTAGGGTCTGAGTTTGGGTTAGGGTTAGGGTAGAGTTAGAATTAGGATTTGGGAAATGCTTAGAGTTCTGTTTAGGGTAAGGATTAGTGTTAGATTTAGGGTTTGAGTTAGGGTTAGGATTATGGTTAGGGCTAGGGTTCTGTTAGGTTTTGGGTTAGGGTTACAGGTAAGTTTATTTTAGTACTAGGGTAAGGTTATGTTTAGGATTAGGGTTACAATTAGGGAAAGATTTAGTTTTACAATGTTAGGGTAAGTTTAGGTTATGGATTAGGGTTAGGTGTAAGATTGGGTTTAGTAATAGGGTTAGGTTTGGATTCTGGGTTAGGGTTAGAGATAGGGAAAGGGTTTGGGATTGTTTTAGGTTTCGGATTAGATTTAGGATTAGGGTTAGGGAAAAAGTTTTTCTCAGTTTTATGATTGTGTTTAGAGATAGGATTACGTTGAGTGTACGTGTTAGCATTAGGGGAAGTTTTAGGTTTAGGTTTAGGTTTAGGATGCGATCTGTGTTTAGGGTTAGGGGCAGGGTCAGTTTGAGTGTAAGGGTCACATTAGGGTTAGGCCTCTGGTTAGGGTTAAGGTTAGGAATAGGATTAGGTTTCAGGTTAGTGTTAGGGTTAGGCCTGGGATTGGTGTTAGGGTTAGGTTAAGGTAAGTATTGTAGTTAGGGTTAGGTATAGGAAACGGGTTTTGGGGATAGGGATAGTGTATAGGTAAGGGTTAGAATTAGATTTAGGATTAGGCTTAGGGATAGGGTTTGTTTTAGTTCTAAGGTTAGATACAGCATTAGAACTAGGTTGAGTGTCAGTGTTAGGATTAGGGTTTGGGTTACTGTTGAGGATAGGAATAGGGATAGGTTTAGGGTTATGCTTAGGGTTCAGGCTAGGAACAGGGTTAGGGTTAGGTTTAAGGTGAGTGTTAGGCTTAGGGTAAGGATTGTGGTAAAAATGAGTTCTCTACTTGTTAATCAAACCGACTCGAGACAGATGTGTCAGTGTTTTTCAGCGTGTTTTTTTTCTGAGAACTATGTAGTTTGTAGAAGTCTGAAAAGAGATATATCGATGTTTTGTCTAAAAACTCTGTAGTTTGTGCAAGTTGGAGCCACAGCGCTTAGTTCTAACACCTGGACAATGAACAACAGATAGCAGTGACCTTCTGAGAAACTGAAAAAGAAAAAGAAGTGAAAATCTCCTCTTGAGCACGCGTGATCGGAGCTGAGGAAAACTATGGCCTTCATCATCTCGATCACCAGGGGGCAGAGAACGACCCCCAGATAACAGCCAGCGCAGCCCAAGAAGAGAAAGATAAGACATGAATGCAGAGATAAGGGACAATGAAAAGAGGGGTTGGGGGGCCCTGTTGAGCACCTCTGGTGCAGAGGAGACTCCTAGCCGCCCAACGCTGTTCCGCTCATTTATTGCTTGCTCAATAAATTCCTTACTGTTGGCAACAGTTGGTGCGTATCGTTCTCTTCATACCTCTAACAATTAGGTGCCGTGACTTGGATCCAGGCGACTCTGCTGTGGAATTCCCACTCCAGGGGAGCACCCCGTCTTTGGACGGCCCCTGGGCTGAGTAACTTCTGTGCAGAGACCTGTCGCTCCAAACTCTAGGTACAGCTCGCAGGTAAAGCTACTGGACATACCACTAGAAAGCCCCCTAGGTTTAATGTTAAAACATTGGGGTGATTCTCCCTCTAGACGAGGAAAGAGTGAGGTGAAGATGGTACATGATTGTATGGAGGTATGGGGAGGAAAGCAGAGAAGGGCAGATCAGCTGTTCTGGCCAGTATTTGGGTCCTTTGAGGACCGGATCTGCCAGGCTCTAAACGCTTATGCAAATGAAAAACAGCCTTTTAATCTGGAAGATGGTGAGTATGCAAATGATGTGTAGAATCTGATATTGGAACCTTTCTGTTCCCCCTAATTAAAAAAAGGAATACAACAGAGGAGGACATTATACACTATCCCCCCGCCTTACGCTCCCCCCGAACAGAATCCAGCGGCTCCGCCGGAGCAAGCTGAATCTGACTTGGGAGATGAACCTGAATGTGAACCCCTAGACTTCCCTAGGAGAAGGATCACTAGAAGGCAAGCTAGGCAGGAGAGGGGTCAAGGAGGAAACGTTCTCCCTTTAAGAGAAATACCCGTAGCTACCGGAGGATCAAAGCCAGGGGCTGGCTATGTTTCAGTTCCCTTCAACTCAGGAGATACATAAGGGAATTTAAGAAGGAGATGGGGAATTTGCTGGAGGATCCTTGAGGGGTCTCCGAGAGGCTAGATCAATCTTCAGGTCTCAGCCTTTAAACCTGGGATGAAACACAGGCAATTTTGGGCATACTATTTAGAGCAGAAGAAAGGGATATGATCAGGAGGGCAGGTACGTGAATCTGGGATCAGCAACACCCGGCTGGCCCAGGAGCAGATCTAAAGTGGCCCTTACAGCGGCCCAATTGGGATAATCAGAGCCAGGAACATGGTACGCACATGGCAGATTTGCGAGTTATTATGATTCAAGGGATTAGAGAATCTGTCCCTCGGGGACAGAATATCAATAAGGCAAATAAGGCAAGCAACGGAAAAAAGATGAAACCCCTACTGAGTGGTTAGAGAGACTATGCAGAAATGTACAGGTCTATTCAGGATTAGATCCTGCTACCCCGTGGGGCGAGCTCTCCTGAAAACTCAGATTGAAGCTAGGTCCTGGACAGATATTGGAAGGAAACTAGAGAAGCTGGAGGACTGGCAGGAGAGAGGATTAGATGAATTGCTGAGAGAGGCTCAGAAAGTATACGTAAGGAGAGAGGAGGAGACTCAGAAGAGGCAAGCTGGAAGTCTGATAGCCGCGGTAAGAGAAGGACAGAAGGGGGCGTTCCAGGCAAGGAGAAGAGGGAATATTCCTCGGGCAGACAATGCGCTTCAACCCAAGCAGAACAGACTCAGAGATATGAGGACAGTAGAATGCTTCTACTGTCAGAAAAAGGGATACATGAAGAAAGACTGTAGAAAGAGAATCTGTGATGAGAAAATGTTTCAGGAGGACTGAGGGGGTCAGGGGCTCTACGTGCTGGGGACCCGGGAAAGAAAAGAGCCCTTGATAAAATTGAAATTGGGTTCTCAGCGTCAGGAAATGGAATTTTTGGTAGAGTCTGGGGCAGAGAGATCGACTGTTCAATATTTACCTCGAGGATGTTCTTTATCCTCGGAAGAGCTACAAGTAATTGGAGCAAAAGGGGAACCTTTTATGGTACCTGTTGTAAAGCAGGTAGAAATAGAATCACCTAGCACCTATGGAACTGAGTCTTTTTTTATTGGTACCTGAAGCAGAATAGAATTTGCTAGGGAGAGATTTAATTGTGGAGTTAGGAATAAATTTGGAAGTAAAAGATAGAGAATTAACTGTTCAGCAACGTACTCCAACGATAGAAGATGAGGCTAGAATTAACCCAGAAGTTTGGTAGAGTCCAGAATCAGTAGGGAAGTTAGACATAGAACCCTTTGAAGTGATTCTAAAGGACCCAGGCATTCCAATTAGGATGAAACAATATCCCATTTCACAGGAAGGTAAATCAGGGCTACAACCTGAAATGGAGAGATTAATATCTAAAGGGCTATTAGAGCCCTGTATGTCTCCCTAGAATCCTCCTATTCTCCCTGTAAAAAAAACCTTATGGCACATAGAGATTGGTCCATGACTCAAGGAAATTAAGGAGAGAACAATTACCCGCTTCCCAGTAGTGGCAAACCCCTATACCCTGCTCGGTCAATTGAACCCAGAATCTCAGTAGTATAGTGTAGTTGATTTCAAGGATGCTTTTTGGACCTGCCCCCTGACGGCAGAATGCAGAGACTACTTTGTCTTTGAGTGGGAAGATCCAAACACCCATAGAAAACAACAACTCAGAGGGACAGTTCTCCCACAGGGATTCACAGAATCCCCTAACTTGTTTGGGCAAGCCCTTGAGCAAGTACTAAAAACTGATGAACCAAACCCACAGGTAATCTTAGTGCAATATGTAGATGACTTACTATTAGCTGGACCAGGCAAAGAGACGGTTAGACAGGAGAGCATTAAACTATTGAATTTCTTTGGTTCAAAGGGGTTCCAAGTTTCAAAGGCAAAATGACGATTTACAGAAGAGGAAATGAAATATTTGGGACATTGGTTAAGCAAGGGAAATAAGACATTAGATCCAAAAAGGGCAAATGGGATTTTATCTTTAAAAGCCCCAAGAAGCAAGAGGCAGGTGAGGCAGATGTTAGGGCTGCTAGGATGCTGTCGACAATGGATTGAGAATGATAGCAGTAAGGTAAAGCTTTTATAGCAGAAACTAGTACAAGATGGCTGAAGAAAGTGGAGCCAGGAGGATGAGCAAAGATTAGAAGACTTCAAGGTAGATCTTGTTCATGCACCAGCGTTAAACTTACCTGATCTAAAAAGCCCATTTTACCTTTTTGTAAATACAGACGAAGGGATCGCTTTTGGAGTACTGACCCAGGAATGAGCCGGGAAGAAGAAACCAGCAGGATACTACAGAGTACTACAAGTAAAAGCAGAGAAGTGGATTACAGACGCTAGACTATTGAAATAGGAAGGAATCCTAATCCATTCTACTCAATTAGAAATAGAAACTACAAGTTTGCAAAATCCTGCTCAATTTTTCTATGGGGAACCAGATGAAGATTTAAGCCATGATTGCATTCAGTGTACAGAGTATCAGGCTAAAATACAGGAGGACTTAGAAGAGGAGAAGCTATTAGAAGGTGGAAAATTATTTGTAGATGGCTCCTCCCAGGTGGTAGAAGGAAAAGGAAAATCAGGGTATGCTCTAATAAACGGGAAAACATTTCCAGTAATTGAATCGGGACCATTGGGCATAACGTGGTCAGCTCAGGCTGTGAAATTATATGCAGTCCTTAGAGCCCTTCAAATGCTGAAAGGAAGCATTGGGACTATCTCTACAGATTCTAGGTATGCGTACGGGGTAGTCCATACCTTGGGAAAAAGATGGGAGGAAAGAGGATTGGTAAACTCACCCGGGAAAGGGTTAATTCACGAGTCGTTAATAAGACAAACTCTGAGGGCAAGAAGAGTACCAGAGAAAAGCGCAGTAGTACACGTAAAGGCACCAGAGGGCGATGTCGGCTCAAATAAGGGGAACTAATTTTGATGATGAAGAAGCGAAAAGAGCAGCCTTATTGATCCTAAAGGAATACAGGCTGAGAGTCCCCGAAAAGAAACAAATGAGGCCAAAAGCTTTCCTAGACAAATAAGAAAGGCTCCGACAAATGGAGGTTGAGGAAAAGGAGGGAAAATGGTTATTACCTGATGGAAGAGAGGTAATCCCTAAAGCTTGGAGAACATGAGGAGAATTTCATAAGCAGACTCATTGCGGGGTTCAGGCCTTGGTGGACCAATTCACAATTAAATAGATGTGTATAGGCATTTATAGCATAGCCAAAGGAATTGTAGATCATTGTATGATTTGTAGGAAAGGAAATAAACAACAACTGAGGGAAAAAATACAGGGAGGAAGGGAATGGGCTGTCAGACCTTTTGCTCAAATGCAGATAGACTTCACAGATCTCCCCAAGGTTGGAAGACAGAAATACTTCTTAGGAATAATTGCCCGTTGAACACATTTTCTGGAGGCCTACCCCACCGCTAGGGCAACAGCCCAGACAGTAATCAAGACATTGTTCGAACATATTATCCCCAGATATGGGAACATGGAAGTTGCATATTCAGATAGAGACCCTCACTTTGTATCAAAGGCAGTGTAAGAGGCTTTAGCTCCAATGGGGACCAAATGGGAATATCACACCCCATGGCACCCACAGAGCTCTGGAAAAGTAGAAAGGCTGAATGGGGAACTTCAAAAGCGGCTTACTAAATGAATGATTGAAACCAAGATGTCTTGGATGAAGTGTTTGCCCCTGGCACTACTTAATTGAAGAACAGAACCAAGAAGAGAGACTGGAATATCACCTTTTGAAATGGGATATGGAATGCCATGTGATTTAGAACTCCCATCGGAACATCCCAAGGTAGAAGAAAAATGACTACAGGAATATTGAATTGAAATTAATAAGAGAAGGAATGAATGAAGAATGGAAGGACTGGTGGTCCAACGGCCTCCGCTAGATATGGCAATACATCGAATCAGTCCAGGAGACAAGGTTTAAATTAAAACGTGGAAAGAGTCATCTCTAACTCCCCACTGGGAAGGACCTTTTCTTGTTTTATTAACAACAGAAACAGCGATCCGGACAGCTGGGCGCAGATGGATCCATGCAAACCGTGTGAAAGGACCAATCTGTGACACAGGACCCCAGTGGGAGGTGTCCAAGACTTCGGACGATCTAAAAATCACTCTAAGAAAAAGGTAAAACTGTTTTGGTTTTTTTTTAACAGATGAGATAGCTCAGTCAGTTCATTGTATGCTTTGTATGTATATTGTATATGTATTGCGCATTGTATACGATGATGATTGGTGAACTCACTCTTCCTATGAATTCCATTTAGGATTTCACTTTGTTTCGAATAACCCCTTATTCGTTTGATGCGTTTGAGTGTAAGTGTCAGGTTAGGGTTGTGGTAATCTAATGCTTTGGGTTAGGTTTAGGGTTTGTTTTAGGTTTAGGTTAGGGTTAGTTTTTTGTGTAGCTGAAGGTTTAGTACAAGGGCTAGGGTTATCTTTAGTTTTAGGTTCAGAGAAGGCTTAGGGTTAAGGTTAGGATTAGGGTTAGAGTTAGGGTAAGGTTTAGGTTAAGGATGAAGGTTAGAGTTAGCTTTAGGTTTAGGGTTAGGGTTAGGTTTAGGGTTAGGTTGTGGATTAGGGAAGGGTTAGGTTTTGGTGTAGGTTAAGGTTTAGAGTATGGGGAAGGGCTATCTTTAGTTTTAGGATCAGAGAAGGGTTACGCCTTGCTTGGGTACAGGATAGAGTAAGGGTGAGGGTTAGGATTTGATTTAGGGTTGGTTTCGTGTATAGGTTAGTTTGAGTGTTAGGCTGAGAGAAGGGGTAGGCCTTCGGTTTGGTTCTGGCTTAGTGTTTAGTTAGGAATAGGTTTGGTGTTTGGATTGGGTTTGGGGTTAGAACTAGGGATAGGTTTGGGGTTAGTGTTAGGTGAGATCTGCGGTAATCTGATGCTTAGCTTTAGGTTTAGGGCTGTGCTTTGAGTTGGGGTTGGTTTTAGGGTCAGATTTCAATTCAAGGCAGACTTAGAGTTACAATTAGGCTAATGGTTAGGGTTTGATATACGGTTAGAGTAAGGTTTAGGTTTACTTTAAGTTTCAGGTTTAGAAAATCGTAGGCATTGCTTTTGGCTTGGTGTTTGCGTTGGGTTTAGGAATTGGAATAGGGTATGAGGACCATCACATAGATAGGGTAAGTATTAGTGTTAGGGTTGGGGTTAGAGTTAGATGAGGGTTGTGGTAATCTGATGCTATGTGTCAGGTTTAGGCTTGGGCATAAACTTGGGGTTAGTGTTAAAGTAGGAGTTTTTGCTGGAGTTCCGCTTCTGGTAGGGATAGGTTTCTGTTTAGGGAAAGGGTTGGTATTAGGGTAAGTGTTAGGTTTCCGGTTAGGGTTCGGAATAGAATGAGAGGCAAGGTAAGGCTTTGTGCTTGGGCTAGGGTTTGGGTTTTGGTTAGGAATAGGGTAAGTGTTTGGGTTACGGTTAGGATAAGAATTAGTGTTAGGTTTAGTGTTAGGTACAGGTTTTGGTGTTTATTTAGTTTTATGGTAAGGAGTAGTGAAAATTTGAGACTTTGGGTCAGGGTAGGGTTCGACATTGGGTTAGGGGTAGGGAAAAGGTTTGGGATTGTTTTAGGTTTCGGATTACATTTAGGATTAGGGTTAGGGAGAAAGTGTTTCTCAGTTTGATGATTATATTTAGGGATAGGATTAGGTTGAGTGTTCATGTTAGCATTAAGTTTAGGTTTAGGGTTAGGTTTAGATTTAGGATTCAATCTGTATTTAGGGATTGAGGCAGGGTTAGCTGGTGTGTAAGGGTGAGAGTAGGGTGAGGTTTAGGTTTAGCGTATGTATTAGTGTTAGGGTAAGGTTTAAGTTAAGTGTTTGATTTAGGTTTAGGTTTCGATTCGTGTTTGGGGTTGGGGTAGGGTTAGTTCGAGCATCAAGTTCAGAGTAGGATTAGGCTTTGGATTACAATTAGGATTACGGTTATGTTTAGAATAAGTTTCAGGTTAGTGATAGGGATAGAACTCAGCTTAGGGTTTGGGTAGGGTTACAGTTCTATTTAGGATTAGGGTAAAGTTAATTTTCACGGTTCATGTTTGGTTTAAGTTTTGGGTTAGGATTAGATATAGTGTTTCGTTTAGGGGTAGGGTTAGTTTGATCCTTAGGCTGAAATGGTAGGCATTGGGTTTCATTTTGTTATTGTTTTGGGTTCAGGAATTGGAAAAGGGTTTGTGTTTGGATTGGGATGTGGGTAAGAATTAGTGTTAGGGTTGGGGTTAGAGTTAGGTGAGCCTTGTGGTAATTTGATGCTTTGTGTTAGGTTTAGTCTTGGGCTTAAACTTGGGGTTGGTGTTAGGGTGAGAGTTAGTGTTTGGGATAGTTTTAATTTTATGTTTAGATTTATGGCTAGGATTAGGTTGTGTTCTGGTGTTAGGATTAGTTTTAGGGTTAGGATTAGGTTTTGGTTTACGATTCAATTTGTGTTAGGGTTAGGGGTAGAGTTAGTTGGAGTGTAGGGCTCACGGTAAGGTTAGGCCTTGGGTTAGGGTTAAGGTTAGGAGTAGGATTAGGTTTCAAATTAGGTTTTGAGTTAGTGTCAGAGGGCTGGGATTCTTGATAGGGTTAGGGTTAGGTTAGGTTAAGGGTTAAAGTTAGGGTTAGGTCTAGGAAGATGGCTCTTGTTATGGCTAGGGCAAATGTAAGGGTTAGGTTTAGGATTAGATTTCCGGTTAGGTTTAGGTGCAGGTTTCTTTTAAGTGAGAGAAGGCCTAGGTCTAGGGTTTGAATTTGGGTTAAGGTGATGTTAAATCATAGGAATAGGGTTGGTGTTTGGATTTTTCTGGTTAGGGTTTGGTACAGGTTTAGGGGAAAGGTGTGGTTTAGTACTAGGGTTAGGATTAGGGTTTTGTTTCGGGTTGGTGTAAGTGTTAGTGTAACAGGAAAAGCGTTCGGGTTAGTGTTAGGTTTTTGTGTAGATTTAGGTTTAGGATTAGAGGTAGGATTAATTTGAGCTTTTGGGCCAGGGTAGGGATCAGCCTTGGGTTAGGACTAGGTTAAGGGATAGGGTTAAGATTAGATTTAGGGTTAGGTTTAGGTTTGAAGTTTGTTTGAGTGTTAGGCTGAGAGAAGGCAGGTTTGGTTTTGGGTTAGTGTTGGGTTTACGAATAGGAATTGTAAAGTATTCAGTCCTATTTGTTCAGTGCTTGACTGGCCAGGTTACAAGACCACTTTTGCTCTGTTATTACGAAGACACAACTGCTTCAACAGAAGAAATATTACTGTCTTCCACATACTCAGCTCATGGGATTTCCTGCTGATAGAACAAGAAAGCAGCAAATCACTTTCCTAAGGAAAAAATAATAATAATAAAAAACTCACACAAATTTACTTGGCTAGATAAAAGGTGTTGAAAATAGTAAAGGAAAAAGAATCTGATCAAATAAAACCGTAACACTAAACCTAAATCCACACAAAAAATCTAACCCTAAACCTAAACCTTACACTAAATATTATCCTAACCGTAACCCAAACACTGACCCTAATCCTAACCAAAACCCGAACCCTAACCTGAGTACTAAACCTTACCGTGCCCCTAATTCCATTCCCAATCCTAACCGGAAACCTAACACTTACCGAAATACAAAGCCCTACCCCAAACCTAAACTGAACCCTTAGCCTACCCCTAACCCTACCCTAAATCCTACCCTAACACCAGCCCCAAGTGGAAGCCCAACCCTAAAGCTTACACAGAGCATCAGATTACCACAACCCTCACCTAACTGTCACCCAAAACCTACCCCTAATTCTAACCCTAATCCCAATCCAAACACTATCTCCAGTCCTAATATTAAACCTGACCTCAACTCAAATTCAAACCCAAGGCCTACCCCTTCTCTCACCCTAACACTTAAACCAAACCTACACCAAAACCTAGCCCTAAATCTAATCCTAACCCTTCTCCTTACACTTGTCCTAGCCCTAAAAGGAAACATTTTCCTATACCTAACCCTAATCTCAACCCTTACCCTAACCTAACCCTAACCTAAGCCTAACCTTAGCACTATTCCCAGGCCTCAAACTGACACATTTAACCAGAAACCTAATTTGAAACCTAATCCTACTCCTAACCTCAACCCTAACCCAAGGCCTAACCTTGTAATGTGACCCTTAGGCTCAATTGAGGGAACCATGAATCAATAAGGGAAAGTATTTGGGATAGTTTTAGATTTATGATTAAATTTATGGACAGGATTAGTTTGAGGGTTAGGTTTAGGTTTAGTTTAGGATTTGATTTGTATATGGGGTTAGGGTTAGTTTGAGAGTTAGGGTGACAGTAGGGTTAGGCCTTGGATTACGGTTAGGAATAGGGCTAGGTTTAGAATTAGGTTTTGGGTTAGTGTTAGTTTTAAGGAATAGGGTTAGCATTAGATTTTGTGTAAGGCATAGGTGTAGCGTTAGTTAGAGTGTTAGGGTGGTAGAACGGTTAGGCCTTGGGTTTGAATTTGGGATTGGGATAGGGTTTCTGTGTTAGGAATGGAGTTGGGTTAGAGTTAGGGTTAGGTTTTTGGAAGTGTTAGGGCTAGGTATGGGTTAGGGTTAGATTTAGAGTTAGGTTTAGGGTTAGAGGTAAGGTTATTTTTAGTACTAGTATTAGGGTTAGGTTTTTGGTAGGGTTAGGGTTACAGTTCGGGAAAGGCATTGGAATAGGGACAGGGTTTAGGTTTAGGGTTGGAATTAGATTTAGAATTAGGGTTAGATGTAGGTTTGTTTTAGATTAGATTTAGAGTTAGAATTAGGTTGAGTGTTAGTATTAGGGTTAGGGATAGTCTTAAGGATAGGGTTAGGAATAGTGTTAGTTTTAGGATGAAGTTTAGGGCTAGGGCTGGGGTCAATGTTAGTGTTAGGTTTTGGTTTTCTCTTTGGTTTAGTGTTAGGGGTAGGGCTGGCATTAGGGTTACGGTTAGGGTATAGGTGGGGTTAGGGTAAGGATTAAGTTTAGGGTAAGGTTTAGGGTTAGCTATTGTTTAGTATTAGGATTAGGGTTAGGGTAAGTGTTAGTGTTAGAGTTAGGATAAGAGTTAGAATTAGTGTTAGGGTTAGGATTGGGGTTAGGTTTTGGCATAGATTTTGGTTTAGAGCAAGGGGTAGGGTTAATTTGAGTTTTTGTGTCAGGGTAGGCTTAGGCCTTCTGTTAGGGCTAGGGTAAGGGTTAAGGTTAGGATTAGATTTAGGGTAAGGTTTAGGTGTAGGTTTTCTTTGAGTGTTAGGCTTAGAGAAAGGATAGGCCTTGAGTTTGGTTTTTGGTTAGTGTTGGCTATAGGAATTGGAATAGTGTTTGGCACTGTTTGTTTGATTGGGATTAGGGTTAGGGTTAGGGTTGTAGTAATCTGATGCTTTGTGTTTGGTTTAGGGTTGGGCATAAACTTGAGGTTTGTGTTAGGGTTAGATTTGGGGTTAGGTAGAGTTAGAACTAGAGTTATGATAATGGTTATGTTTAGGTTTAGGGTTAGGGAAAGGTTTAGGTTAGGGTTAGTGATGGGATTAGGATTGGTTTTTTGGAAAGTGTTAAGAGTTAGAGTTAGGCTTAGGATTAAATATTGTGTTCAGGATAGTTTTAGTTTTAAGGTTAGATTTAGGGATAGAATTAGGTTGAGTTCTCGCATTAGGATTAGGTTTAGCTTTAGCTTTAGGATTGGATTTGTGTTAGGGTTAGGGGTAAGGTTAGTTTGAGTGTAAAGGTCTCAGTACGGTTAGGTTTTGGGTTAGGGTTAAAGTTAGGAATAGGGTTAGGTTTCAAATTAGGTTTCGGGATAGTGTTAAGGATAGGCCTGCGATCAGTGTTAGGTTAAATGTTATGTTAGGATAAGGGTTGAGGTTAGGGTTATTTATAGGAAAGGGGTTATTGTTAGGGTTGGGGCAAGTGTAAGTGTTCGGGATAGGATTAGACTTAGGTACGTGTAGGTTTGGTTTAAGTGTTAGGGTGAGAGAAGGGGTAGGCCTTGGGTTTGTTTTTGGGTGAAGGTGAGGTTTAGGAATAGGAATAGGGTTAGTGTTTGGATTAGAACTAGGGTTAGGAATAGTTTTTGGGACAGATTTAGGTGAGGGTGAAGGTATGCATTAAGGATGCTTTACGTTAAGTTGAGGTTAGTGTTCGGGTAAGGGTTTGGGATAGGTTAAGGTTTAGGGTTCATTTTAGGTTTAGGGTTAGTGTTAGGTTTAAAGAATAGCGCTAGTATTCGATTTCTTGTTAGGTATAGGGGTAGGGTTAGTTTGAACGTTAGGGTGAAAGAAGGGGTAGGCCCTGGATTTTGTTTTGGGATTGGGTAAGGTTTAGGAATAGGAATAGAGTTAGTGCTTTGAAAACGTATAGTGTTAGTATTAGAGTTGGGGAGAGGGTTCGAGTTTAGTTAGGGTTGTTAGTTTTAGGGTAAGGGATAGGGGTATGATTTGGTATAGTACTAGGTTTAGTGTTATGGTTAGTAATAGTGTTTGGCTTAGGGTGTTAGTGTTATGTTTAAAGGTAAGAATTTGTTTAGGTAAGGTTAGGACTAGGGTTAGGTGTGGATTTTAGGTTAGGATTAGGATTAGATTAAATATTTGTGTTAGGGACAGGGTTTGTTTTAGTTTTATGATTAGATTTAGGGTTAGGATTAGTTGGAATGTTACTGTTAGGGTTAGGGTTAGGGTTAGGATTTTCTTTTGACTATAAGTGGTTCTCTTGTATACTCTTCAACAAAAAGGACAAAAAGATAGTGAAAGTAACCAGCCAGCCTTGGAGAAAAAATCATGAGAAAAGAAAAAAATCATCAAAAAGACATGAAGAGAGCTCCAGTGAATGATTACCACTGAGAATTCAGGCTAGAAATGGGACGATAGAATAGCTCCCGTAGTCATGGCAACATCAAGATTGAGTTTGAGCCTTCTCTCCCAAGGCTTGACGAATGCTTTCAGCTGACTTCTTCTCATTTATCAGTAATATTCTAAAAGCATTTTGTCATCAAGAGACAGTAATCAGAAGAATTTGCCAAAGGGTATTTAAAGTGTATTCCAAGTCAAGGAGGAGGTCACAAATCATAACCAATGTGTAGAGTGAAATTATGCTTTCTCTGTGGAACACAAGATGCTCTTGTTTTCTGTCTTGCTTGAAAAACAAATCTGGGTGTGGGCACATCCTATGCTGCAAATTGGCGTATAATTGAACATGTCCTTTTGTTTTTCCTCTTGAGATAAAGCTCTGCATAAGTGTTGTAGCACTAAACACACTTACAAAGAATCCCTAGCTGAACTCCTTTCTTTTGTTTTGAAAACCTCACACAATCAGTCGAAGAAAAAAAGCCTTCATGGAATATATTGCATCCTGAAAGAAACTTTTTGGTACCTAAGACTGTGACAAGGTATTTCAAACATATTTCAACTCTATTCTACATTACAAAGTTGTATTGACAAACTTTAAAATGTTCTCAAATAAATCAAAATTGAAAATACTGTTAGACTTAAGTTTTAGAAATGTTTGATACTGGTGTAAAAACTTACCTAAACTCTTCAGCTAAGCAGAGCAAAATCGTCTGAGAATGACTGGCTCCAAATGCTCTTCTCAGCGGAATCCGCTCGAACCTCATGAATTGCAGCTTATGAAGCAGTTGCCAATGAAGAAAGCCTTGCATTCAGCTGCTGCCATACACCGAGGAACAGGCCTCGCTTCTGTGATGCTATGGTGAAATTGGAGAACTTTTAGACACAAGATTCTGCAAGTGAAGCCAGCTTCCCACACTTCTCGCCTCTACATTGCTAAGCTCTGAAGGGCTTACAATTTTGTAAGAAATTAATAAGAAATGTCCGTGAGTATGGAAAGGAAATGGGGAGAGATGGTGTTTCAGGAAGGTAATGAAAAGGACATCAAGAAGGGTAACAGAAAAAGTATGAAAACATGCATGAAGATGAACATCCGTATCAGAAAAGCATTGAAGAGGGTAGCAGAGCAGAATTAGAACAGACACCTCCACCTCCTTAACATCTGGGACCACCACATCTTCCCTGACAACGCCAGGAACGGAGTCTCTTATATGGGGAAACCATGTGTTGTTGAAATCTTACAGCTGCCAGCTGATTAGAGTAGCTGCAATTCAGTGCATTGCAGCTTGCTGTCTCTCATCTTTCTTTAGCGGAAAAAGCAGCGATTGATGTGATTCAAGCGGTATCCGCGGTTAAGAGCAGTTCGAGCACAAAGCTCGCTGTCGGTTTGGCTCAGTATTGCAACGGGCACTTTTGCGATCTCGTGTGAAATGGTTTATTGGGGAACATGTAGAACCAGTGTAATGACACAGGAATATGGGAGTGGAGACAACTTCCCGCAGTTCTTGGCTCAACATTTCTTAGCTCTGAAGAACTTAGGATTTAGGTGAAAGAATCAGAAATGTTTGTGTGTATGGAAAGGCAACAAGGAGAGACGCTGTTTCACGGAGTAAAGGAAAACATCAAGAAATGTCAGAGAAAAAGTTTGAAAACGTGCATGCAGATGAACGATTGATGCAGACATACTTTGCATTCAGTAGCAGAGCAGAAAGAGAACAGAAATTTCCCCCATCACTAACATCGGATTTGTAGCATCTTTTCTGACAATGCCAGGAACGGAGTCTCTAATATGGGTAAAACCGTGCGTTGTTGGAATAGAACAGCTGCCGGCTGATTAGAGAAGCCGTTATTCAGTGCACGGCAGCCAGCTGACTTGCTTCTTTCTTCAGCAGCAAAAGTAGCAGAATCTGCGATTGATACAATTCAAGCGGTTTCTGCGGTTTAGAGTGGTTCGAGCCAAAAGCTCACTGCTGGTTCTGCTCAGTATCACAAAGGGCACTTATGCGATTCTCTGGTGAAATAGTTTAATGGGGAACATTTAGAAGCAGTGGAATGACACAGGAATCTGTGAGTGGAGACAACTTCCCGCACTTCTCGGCTCTACATTGCTTAGCTCTGAAGAACTTACAATTTTGAAGAAGGAATCAGAAATGTTTGTGTGTATGAAATGGAAACGAGGAGAGACATTGTTTCACTGAGGAAAGAAAAAGGACATCAAGAAGGGTCAGAGAAAAAGTATGAAAACGTGCACGCAGATAAACGACTGATGCAGACACACATTGCATTCAGTAGCAGAGCAGAAAGAGAACAGCAACTTCACCTCTCTAACATCGGGGTCCACCACACGTTCTCTGACAAAGCCAGGAATTGATTCTCTTAAACGGGTAAACCGTGCGTTGTTGGAATAGGACCACTGCCAGCTGATTAGAGAAGCTGCTATTCAGTGCACATCAGTCAACTGACTCACTTCTTTCTTCAGCAGCAAAAGCAGCAGAATCTGCGATTGGTGCAATTCAAGCGTAACCTGCCATTAGGAACTGTTGAATAGGACGTTCGCTGCTGATTCGGCTCATCTTTGCAAAGGCCGCTTTGCGATCATCTGGTGAAATGGATTATTGGGGAACTTTAAGTACCTGTGGGACAGACATCAGAATCTTCGAGAGGAGCCACATTCCTGTAGTTCTTGCCTCTGCATTGCCAAGCTCTTTGGAGCTAACAATTTTGGGAAAGGAATCAGAAATGTCCGTGAGTATGGAGAATGGGAAAGGGCTAGAGTCCGTGTTCCACGGAGGAAAGAAAAAGGACATCAAGAAGGGGCAGAGAAAGTATGAAAACTTGCACACAGATAAAAGTCTGATGCAGACATACATTGTAGATGGTAGCAGAGCAGAAAGACATCAGAAACTTCTGCCCTCATTTAACATCGGGGTCCACCTCATCTTTTCCGACAACTCCAGAAACAGAGTCTCTTATACTGTAAACCGTGCGTTGCTGGAATGGGACGTCAGCCGCTTTTTAGTGCACGGTTGCCGGCTGACTCGAGGCTTTAAGGGGCAGAAGCAACAGAAGCCGCAATTGATGCATTTCAAGCTGAATCCCTGGTTAAGAGCAGTTCGTTATTGATTCGGCTCTCCTTATCTAAAGAGTTTTGATACATTCTACAACCAATATAAAAAAAATTCTAGATACTAAGTGCTTTAGAATTTCCTAATTTTTTAATTTTAGAATTTATACAGATTTCTGTAGGGGAGAAATGACACCTAATACTATTGCTAACCATAACCCTAATCCAAAGTCCAACGGTTTACCCTATCGGCAATCTTTGCCCTAACTCTAAACGTAACCCTAGACCGAAACCTAACCATAACCATAATCCTTACTTGTAATCCTAAACCTAACCCTAACCTAAAACCTAACACTAACCCTACTCCCAACCAAAACCATAACTCTAATCCTAAACCTAAACCTAACTCTAAATCTAAAGCTAAGCCTAAAACTTAACCTAATCCTAACCCTTACCCTAATTGTTTCCATAAGCATAACTGCAGGTATTACTCTAATCCTAACTCTACCTTAACGCTATCCCTAACTCTGACCCTAATACAAAACCCAAGTTTAAGCCCAACCCTACACCTAACCAAAAGCATCAGATATCCATAACCCTCACCTAAATCTAACCCAAAACCTATTCTTAATACAAAGCCTAATGTTTATTCAAACGCTAACCATATTCATATCCCTAAAACTTTCCTTCAACCAAAACCAAATGCAAGGCCGACCCCTTCTCTTACCCTAACACAAAAACCAAAGCTACACCTAAAGCTAACCCTAAACCTAATCCTAACATGAACACTCAACCTAATCCTATCCCTAAATATAATCATCAAATTGAGAAACACTTTCTCCCTAACCCTAATCCTAAATCTAACCCTAAACCTAAAACAATCCCAAGCCCTTTCCATATCTCTAACCCAATGCCGAACCCTACCCTGACCCAAAGTCTCAAATTTTCACTACCCCTTACCATAAAACTAAACCTACACAAAAACCTATCCGTAACACTAAACCTAACACTAATTCTTATCCTAACCGTAACCCAAGCACTTACCCTATTCCTAACCAAAACCCAAACCCTAGCCCGAGCACAAAGCCGTACCTTGCCTCTCATTCTATTCTGAACCCTAACCGGAAACCTAACACTTACCCTAATACCAACCCTTTCCCTAAACAGAAACCTATCCCTACCATGAGCGAAATCCTAGCAACAAACTCCTGCTTTAACACCATCCTCAAGTTTATGCCCAAGCCTAAACCTGACACATAGCATCAGATTACCACAACCCTCACCTAAATCTAACCCCCAACCCTAACACTAATACTTACCCTATCTATGTGATGGTCCTCATACCCTATTCCAATTCCTAAACCCAATGCAAACACCACACCAAAAACAATGCCTACAAATTTCTAAACCTGAAACTTAAAGTCAACCTAAACCTTACTCTAACCGTATATCAAATACTAACCATTAGCCTAATTGTAACTCTAAGTCTACCTTTGATCTAAATCTGACCCTAAAACCAACACCAACTTAAAGCTCAACCCTAAACCTAAAAACAAAGAATTGGATTACCACAACCCTCACCTAAATCTAATCCCAACCCTAATCGTAAACCTAAGCCTAATCCTAACCCAAACACAAAACTTATTCCAATTCCTAAACCTAGCACTATCCCAAAACCAAACCCAAGGGCTACACTTTTTCTCAGTCTAATAATTAAACAAAACCTACACCTAAACTTGACCCTAAATCTAATCCTAACCCTAACCCTTACCCAAGAACTAACCCAAGGCCTAACCCTACTCTGACTAAAAAACTATTCCAAATCCTAATCCAAACACAAACAATATTCCAATCCCTAAACCCAACACAAACCCAAAAACAAACACAAAGCCTACAATTCTCTCAACCTAACACTGAAAGTAAACTTAAATCTTACCTCTAAACCTAATCCTAAGCAAACTTACCCTCAGTAAGTTTGCGGATGATACCAAGCTGGGAGGATGTGTCGATCTGCCTGAGGGTAGGGAGGCCCTTCAGCGGGATCTGGATAGGCTGAACAGCTGGGCTGAGGTCAATGGGATGAGGTTCAATAAGGCCAAGTGCCGGGTGCTGCACTTTGGCCACAATAACCCCATGCAATGCTATAGGCTTGGGGCAGAATGGCTTGAAGAGTGTACAGAGGAAAAGGACCTGGGGGTGTTGGTTGATGCCTGGCTCAACATGAGCCAGCAGTGTGCCCAGGTGGCCAGGAAGGCCAATGGCATCCTGGCCTGTATTAGAAATAGTGTGGCCAGCAGGAGCAGGGAGGTGATCATCCCCTGGACTCAGCTCTGGTGTGGCCGCACCTTGAGTACTGTGTTCAGTTTTGGGCCCCTCACTACAAGAGAGACATCAAGACCCTGGAGCATGTTCAGAGAAGGGCAACAAAACTGGTGAGGGGTCTGGAGCACAAGTCTTACGAGGAGTGGCTGAGGGAGCTGGGATTGTTTAGCCTGGAGAAAAGGAGGCTCAGAGGAGACCTCATTGCACTCTACCACTTCCTGAAGGGAGGCTGTGGTGAGGAGGGGGTCGGCCTCTTCTCCCATGTAACTAATGACAAAACGAGAGAAAATGGCCACAAGCTGTGCCGAGGAAGATTTAGATTAGATTTGAGGACCAATTTTTTCTCTGAAAGAGTGGTCAGGCACTGGAATGGCCTGCCTAGGGAGGGGGTTGAGGCACCATCCCCAGCGCTGTTCAAGAAGCGTTTAGATGAGGTGCTAAGGGGATTTGATTTAGTAGCTTAGTGGGTAGGGTCGGTGGTGTGAGGATGGTTGGACTAGATGATCTTGTAGGTTCTTTCCAATCTAATGAATCTATGAATCTATGACCATCATTTGAACTCTAAATCTACCTTAAAACCAAAGCTGACCCTAACACCAACCTCAAGTATAAGCCCAACCCTAACCCTAACTCAAAGCATTAGATTACCACAACGCTCACCTAACTTCTAACCCCCACCCTAACACTAATGCTAAACCAAATCATACTCCAAATACTAACCCAGTTCCTATTCTTAAACTCAAAACTATCCCAAAACCAAACCCAAGGCCTAACCTTCCTCTCACCCTAACACTCAAAGAAAACCCTATGCCTAGACCTAATCCTAAATCTATTCCTAACCCTAACCCTCACCATAACACTAACACAAGGCCTAACTCTGACCCTCAAACTAAAATTAACTCTACACCTTGCCCTAACCCTAAACCTACACCAAAACCAAACCCTTACCCTAAACCTAACTCTTACCGTAACTGTAACACTAGCACTTTCCTTAAGCCTAACAGAAACACCAGTTCTAAACTTTACCTTACCTCTAACCCTATTCCTAACTCTAACCAGAACCCTAACCCTTACCTAACCATAAACCTTACCCCAAACCTAAACCTAACCCTACTCTAACCCTAATACTAGCCCTAAATACAACCCTAAAACCCACCCACAAGTTTAAGCCCAACCCTAAACGTTAAAGAAAGCATCAGATTACTACTACCCAAAACTAACCCCAACCCTATCCCTAATACTAACCCTAGTCCCAATCCAAACACTAACCCTATTCCTATTCCTAAATCTTACCTTAACCCAAAACCAAACCCAAGGCCTCCCCCTTCTCTCAGCCTAACACTCAAACTAACCCTACCCCTAAACCAAGCTCTAAATCTAATCCTAGCCCCAAACATTAATCTAACACTAACCCTAAACGTAAATGTTACCCTAAACCTAATGCTTACCCTAAACCTACCTAAACCCCAACTTACCCTTTAGGTTTAAGTTAGGGTTGTAATTAGATTTGGAATTAGGGTTAGTGATAGGGTTTGTTTTAGTTATTAGATTTAGTGTTAAGATTAGTTTGTGTGTTAGTGTTAGTGTTAGGATTGTGTATAGTATAGCATAAGGATAGGGTTAGGAATAATGTTATGTTTAGGATTATGCTTATGATTAGGGCTGGGGTCAGGGTTAGGGTTAGGTTTTGCCTTTGGGTTAGTGTTAGTGTTAGGGGTAGGGCTGGCATTACGTTACAGTAAGGGTTTAGGTGGGGTTAGGATAAGGATTAGGTTTTGGGTAAAGTTTATGTTTAGGGTTAGAGTGTGGTTAATGTTTAGGGTCAGGATTAGTTGTAGTGTTGAGTTTAGGGGTTCTGAATGGCAAATAGGAATGAACTGAGTTTGAAAGCGCTGAAATGGAAAGGACATGGGACACAGAAACACATCCAAGAGAGGAAAATCTCCAGGCAACTGAGAGATGAGCAGGGAATGAGAGAAAAGCAAGAACAAAAGTTCTGATTTTTGCGAGGAAGAATTAACCAGTAAAGACCATATTATTCCCTTCAGTGCAGAATCGCAGAATTGCAGGTGTTGGAAGGGACATCCAGAGGCCATGGCATCCAGCATGTCAGCTGTTCCTTTGAGCTTTGGATCATCAGCAAATTGCTGAGGGTGGACCCTATCCCCTCATCAAGGTCACTGATGAAGATGTTGAACAGGACCAGACCCAGCACAGACCCCTGAGGAACACTGCTAAGTGCAGGCCTCCAACTGGGCTCTGTGCTGCTGATCACAGCCCTCTGAGCTCTGCCAGTCAGCCAGTTCTCAACCCATCTCACCATCCACTCATCTATTCCACACTTCCTCAGCTTTGTTAGAAGGATGCTGTGGGAGACAGAATCCAATGACTTGTTGAAATCAAAGAAGACCTTATCACAGATAGAGTTCAGGCATTTCCAGTCCCTGTGACACCAAAGCAGCTCCAGGGATTGTTTGGTATACTGGGATATTGGTACTCCTTTAGACCTCATTTAGCACAGCTGCTGAGGCTGATATATAGACTCACGAAAAAGGGGCAACTATGGGACCCGGGAAGAATGAAGCACCAGGCTGTCCAACAGGCAAAGCTGGATGTTCAACAAGCTCAGGCGTTGGCTGGATTTGATCCTACTGTCCCAGCCAAACTGGATACTCATGCCACTTCGGACGGCTTTTTGTTGGGGCCTGTGTCAACGCTGGAGTTCCATTTGAGCCCTGATAGGGTTTTGGTCACAGGTCTGGCACGGAGCATAGAGAGATACAGTATGGTTGAGAACCAGCTCTTGGCTACCTATTGTGCGTTGCAGGCAGTAGAGCCAGTAATTCAAAACTGACAAGATACGATACAAATAACCTTGCCAGTTCAGGGGTGGGTTAAAGATCTGACCCACCTTCCTAAGACAGGGGTGGCCTGAGCTCAGACTGTGGCACTTTGGGTCGCCTACTTCAGCCAAAGGAGCAGTCTATCTTCATCACTGTTGAAGAAAGAACTCGAGAAGATCCTTGGCCCAGTGACATATTGTAATGACATGCCAAAAGAGACGACGGTCGCTCCACCAGAAAAGAGTTGCATTCAGGAAGGGAAAGTAACTGAGGCATGACAAGGGCTCACTACCCTTGCTGATGAGTTGGCAGAAAGTTCAGGAGTAGATACCTCTCCACAGTGTCCCCACAATATCCCCATAGACACCCACCCGACTGCTCACACAGGTGCAGGGTGAGATATGGGGGTTTGAGACCCTTTGGCGGAGGTGACTGAATGGTTGGAGACCTGGTTTGGTAAATGGAAAGGTATGATAGTGTCTGTATTTACTTCCTTGATTACAGGAGCGGGAGTCCTGGTGTCCATTGGATGCTTTATTATCCCCTGTGTGAGGGCACTGGTACAGCGATTAATGGAGACAGCACTATTGAAGCAAATACCAGTGGATCCACAATCATATTCGGGAAATATGATACTAAAGAAGAGAGGGAATGAAGAAAGTGAAGAAGAGGGAAATGATGATATAACCATACTTAAAAAGAAACTGCAGAAACCAGCAGAGGAGAACAAAAAGAAAAGGGGGGGAATTGTAGGAATGTAATGACGTTTCTGCATTGGAAAGAAAATAATTTGATTGCATGGTCTCTGCTGTCATCTACTGGCCTTTATCAGTACTGACAGTATTTGTCGGTCTTTTGACTTCATCGGGGGTGGGGGCCTTCTAACGGTCTTCATCACTTGTCCTCTAGGTGAACGTTCCACACTGATGCACACTCAGTAGATGGAGAAGTACTCACAGCGATAAGAAATAAAGGAGATGGAGTAATCTATAGGTACAAAGAACACAGCTGTTGTCTGTGTCGCCACCTGGAATGAGCCAGATACCCACTCCCAAGCAGTGATAACGCTGTTAGCAATCAAAAGTCCTTGCCAGGGGAAACTGCTAAATGTCGGCAGTGGACAGACAAGATCTGTGTGAAGAAAACATAAGAAGCAACTAAGGAGCAATTCACGTTTAGCCAGCAACCATTGATTTTGGGTCAGCACGTGTATGTTTGATTCAGCGTCAGGAAGATGGTGAACCTGAAGTACTCAGCCAACGAGGAACCAGGGGGGAAAAGATCAGTGTCAGGCATAAAAGGTGTAACGTTGTCTATGCGTGCGCTCCTGTTTGCAGGATGCCTGCCGTTGCAATTGCAAATTCAGCATTTCTTTACCAGAGATTCTGACTCCTAAAATTATTGCAGACATTTTTCTGACATTAACCCTAAGCCTAAACCTAGTCCAGACCCTAACCCTAACACCAATTTTAACCCTCCCAGCAGAACTGCAGGAAAGCTGTGCTCTGAACTGCGGCAGCAAGCCATAGCTGCCATCACCGCCCTCAAATACATGCCCTGAGCCAGGACAGCCCTACAGCACCTGTATGGCCTCACGGCGTCTGTACAGCCCCACAGTGTCTGTATGGCCCTACAGTGCCTTCATGACGCCACAGCCCCAGGGGATGGTCCTGCTGGTACTGGGCCACCTCACCATGCACGTATCTGTTACGCACTTCCTCAGCTTTGTTAAAAGGTTGCTGTGGGAGACAGCATCTTGAGGGTGCTTGGCCACTCTTGGGGCAGCCTGCAAGCTCTGCTGTCCCCATGTCCCTTCCAGGTGCAGCGGATCGTGACGGCCATTCACAGGAGCAGGAAGCTGATCACAGAGGAGTGGGCACAGAGCACCATCCAGAGCACCTTCCCTTGGCTGGCCACCTCTGACCCTCGTGCATTGACATTCAGCCTGCTGCACTGCTCCCCCACCTGCAACAGGTGCGCTGCCCCCACCCCATTTTTTGAGGGACCCCCAATCTATCCTCACATGGACAGTGACCTCCACCCCCTGTGGATAGGGACCCCCATGCCATGCAGAAGGGAGCCTCCATCCCATGCTGAGAGGGTCCCCCACCTGACACATAGAAGAACCCCCACCACACATAGAGAGGCCCCCACACCCACATATAGAAAGACCACCACCCCTCTCACAGAGGAGCTCCTGCTGAGGACAGCATTCTGCTGCAGGGACACGTGGGAGCTGTGGGAGATGGCATTGTCCTCAGCGGACGTGGTTCCATGGATAGTACAGTAGCTGCTGCAGCTGCTGGAGATGGCACCGCTGTGCTAGGAGACAGAGATTGGCATCCTTCCCCTGGCTGTGAGTTCGGGCGCCCCCGGAGAATCTCCCCTCCCTCAATCCTGAGGGGAGCAGTTTGGTGCTGAGAGCTGCCTGGGTGCTTTCCACAGGTGGCCATGGCACTGCACAAGATTGTGCAGCACTCACAGTACGGCCCACATGTGTGCCTGTTTTTCCCAGAGCTCTTCATGGTGCTCATCTTCCAGATGGTGTCATCCAGGGCACTCACATCTCTGGAGGTCACCGCCATCATGGAAGACCCAATCTGCCCATCCACACCCACCTCTGCCATCAGGTACAGCTGCCGTGCCCACCGCCGACCCAACAGTACGACCCGTTCTGACCCCACACTGAGCCCTGACCCCATGCATGCTGCTCCATTTCCATGCAGGATTCTGTTGGAGGTGATGTGGAAGAAAGAGAAACTGAATCATCTTTAAAAAACACCTGAAGGAGGTGGAAAGCACTCAGAAAGGGTCCCTTGGTCATGCAGCCCTCCCAGATGCCTGCCTGCCCATCTCTGTTTCAGCTGGGGTCGAACTGTCTCCTTTGGAGTGCCTGGTATGACACTATGTCCTGGCTTTATCAGCACTCCGTGCCGTGCCATCCTGTGGCAGTCTGCTGTGCAAAGGCACAGTGCTGCAGAGCTGTACTTTATGGCACTGTGCTCTCAAGCAGTGCCACATGAGTTCCAACTCTCCTGAAGAAAAACCTGTTTCCAGGAACCTCTGCTGTTCCCTACGTGACCTCTGCTGCTTGGTGATGGGGTGAGCAGCCCTTCTGTGTCCTGGCAACACAGCGAGCAGCATGGTTGGAGCCTTCCTGTCTCTCCCATTTGAGTTATTAATTGTAACCCTCTTTATTATTATTATTGTACATTCTTCTACCATTTGTAGAAAGGGGCCCCCATCCCTGGTGACAACTGAAACTGCCACCAGCTCTGGAGCCAGCGATGAGCCCCCAGCCACCACCACAGCCATGTGCCTCCTGCGGCCCATTCACACACCAGTACGCAGCCCCTGTGCCCCTGGCTGCGCTGGAAGCTGCACTGCATCCTGGGCACCGAGGTGACATGAGCAAATACACGGGCATTTGGTGTCACCTGGGCCCTGTGCCTCGGTGGCTTGGAGGAAGAGGTCCTGATAGAAAGGCTGGATCTCAACCTGCAGGGCCACACAGGGAGCCTTGCACGGCATTTCATCACCTTCCACCTTCACCGTGCAGAGGTGCGGCGGAGAAGCTCACTGCTCTCTGGGCCTCAACATCCCCCCCTGCTGCTGCTGAGACACCAACCTTGCTGAGGCCATCAGAGCATAGAGCTGCACTGCAGGCTCCTGGCCCTGGCCCAGCACCCTCTGGCAGTCCTGCAGCTCCAACAGGAATAAAACACTGCTCAAGACCCCACAAGAGCTTGATGGGTGTCCCAGCCGCCCCTGTTCCAACCCTGCAACTATCACCATGGAGCAGGCAGCGCCTCATGAGGAGCTGGAGGACCTGTGGCAGGGCCCTCTGGCACCAGCCTACCTCAGCGGAGCCGGCAAGACCTGAAGAGGAAGGCCAGCAGCTCCCAGGCCTCAGCATTGCCGAAGGAGAGGCCACCCCACCACCAGCAGGAATACAACAGCAGTGGAGCTGGTGAGACTGTGGGCAGGCAGCAGCTGGGACACACACCGGCCCCAAAGGGTTCTTGTCATCAGTGTCCAGTTCCACCGCGGAAAGAAAGGAGAAAGAAAGACAGTGTTGGCATTGCTAACAGCGTGGTGGTTGAGGCGGAAGTGCTCGTGCGGCTGCCGTGCCGGGACCTGCACTGCCGCAATGCCGCGGGGCGATGCCGGGGTTCCGAGCGCTGCCTCAGCTCCTGCACGTGAATGTTCGGGGGGCACTGGGGAGGGGGCCGGGGTGAAGGGGGTGGGGGCCGCGCGCTGCTCTGCGTTGGCCCTGTGGGGTCTCTGTGGCGCTCAGTGCCTTTGCTCAGCAGGGGGAGGTGCGCTGTCCCACCCCCCCTCCTCAAACTGGGTACCTCACTGCCTACCCCCCCATCTCTGCCCATGGGTCATCCACAATGTCCCCCTGTCCCTCTTTGTCATCTCCAGGGACAGTTTTCCCCCTCCCATTTGACCACTGCAGTCCCCCCCACCTCCAACTCCCCCTTTCTGATCCCTAGAATCCTCTTCCACCCCCTACTTAAGTGCCTTCCACCTTCCCCGTTCTGACCCCCGGGGTCCCCTGTCCCCTTTTCCCAGTACCCCATTCTGATCTACAGTGTCCGCTGTCCATCCCCTCTCCCTTTTCTCACCACACAAGTCCTGCCATTCTGACCCCATGATCCCCTTTCCTACCCTGCCGTGAGCCCTACACCTTCCCCCCTTCCACCACTCAAACGAATCTAGCTACTCTGTCCCCCAGAGTCCCTTCCCCCCATCTCCCTCACACTCCTTGTATTCACCCATTGTGATTCTCTCCCCTCTCCTCACTATGTCCCTTCTATCTAACCCCGTGCTTTCCCTGTCCACCTCCTTTCTGAGACCCTCCAGAATCCCCTGTATTCCCCCCTGTACCCCTGGCTCCAGTTTCCCATTCTATTCCCCCTGACCCCTTTTCCACTCCATAGAAGCCCCCCCACAACTTCCAGTTTCCCCATCACCCCCTCTCTACCACCAGACCCCCTTTTCTCCTTATAGAGAACCCACTTCCCCCTTTTTCCCCTCACAATCCCCCAGTTTACTCCCAGACCCCCTTTACTCCCCACACAATCCTCATTTCTCACCTCCCCCCCTTCAACAACCCATGTTACCCCCACTACCCTCTCTCTATCTCCAGACCCCCTTTCCATCCCATAGAGGCCCCTCACAATGCCTAAACTTCCTCCCTTTCACCCCTCTCTCTTCTCACAGACTCTCCTTCCCCCCCACAGAAGCCTCACTTAGCCCTTCCCTCCCCTCCAGATTCCCACAGCCCTCTTTTCCACCTCCAAATTCACTTTCCACTTACAGAAGCCCTTCTTACCTTTTTCTCCCCCCTACAACTCTCACAATTCACCCCTGCAGCCATGCAGAATGATCTGGAGATGTCCTAGAGGGGTTCTGGGATATCCAGGGGATCTTCAGGTGGGCCCAGAGCTTCCCCCTCTTCTTTATTTTTATTTTATTTTATTTTATTTTGCCCCACGCCCCTTTTTTTTTTTTTTTTTTTTTTTTTTTTTTTTTTTTTGCTCCTTGCACCTTTTTCTTTATTTAGGGTTACAAAATTATCTCTTTCTCCTGCCTGTGCTCTTCTCTGTTGATTTACTATTGCAACACAACTTTGATACTCACACTTTCTCTCCTTTTTTGGAAACTAAGTACACAAAGTGAACTAAATCAGATGAGAGTCTATTATTCACAACCGCTGTGCGCTTTGTCAGGGAAGTTACTTTCTCTACTCCACCTCTCAAGTACTCTCTTCTTCACTACCTCTTCACATTATCTTGAACTCTGGTGCTATTTTCTCTCTCTGTGATGATTTACTTAACGAGAGAGTGAGAGAGAGACCTCCTGACATTTAGCACAAGTGTCACAGAGCAGTTCCTGAAACTTTTCCAGAACACAACGCACCAGGGAAGAAGAAGCAGTGTTAAGAACATTTGATTTGAATGTCTGCAGGCAGCTTCTGTTTCTTTTCTCCAACAGGGTGCCAGCCTGAAATCCTTCTCTGACCAAAAGTAAAACATTTGATGAAGCACCAATTACCGGAAGAAAATTCTGATTGGTTTAGAAACCATCCAGAGGAACAAAAGTGTTCCAGAACTGACTGATCCTCTCTTCAGACATTTCCATCGTGTGGGCATTCAGCTGCAGCAGGATTGATCCAAGATCAGAGTGAGGGGGGTTACATATCAATAGACAAGCTTACGGTTGTGGTTTAACCTGGAAGATGGCTGAGCATGATGGCACATGGTATGGAATGTCCCTTTGGCCACTTTCAGTCAGCTCTCCTAATTCTTTTCCCTTCCAGCTCCTCGGTCCCTTTGCTGAAAATGGCCTTGGTCTGTACAATGTGCTTAGCAGGAACTGTAAACATCAGTGTGTTAGCAACATTGTTCATCTCCTGGAAGCAAAGCATTGTGTCATACTAGACCCACTGAACAGTTCCTTCCCAGCTGACAATGTCACTTACATTTCCATTGTTGTTTTCTGTTTGTTTTTGTTGTTGTTTTTGCGTTGTGCAGATCAGTGGTTTTGTTACTGTAAGACTGCTGCTGAAGAGATTTGGTGGCCTCAGAATGTGTCTGATGAGGGGGGAAAGACTTATTTTTTGAGATCTTTTCTTAGTTGTGAAATTGTACCTACTTGGATGGCACTGAACTCTCTTAGCACCAACTTTCATGACTGAGTATTTTTTGGTGTTAGAGGAAAATGAGTAATGTCATTAACTTCCTCCTACCTGATTACTTTGTGGGTGCTGATGTGTACTATCTGTTCCAAGTATCTGTGAGTATGTTGGGTAGGCCTTGTCTTTTGCTTTGGTTGCAGGACTTTCAGGTTGCAGCCTATGAAGAAGAGGCACATACAGCATTTGCAGTGTTGGATGCAGTTGAAGGCAAAAGTGCCGATGCTTTGCTAGCATTAGAAGCTATGAAAAATTTGGTTTCATCCTGGAATCTTGCCGAGGTAAGTTCCTAACTTGCGTTACCCGCAGTGCATTTTCTTTACTTGCATTCCAATTCTGATTGATCTAAATGTTGGTAGTTGGCTTTGCCAAAGAAAGGCAGAGGAGATTGGGAATGATGATGTGTTGCCAGATGAACAAGAACACCAAACCTATTTTCTAAAAAGAAAGCATTACCCAATGAAGATCACTGTTGAAAGCTCCTCAGCTCTGTCAGTAGCCAACTCAGTGCTTCTTGCTTCTTCTTGCTCAACAGTTTGTTTGGAGGGATGCAGTGGTGTGGCTTACTGTTGCAAAGTGAAACCTTTTGCAGGCTTTGCTTGAAGGCGAATGAAAACTGGCTTGTTCCCTCAAAACAAGTAACTTGCCTAACTGCAAGTGGGTTGATATATCCTGGGCATCTTCTTTAACACCACAGAGCATGAAATGTTTTGACTCCTGCAGGTGACAGCTTTGATGTAAACAAACAGCTTTTTCCCACTGTCTTCTTAGTGAGGTTGATAGTTTCCAAGTGGAATTCATGCTTGTGTGAATTGTCCTCTTACATTAATTTTAACAGAAGTGGGGCTTTGCTGG
This sequence comes from Callipepla californica brunnescens, assembly GCA_023055505.1. Classification (NCBI taxonomy): domain Eukaryota; kingdom Metazoa; phylum Chordata; class Aves; order Galliformes; family Odontophoridae; genus Callipepla; species Callipepla californica. The sequence goes on from JALIRH010000014.1 coordinate 668,257, forward strand.
CAAAAAGAATAAAAACAAATAAAGGAGGAACAAATCAAAAAGAACATTGCTGTCTTCCTGTAACGGAAGCCTGGTGAGCTGCTGTACCAGAGATCAGAACGCAGCCTCTTGCTCTGAGCAAGAATTGCAGTCATGACTTGTATTTCCATTAATTTTCTAGCTGCCAGTGTCCATTGAAACTGTAACGAAATGCTGAATGCGGTGCTCCAGGAACTTGGAGAACTTGAAGAGAATGAAGAGGAAGATCTTTCTTCTGGAAATGCCTCTCAAGCTGCAGCTTCAGAAGTAAAACGTTCCATTACATTCCTCACAAAGTTCTTGTTCTCACCAACTGACAGCTGCACAGTACATTAGCTGTATTATTTCAGGGAGATGTTACATTTGGATAACAACTCAAAGTTCCATAAGCTCTTTTTTTTTCCAGTTTTCTCCAAGAACTCTCCCTCAGTGGGCAGAAGATGCGCTGTCTGTACATGTGGCCCCCCGTTAACTAAATGTGCTGCATGTTTCAAAGCCAGCACAAGATAAATTTGGATCTGCCCTTGCTACAGAGGAAGGTCAGTGGGACTGTGACATCTGTTTAGTGAGAAATAAACCCAGTGCCTCCTGATGTGCTGGCTGCCAGCATCCAAGCAAAACTGATCCAAAAGCAGCTCATGGACAATATTCCTTTAAGCCTGAAGGAGTAGGTGCACAGACGACCACTCAGAATTCCTTGAGAACTGCTTTTCCTAGAGCTGTTCTGTATGTCTAGTCCAGATTGAAGCAAGTGATGAAAGCTGTTGTTCCTGTCAGAATCCTAACTTGCAAAGTCAACCTCATGTGCTGGCATGGGTTGTTCAGGTGGGTTACTGTATATATAATATATTTATGTGTTAAATTTCAGAAGACTGAAAGCAGTCTCCTGCTTGTGTCAGCAGCATGAAACTAGAGAATGACTTCTTGAACAGTAAAAGTTTCAGTAACAGCTCCTGTAGTAATAGATTAAGATTAGTTAGTCAAAAGCAGGGTCTTAATGAATATGAAACGAGTCCTCTTCAGCTGCTGTTTAATGCCTTCTGGAACTTCAAGTGCTCAAAGCTATTCAGTAGTACATGTTGCTGCAGACAACTTTTCTTTTATTCTCAGGCCTGAATTTTGCTTCTCCCTCTCTGTAGATGGCACCTGGATGGCTCTTCTCCATAACCCTATATTGTTGGGTGTAGGGACATTTGCATCACAATCCTTGTGGCAGTATCAAGATGCAGGCTTGTTCCTGATCTCAGGTGTGAATTTCAAAGGCAGTAGTATAAGAGGTGACTGAGCTCGAAGGTTGGAACTTGTTATGTTGCAACATGCTCTGTAACTTGTCTGTCCCACTGTTCTGCAACTTGGACTGTCCTTTCCCATGGACAGAGAGAAAACGTGTAGGCTCCAAACCTGAGAATTAATTCAGATCAGTAATTAGGGTGTTGTGGGGTTAATGTTGTGGTTGTTCTGAAGTAATTTAATCTTCATGTTGTGTTCAGTTTCTGTCCAAAGCTGCGAAGAAAACTGTGTCATCAGGCGATCCACCATGCGATGATGTTATCATTGTTGAGGAGCTAGCACCTACCCCACAGGAGAGGGCTCTTGCTGGCTTTCTCAAGCTGCCTTCAACATCCTTCTGTTATAAGAATAAGCCTGGATACGTACCTGGAGAGGAGCATGGTAAGGAGTGCCCAAGTTGATTTTTGTGTTGCTAGTTTAGTGGGGAAAGTGTATGGTACTACTGGAACCAGCAGACACTGATATAGTTTGTCCTGCTGGGCAGTAATGCTCCTGCCATCTTCCTTCTGGGCACGAATCGTGTGTCTCCCTTCCCATTTCTGCTTTGTGGTACTCTTAATGAAATTACCAAGATGCTTGTTGTCTGAAAACAGGAAACCTGTGGCAGACATCCAGGCTGAAAAGCTGTCACTGGTGTAATAAAGCACCTGTATGCAGACAGGAATGGAAAGCTGACTTGCTGATGTGTAAAACTCTTAAAACATATGCAGAAGTTTTGTCTGCTTGCTGGGCTTGAAGTCTGAAGGGCTTAACAGACTTCTGTGTGTTTGGAGCATCGCTGAGAACTTCCACTCGTTTCCTATATTTAAGATGAAGACTACAAAGATTACGAAAGAGCTGTTAAGAAACATAATGGAAGGCAATCAAAAAGGGAAAAGGAAATTGCAAGGTATGCCTGAAAGCACCATCATTCTGAGATGCTGACATTTCAGCTTTGAATCCAGAGGACATTTAGGCTGTGAGGTTAACTGAGATAGTCAGTTAAGTGAGGTGGTTTCCTGAGATAGGTAGTTTTAGAAACACTGATGCTGAGGTCAGAAAAGCAGCAACTCTGCAGACAGTCTTAGCATAGTGATTGAACTGCGAGCATTACGTGAAACTTGAATGAGAAATGGATGTTTCAGAGAGCCTCTAAACAAGAGCATCAAAATGCTTTCCTAGCTGGAGACCTCCTGCCATTCTTTTGAATCAGGAGAGTTGAGCTTCACAAAGATGAATGGAAGATGGGCAAGGAGGGAAATGGAGACAGTCTACAGCTGTGAATGTTTGCTACTTCTGCAGATAGTTTTTGCTCATGATGATTTTATCAGTTAATCAATAGTTCAAAAACTAATTGCACTGTTTTAAAAGCCATCTGTATGTTAAAACTACAAGCGCAAAGGACTGAATTTGCTTGCTTACATGCTCATGTTTTTTTTTGGACCTTCTTCTTCCCTTTGAGTTTGCGCATGAGCTCCTTGCTCATCCATGCACGTTTCCTGCCACCCCTTCCCGATTTCTTGCTTACAGGGACACACTGATCCTGAGCTTGGAAGAAGAGCTGTTTAAATGCTGACCAGCTCTCAAAGACAAAATTCTTTCACTGGGCAGCACAACTGGAATACGATGAGGTAATCAATAACCCTGAGCACTGCCACTGTACATACCCTTCCTAACCTCCAGATACTTCAGGCAACTCAGTTAAGAAAAAAGAAATATCACTTCTAGCTGATATTTTGGAAGATTGTTTTCAATTTTATACTAAGATAAAATATGTTATTGGGCCTGAACAGGTTGTCATGGTTCGCTCAGATCCATAAATGAGAGGTGGAATCAAACTACACTCCTTCCAATCACACTCACATGTTCTGCTGCTAGTCCACTCAGAATACTTAACAGTAGAAATTAGCAGAACCACTCACTAGCTTTGTGTTTCTTGGACAATGAAATAGCATATCAATTCAGAGCATTTTGGAGAGAAAAAATGGACTGTGACCAGCACTGGTACAGTGCATCCTAACATGGACTTACATAGGTATATACCACTGTGTACAAATTCAGTAAATTGGTGGTATATTCAGATAGTCAAACAAAGAAAGCAGGAAAAAAAAAAAGTACCCACTGCAGGGATGTTAAACATGACATTTTTAGATGCCAAAAATTTCATGGAAGCTTAAAAATTGAAGTATACAGTTCAGCACATTGGTCAACTAAACCATTGAGGTTGAATAAATGTTAATAAAGACACTGAAAAAAGTGAGGATATGTCTGAGAATATATTCAAATTCCCATTCCTAAACAACTTCAGGATCCAAACATTTTTATGTTGTCATCCTCTAAAAAAGAATGCAGATTCCCAAAACTGTTTTATTGGATTAAGTTACAACTATTACAGCAGCACTTAAAACATTTAGAGGAAATGTCTAAAGTAAGGATACTTTCATTTTTCCCTAAGTATTAATGGACAGTGACAGGAAAAATTGATTAAAAAAAAAAAAAAAAAAGGCACAGTACATATTTAGAACAATGAATATCTTTCACATTTAAATATAACCACAGTGCAGTTATTGATTTCTGTTTCTTTGGTTATAAAATTGATTTCTGCTCATGTATGTTTGGGTTTATGTATACATGCGGGAGATTTGTAGACTGACAAAGCAAAGTTAATGATCTTGCTTTCAGAAACAAAATAACATTGCCTATATCTAGAACAAACTATACTCTCTAACAAGTTCTGAATTGCCCATTCTCTTCTGCAAATTTTGTTACTCTGTACTTCTGTGTTTCTTGACTAAAAGGCAAACAGAGGAAAAATGGTTAACAGTGTGTAGGGCAAATAACCCCCAAGAATAGCACCCAAAAGAAATAGTGCCAAAGATGGTGTATTTTAGATGGGCTTAAGTCGATGGTATACAGATAGTTAATAAGGAAAGAGTGGCTCACCTTTGAAGATGGTCGAGGCTTGCCAATAACCCCACCAGGGAGGGATCTCCAACCAGAGATCCTTCCCTGGTAATGGTCAGCCCTTAAATGGGGTCTCAGGAGAGGTGGAGTCAAACTCTGCTCCTTCCAATCACACTCACTTGTGTCCCTGCGGCTGACTCAGTGCTCGCCTCAGGTGACCAATCAGTGGTTCAGGCTGTGATTCAACAGTTCCCATACACTCCACCCCTTCACGACATGAACCACTGATTAAGTAACTATAGGGTGAGTCCTCCTTAATACAGAAACCCAATACATCGCAACGCTTACATAATAACCCGTCGCGATGCATACCGATGTAATCTGAGGTGAGTGATGATCAGCGCGTGGCTTGTGTTCTTCCTTGGGCCAGTGCTCTGTGGTATCTACTGGAAGCATGCGGTCATGTTGTGTAGGTCCGTCCTACTCTTCATCAGTCTCAGGTAGACCATCACCAGACGTTGCACATGATCTTATAGCAACTCTGGAACACTTCAGCAGTATTTGGTTCCCTTCGGTGACTCATAGACTCACGGGGAGTAATAAAGATGTTTCAAAGGTGCCAAGAGGGGGAGGTCCGCCCTCCAGGGTAAGATATAGGCTGCATTCCTGTCTTGGGTCAACACTTCAGCTTGTACAGGGGCATGCCCTGGCCACCTGCACCAAACCTTCTGGCCAGATGTCTGTGGCTGCACAATTATATCAGGCACCAAAGGGGGTGTCTTGATCTGCCACAGAGACATGATAGGGGTTCCTTTAGCAATAAAGACTGGAGTGTTGACCACAATATCAGTAGGCCACGTACCAATTACCGGACGGACTACTGAACCCCCCCACCTCCAATAATCTCCCCCAAGGTGCAAGTAGGCCACACCATCATGTTCCTACCTGCACCTTCCAAGGCCATCTTATTTTATCGGTGCCTGGTTTCAGGTTCTCAGGGGCAGGGAGCAGAAGATTGTTCTCGCGGCCGGTCTGAGGTCTTACCTCATTATCTGTACCTGTAATTTGGATCCTAAGTGGGGAGGCCCATGTTGTTTGCAACATTTTCAAGGCACTGGGTCTGCCATCTCTAGGTCTTTCATTCAGATCTCAAAGGGTTTTGTGGAGTCTCTTTGTCCACCCCTGCAGAGACTGAGAGTCCGTCTTCAGGGCAGCCTTGAGAATACCATTATAACGCTCAGTGAGGCCTGCCCCCGTTGGATTGTATGGCAGGTGGAATCGCCACTCGATATTGTTCTCTTCTGCCCAGCGTTGTATTGTTGCACCTGTGAAATGAGTCCCTTGGTCGCTCTCAATGACTTGTGGTGTCCCGTAGGCAGCCACCAATTTTGTGAGCGCCTTGATGGTATATGCCTGGTTGGCTTTTGGTACTGGATAGGCCTGCATTAGCCCACTCACAGTGTCGACATAGGTTAAGGCATATCTCACCCCCTCAGATCGAGGGAGGGGCCCAATATAATCAACCTGCCATCGCTGTAGAGGATTGTGTCCTCTAGCAAGATGGGCTGCTGTTTCAGGCAACAACCTCGGTCTCATTCTGGAGCAGGCATCACAGTCTCGGCATGCTTGAGCGATGTCCGATAATTGTATGGGCGTTCCCCATGCTTTGGCAGCTGCCCACATGGTCTTCTGTCCAGCATGCCGCAGCTTTTGATGTAACCAGTAGGCAATGTTCTCAGATGGTGAATTCTCAACCCATCTAACTCGGGCCAGTGTGTCGGCTTCATCATTTCCTGGTGACTGTAGGGGTCGGTGACCAGAAACATGGTAGACACTTACAGTTCTGTGTTTGACTGTATTCCATATGTCTAACCACATACCCTTGCCCCAGATCGGTCAGGAGTGGATAGTCCAGCCCTGGGTAGCCCACTGTGCGATCCAAAGAGTGAGCCCCCAGTACACAGCCCAACTGTCTGTGCAGATATTCAGGATATTGTCACCAGGTTCTTTGGTTATAACCATCCACACGGCCAGCAGCTCTGCCCACTGGCTGCTTTGACCATCCCCCTCTTCAAACCATGTTGTATCTGTAGCAGGATGGTATGCTACTGCTCTCCACTTACTTGGGTTGCCCTTGCTGGACCCATTCGTGTACCAGGCATCTTCAGGAATGGGATATTTTCCTTCCTGGACGGGACTCTTCTCTGGTGGAGCAACCAAGGTTTGTTTTGGTGCATCACTGTGATACGTCACTGGGCCTAAAATCTTTTGGAGTTCTTCTTTCAACGGTAAGGAAGACAGACTACTCCTCTGGCTGAGATAGGCGACCCATCGTGCCACTGTCTGTGCCTGGGCCACCCGTGTCTTAGGAAGGTGGGTCAGATCTCTTACCCACCCCTGAATTGGAAGAGTGGTCTTCACTATGACTTCAGCCGTCTGGGTTATTGGCTCTACCGCTTGTAATGTGGTATAGGCAGCCAGTAGCTGTTTTTCAATCATACTGTATCTTTCTTCTGCTCCATGCCAGACCTGAGACCAAAATCCAATGGGGGTCCGAACAGAACTCTGACGTTGCCACAGGCCCCAGCCAAAGCCATCCTGAGTAACATGAACATCCAATTCAGCTGGGAGGGTAGGATCGAATGCACCCAATGCCTGGGCTTGTTTCACCGCCTGTTTTGCTTGCTGGAAAGCATCCTGTTCTGTTCTCCCCCAATCCCGTGATTGGCCCTTTTTTGTGAGTCTATACAAAGGTCTCAGCAGCTGCGCCAAATGAGGTACAAAGGAACACCAGTATCCCAATATACCTAGAAATTCCTGTAGCTGCTTTGGTGTTGTAGGGACTGGAAATGCCTGAATCTTATCTACGGTGGCACTGGGTAGCACTTTGGTCTTTCCTGACCAGACTACCCCCAGAAATTTTACGGACAGGCCTGGACCTTGCACCTTTTGAGGATTGATAGCCCATCCTCTTTCACTTAGGTAGGAGGTTAATGAATCTGCCGCCTCTCCTACTGATTCCAGTGAGTCGGATGTTAACAGGAGATCATCAGTGTAGTGGTATAGGTTGACATTATTATTAGGTTTCCTCCAATTAGCTAGGTCACGCGACACCAAGTTATGACAGTATGTTGGTGAATGCACGTACCCCTGTGGCAGGACCTGAAAGGTCCACTGCCTGCCTCCCCATGTGAATGCAAATTGATCTTGCGATTCTTTGGCGATCAGAATACTAAAAAATGCATTTGCCAAACCCAGGACACAATGGTAGGTCTTGATTTCCCTACTAAGCGTGTCCATTAGGGAAGCAATATTGGGTACGGCCACATGGATGGGCAGCGTGACCTTATTTAATTCCCTATAATCCACCGTCATTCTCCACGTTCCATCAGACTTCCGCACTGGCCATATGGGGGAATTATATGGACTATGTGCAGGTCTTATAATACCTACTTTTTCTAGTTCCTGCACCGCCTTTGATATTTCTTCCTGCCCCCTCCCAGGAGTCTATACTGTCTTACATTAGTAATCTGGCGTGGTTTCAGCAAACAAACAGGCTCATGTTTTGCATAGCCCCTCAATACTGTCTGTATTGCCCGGACACTAATGTACCTCTGTCAAAGTCTGAACTCTCCCACAGTTGTCTGGAGAGCCAGACCCCATAAAATGTCTATGTCCAAGATGTATTCTGGGACTGGGGCAATCGACACTTTATACTCCCAGAGTGGGAGATGCCCAACCCCCAATTTCAACCATGTCTGGGTGACTGGAATGGTCTGTCCCAAAAACCCACCAATCATCACTCTACTGCCCTTAAACTTTGCTGGGTCTCCATATATAATTGATGTTTCCACACCAGTGTCTACTAGAGCCATCACCTTTTGAACATTCTTCTCCAACCAAAATATCTCTAATTCTACATAGGGCCTCTGGTCACATCTGAAGGCCCTAAGGGGACCAAAGTCCTTCGTTACTCCATGAAATTTGCTAGATCTAAGTCTTTTACTGCAGGTACTTCAGGCACTGTAGCCCGCTACACCTGTGGATGTTTCTTCCTTCTATTTGGGACTATAAAGTCGGTCAAATTCCAGGTTGTTGGTGGTGCTGCCTGTATTATTCGTACTCCCGATTTTCTGGGAGTACTCTGAAATTTTTGATCATTTCTAAGTTGTTTCCAGAGTCGTAACAAAACATGGTTGGGTTGCCCATCGATTTTAGCAAAGGCAACCCCGGCCTGTATAAGATCATTGAACATGGTCTTCCGGGATACCTGTATGCGGCCCGATCAGGGTATCCGTGGGACAGGCTTCTTAGTTTTAATCAGGAATTAAAACTAAGCTTCCTCTACCATACGGATATTGCGCCTAGTTCTTATGCGCTCCGTTTCTCCAAGGTCTGCCACCATCTGGGCTGCCTGTTGGACTATAGCCTCCGAAGCCACCAAGGGGTTTAGTATGGAGACCAAAGTCCCATAAAGGTGAGAGGAGGCTTGCTGTAGTATTAGGTCTCGCATACCTGCTGTAAATTTTTCTGTATCAGGGCTTTCAAAGGTCTCTGAATACATAGCCTCTCTCATACCCAGTTCTCGGATGTATGTTTGGAGGTCCTCCATAGAGGACCATAAATCGGTATTAAGTGGAATATCAGATTTGTTAGGCCACGTTAAGTGGCATGCTGCCATCAACCAATCTATAATACAATGATTCTCATTAGTATAGTGGATGGCAGCATATAATCTTTGCCTCAGGGCTGGGTGTATAGTTATAGATGCTAGTTTTGACATCTCTGTCCCACTGACTAATACGCCTTCAGCTCCTGCATCCCATAACCTCAGGAGCCATGATGGTACGCTTTCTCTTGTTTTTTGATGGAACCGTTGTACTAGGTCCATCAACTCATTTGCTGTATACGGGCGAGTTGTTACATGCAAGCACGTTTCAGCAGGGGGCCATTGGTCCAGAGGCACTCCCGCTGGTCTATCTTGCGCTTTTTTTGTTCTTTGAGTTATCATTGGTCGGATCTCAAATGGATCCTCCATAGATGGAGCTTTGAGATCCGATTTAGAAATCTTGTTTTCTGAAACATCCAGGTCCGCAACTTCAGGGACCTGGGTGTCCTCCACTGATACGGTACTATTTGTCTTGTTGGCACACCTAGTCCAGGTTTTTTGGCTACTAATGTGCCCAACTGTTGTTCCAACTTTTCAATTTGATCTCTTAACAATTGATTTTCAGATTCTATGTTTGCATTTGTTATTTCCATTTTATGTAATGCCAATATTAGAGGCCAAGCCACAGCAGAAGCAGCTAGCCGACGTTCTTTTGTAACTAGTATGTCCTTATCTAGACCTTGAAAATAATCTGTCAGACGGGCTGGAGAAGGAGAAACACTCCCTGTAACCCATAGAGTTCCCCATTTTTCAATAACGGTGGCAAGACCATAATAGGATGACCCCATAAATCCAAAACTCCACTCCTTCCAATCACACTCACTTGTGCCCCTGCGGCTGACTCAGTGCTCGTCTCAGGTGATCAATCAGTGGTTCAGGCCATGATTCAACAGTTCCCATACAGCATTTCCCTCATATTTAACTTTAATTATATAATTTGTCTCCATTTATTGTCTTTTAAGTGTATATTTATTGCTATCTTATCATATCAGTTTGTCTCCTTTAGAGAATAACCTCCATTGTCAAGATATTCTTAATGGGCAGACCCCACTGTGTTACAGGAAACACAGAACAGGCGGTTGCATGACAGTCATTTATTCTGTAATAGAGACTACGAAGATGTACTGCCTGTAGTTATATTTGTTTATCTGTTTTATAATGTTACATTATTGCTACAATTTGTATTGGCATTTCAATTTTTTTAAATAAATGTCATCGACAAAAATATAACCACTGTAAAAAATACTGTAACCATAAGGAAAGTCAAATAAAAACATACTCTACTGATAAACACTGTCCTCTAGCATTTTGGATTTCTGAATGAAAAATCAAAGTAGGGAGATAACACATGAGGTACAGAAATCAGAGAGAGTTTGCATTTAATACCAATCAGAGAGACGCTGCATTTAATACCATGTGTGTCATATGCAAACCCAAATTTTGGGGTGTAAAATGCCAGAAATATACACAATATTATATATATTATATATATTATTTTGCGAAGTATAAATGACAAGCCAGGAAAGACGTGTCCATGTGCCAGAAAGTAAAAAGAGACAAAACTTCCAAACAGCTCCCAAGGTATCCCTGTTTTGTTACTAGAAATATAATGTGTTCACAAATATTCACCATGAAAGTGTTTGCTGCTTGACTAAGACTTCCTCATTAGAAAAGTTATGCAAAAATATTTTAGCTACGCCATAAAATTAAATGTTAAGAACTCAGAGCTGGCTTCCTACAGATATTAACCAATGTTATTTATTCATCACAAATACTCACTGAAAAAACAAAAGTCCAAAAAAATCTCTGACTCAGATCAGATACATCTCTACCTCCACTGTGGTTTTCCTCACTTTCCTCACTTTTTAGGCATACACTTGAGTCAGCTCCAGCTGACTATTTCTTGTTTCATTGGGTACTTCTACTACATGGTGATATGAGCTCTTGAGCACCATCACAGTATTATGCAAAATGTAATAAGTCACAGAAATGAGTAAGATTACTGCATTGTATTTTAAAATACACATCTTCAATCACCTTCTGTTTCTCTTTTGGTTTTTTTTTTTTGGTTTGCATGTTTACTTTTACTAAATAGAAGACTGAAAATTATGAACAGAAAATACTCTGTATATATTACAGATATTAAGGCAGGGGATTAGACTATTTTGCAGATGTGCTATAACAATAATTGATCACGAATACTCAAGTAATTGCTATGTTAAATACCTTCTTCAAATAGGCACAGTACAAATTAAAGATACACCAGTTTGTCTGAAACCCAGAGCTTAGTCAGAAAGGCAATTTAGTTGTTTTTTTTTTGTTGTTGTTGTTGGGTTTTTTTTTTTTTTCATTTTCCATTCTAACTTAAAAGAAAACATTCATGTTCATTGTTCTGAGTAGTATGGCCTCAGTTTTCTGCCCCTTTGTACGTTTGACATCATACCAAGAAAGAGAGGGAGTATATCTTTTATACTTGCAGAACAGAAAGTGACTAAATTAGAAACAGATTAAACAAATTTGTGTTTGATACAGGAGGAACAAAATTTAGAAATAACTGGTACAGAGTGTTTTCCCATACCAAATGTAACTCACTGATAAAAAGGCAGAAAACATCCACTCTGAATGAATAAACTGAATATTAGAGGTTATTTGAGATTAAATACATAAATTTCAGTGGAGCATACTGAAATTTCAGGTGTGCAAGGTGCATTATTTCCCTTCTTTTATGTTACAATGCTAACAAATTTTCTTTTCCATTCATAATAATCCATATAAATAAGATATATTAAATGCTATGGACTGAAAAAATGTTTAAAGGCTGTACCTCTCACCAGACTTGCAACCAGGTAACTATCTGCAGTATAAATGGCAGCTTATTATAAGGAGGAACTCTGGATGCATAATTTCATTCAAATAAGCATGACAGATTTAGGAGAAGTACCAATTCTTCACAATATTAATACTGTGCAATCAACATCTCAGCACTACATTTTTTTCTTGAAACACAAATATTATGTAATAATCCTAGGATAATTTCCCTCATCTCTTCTTATAAGAAAAATATACTTTACTCACACTGGTAATTGGACAGTATATTTAAAACAGAGATCAATATGTCATGGGAACAATCCTAGTAGTCTGAACTGGTAATATGAGAACAGAAGATACAGGTTTAGACCAAAAAAAAAAAAAATAGCAGAAATAAAAAGAACACTGAATAACTAAATTCATGGAGAACAGGGGTGAGGTGTCCAATTGGCACATCTTCCAAAGGTAGAAGAGACTTTATACACTTCCCAAAAGTTAAAAAGTATGCTAAAAATGTTAGAATAAAAATGATGCTGAAAATGAATTTAAACGTACACTTAGGGACAAAAATCATGTTGATTATTTTAGCCCTTTAGAATTTACTCACTTATTCTAATCTTTTATATATTAAAAGAATTCCATTACATTAAACAAAAAGAGAATAAGGGATTATATCTGGAGTGCAAATCTGCTAGATATCCAAAGCCTACAGTGACTACAGATTTGAACTAAAACAGGAGGTCAGGTTGTATGACTGAAGCTACGCAAAGTGAATTCATACAGAGGCATCTGATACTGATACCTATTAAAATGATGAAAATCATTTTAAATAATAAAATCGTTTTTCTATCAAAATCATTATTTTCTGTTGGAAACTGATTTTTCTGCTGATAAATTTACAAAGTGAAACAAAAGAGACCTACTACTCCAGCTGGCCAGCCACAAGTCCATGGGTCCGAACGAGATTCACCCGAGGGAGAATCCGCAGGTGATGGAGCTGGCGGAGGTGATAGCTGAGCCTCTTTCCATCGTCTATCAGCGCTCCTTGTTGACTGGTGAGGTCCCAGAAGACTGGAGGCTTGCCAATGTGACTCCCATTTACAAGAAAGGTTGTAAGGAGGATCCGGGGAACTACAGGCCTCTTAGCCTGACCTCGGTACCGGGGAAGGTTATGGAGCAGATTGTCTTGAGGGAGATCACACGGCATGGGCGGGACGACTGGGGGATCAGGCCTAGCCAACATGGGTTCATGAAGGGCAGGTCCTGCTTGACCAACCTGATCTCCTTCTACGATCCAGTGACCCGTCTGGTGGATAAGGGAAAGGCTGTTGAAGTGGTCTACCTAGACTTCAGCAAAGCCTTTGACACTGTCTCCCACAGGATTCTCCTGTGGAAGCTGGCGGACCGTAGCTTGAACGGGTACACTCTTGGCTGGGTAAGGAACTGGCTGGAGGGCTGGGCTCAGAGAGTGGTGGTGAATGATGTTGAATCCAGCTGGCGACCGGTCACGAGTGGTGTCCCCCAGGGGTCGGTGCTGGGGGCTGTCCTCTTCAATATCTTTATTGATGACCTGAATGAGGCCATTGAGTGCACCCTCAGTAAGTTTGCAGATGACACCAAATTGCCCGGGAGTGTGGATCTGCCTGGGGGTAGCGAGGCCCTACAGAGGGACCTGGACAGGCTGGAGAGCTGGGCTGAAGCCAATGGGATGAGGTTTAACAAGGCCAAATGCCGTGTGCTGCACTTTGGCTACAACAACCCTGGGTGACGTTACAGGCTTGGGGCGGAGTGGCTGGAGGATTGCATTGTGGAAACGGACCTGAGGGTGTTGATTGATGCTCTGCCAAACATGAGCCGACAGTGTGCCCAGGTGGCCAAGAAGGCCAACGGCATCCTGGCTTGCATCAGGAATGCTGTTGCCAGCAGGAGCAGAGAGGTGATTGTATCCTCCAGTCATCAGGCACCTCCCCCATTCTCCAAGACCTCTCAAAGATGATAGAGAGTGGTTCAACAGTCACCTCCACCAGCTCCCTCAGCACCTGTGGATGCACCCCACTGGGTCCCATGGATTTATGAAAATTAGCGCTGCCTAGGCACTCACAGACCACCTCTTCCCTGACCAAAGGAAAGTCTCCCATTCCCCAGACTCTCTCACTAACCTCCAGGGTCTGAGATTCCTGAGGGAATCCTTTTCACTGAAGACAGAAGCAAAGACGGCGTTCAGTATCTCTGTCTTCTCAGCATCCCCCATTACCAGAACACCCCCCTCACTTAGAAGGGGGCCCACATTCTCCCTAGTCTTCCTTTTACTGTTAACATACTTTAAAAAGCCTTTTTTATTATCCTTTACCACTTTTGCCAGACTCAGCACTGGCGAGGCCGCACCTTGAGTACTGTGTCCAGTTTTGGGCCCCTCACTACAAGAAAGACACTGAGGCCCTGGAACGTGTTCAAAGAAGGGCGACAAAGCTGGTGAGGGGTCTGGAACACAGGCCATATGAGGAGAGGCTGAAGGAGCTGGGAATGTTCAGCCTGGAGAAGAGGAGGCTCAGGGGAGACCTTATTGCCCTCTATAACTTCCTGAAGGGAGGTTGTAGTGGACTGGGGGCTGGCCTCTTCTCTTGTGTAATTACTGAGAGGACTAGAGGGAATGGTTTCAAGCTGTGCCAGGGGAGATTCAGGTTAGACATTAGGAAATATTACTTCTCAGAAAGGGTGGTCAGGCACTGGAATGAACTGCCCAGGGAGGCGGTGGAGTCGCCGACCCCGGGGTTGTTCAAGGAACGACTGAATGTTGTGTTGAGGGACATGGTTTAGTGGGAGCTATGGGTGGTAGGTGAATGGTTGGAATGGTTGATCTTGTAGGTCTTTTCCAACCTTGGTGATTCTATGATTCTATGAAAACAATAACCAAAAGAAAACAAAAACACACCCACAGACCTTTCAGCTGCAAATCACAGAATCATAGGGGTTGGAAGGGACCTCAAGAGATCATCGAGTTCAACCCCCCTGCCAAAGCAATTCCCTACACCAGGTCACACAGGTAGGCGTCCAGGCAGGTCTTGAATAGCCCCAGAGAAGGGGATTCCACAACCCCCCTGGGCATCCTTGTTCCAGTGCTCCGTCACCCTCACCATAAAGAAGTACTTGCACTCATTCGTGGGGAACCTCCTGTGCCGCAGTTTCTGTCTGTTTCCCCTTGTCCTGTCTCCACACACTGCTGAAAAGAGTCTGGCCTTGCCACTTTGTCCCCCACACCTCTCATATTTAGAAACCTGGATCAGGTCCCCTCTCAGTCGTCTTCTCTCAAGGCTAAAGAGACCCAGTTCACTTAGCCTTTCTTCATAGGGGAGATCCTCCAGGCCCTTCACCATCTTTGTGGCCCTCTGCTGGACTCTTTCCAAGAGATCCCTGTCTTTTTTATACTGGGGAGCCCAGAACTGGACACAGTGCTCCAGATGAGGCCTCACCAGGGCAGAGTAGAGGGGGAGGATCACCTCCCTCGACCTGCTGGCCATGCTATTTTTAATGCACCCCAGAATGACATTGACCTTCTTGGCCACGAGGGCACACTGCTGGCTCATGGTCAAACTGTTGTCCACCAGGACACCCAGGTCCCTCTCTGCAGAGCTCCTCTCCAGAAGGTCATCCCCCAGCCTGTACTGGTGCGTGCAATTATTCCTCCCTAGGTGCAAGACTCTACACTTGCTTTTGTTACACTTCATCCAGTTTCTTACTGCCCAGCTCTCCAGCCTGTCCAGGTCTTGCTGAATGGCAGCACAGCCTTCAGGCTTGTCAGCCAATCCTCACAACTTTGTATCATCAGCAAACTTGCTGAGGGCGGCCACTATCATCTCATTGAGGTGACTGATAAAGATGTTGAACAGGACTGGACCCAGCACGGACCCCTGAGGGACACCACTGGTTACAAGTCTCCAATCGGACTGCCCCGCCAACAACAACCCTCTGCACTCTGCCAGTCAGCCAGTTCTCAACCCACTTCACTGTCCACTCATCTATCCCACACTTCCTCAGCTTTGTTTTAAGGATGTCATGGGAGACAGTATCAAATGCCTTGCTGAAATCAAGGTAGACTACATCCACTGCTCTCCCCCCATCCACCCAGCCAGTGACAACATCATAGAAGGCCACCAGGTTGGTCAAGCATGACCTCCCCTTGGTGAACCCATGCTGGCTACTCCTGATAACCTCTTTTTCTTCCAATTGTCTGGAGATGGCAACCAGCACAAGCTCTTCTATCACCTTTCCAGGGGCAGAGGTGAGGCTGACCGGCCTATAATTACCTGGATCTTCCTTCTTGCCCTTTTTGAAGACCAGAGTGACATCGTCTATCCTCCAGTCATCAGGCACCTCCCCCATTCTCCAAGACCTCTCAAAGATGATAGAGAGTGGTTCAACAGTCACCTCCACCAGCTCCCTCAGCACCTGTGGATGCACCCCACTGGGTCCCATGGATTTATGAAAATTAGTGCTGCCTAGGCACTCACAGACCACCTCTTCCCTGACCAAAGGAAAGTCTCCCATTCCCCAGACTCTCTCACTAACCTCCAGGGTCTGAGATTCCTGAGGGAATCCTTTTCACTGAAGACAGAAGCAAAGACGGCGTTCAGTATCTCTGTCTTCTCAGCATCCCCCATTACCAGAACACCCCCCTCACTTAGAAGGGGGCCCACATTCTCCCTAGTCTTCCTTTTACTGTTAACATACTTTAAAAAGCCTTTTTTATTATCCTTTACCACTTTTGCCAGACTCAATTCCAGGTGGACTTCAGTCTTCCTCGTTGCATCCCTGCAGGCCCTGACAACATTTCTATATTCTTCCCAAGTGGTCAGACTCTTTTTCCACATTTCATGGACCTTCTTCTTCCCTTTGAGTTTGCGCATGAGCTCCTTGCTCATCCATGCACGTTTCCTGCCACCCCTTCCCGATTTCTTGCTTACAGGGACACACTGATCCTGAGCTTGGAAGAAGAGCTGTTTAAATGCTGACCAGCTCTCAAAGACAAGATTCTTTCACTGGGCAGCACAACTGGAATACGATGAGGTAATCAATAACCCTGAGCACTGCCACTGTACATACCCTTCCTAACCTCCAGATACTTCAGGCAACTCAGTTAAGAAAAAAGAAATATCACTTCTAGCTGATATTTTGGAAGATTGTTTTCAATTTTATACTAAGATAAAATATGTTATTGGGCCTGAACAGGTTGTCATAGACCGCTCAGATCCATAAATGAGAGAATAAGAATAAATTGACCATATTTTTCACCTTAAGGTTGCCTTTTTCTTGCTGCCTGCTGAAATATGAATTGTCAACCCTACCCAATGGATGGAATGCAGTGAAGTCACTTAAGTGTAAGATGTCATGAAATAGGATATAAATAATCATGAATTACTTGACTTGGCTAACTCCTATATCAAGATGTAAGGGAGAATGGTAACTTGCTATTCTATCATCTGGAAAAAATGGAAGGAACAGATTCAGCTGTGAGGAAGTTATTTGGATGCCAGAACACGTCACTGTATGTGTCAAAGTCTCATGAAATTCATGTAATAAAATTAATTCAAATACGAGAGGTAAACCATTCCTGTAATGACTTTAAATCATAAGGAAATAATTTAAAACAAAAGGAGTATATGATTAATCACAGAAGAGTCAGCATAAGTAAATAAAAGGCCCAGTGTTAGGTCTAGTTGCATTTAATAATCTCATTGTGTAGAAATGACTCATAGGGGTCACAGAGATTAGAAATACAAGGAGGAAAAAAATTACATTCAGTTTGACAATAACTAATTTAAAGATAAATTACCCAAGGAATTTTAAAAATGAAGAAACAAACAAACAACACTCCTAAACATCAGGCTTGAAACCTAATAATCACAAAAATGCATTCTCTCCTTCACTCCTTCTGTTCTTTAAAAGGGATTGTACTCTTCTGAAACAAAAATCCCTAACAAGTATACTTACCTCTCTGCTATCTGTGATAAATATCAATGCTAGGCAGATTGAAAGGTATAAACATAGATGTTATAGCTCTACAATAACGTCCTCAGGTGAAGGAGTCACGCTGTTGGGGAGGAACCAACATTAAGGACCTGCTGTAGTAGTTTTATCAACTGCGATTTACAAGTGATAGGCTTATTTTTTTAACTAGCTCCTATCACCAGTTGTACTTAAAAATAACAAGGAAATAGTAAAAGACAAGGTTGTTTTAAAAAGTAGTAAGATTTTTGCATGTCAAAAATTCTTTGAGAGTGTGTTGTACATAGTGCAATTAACAATTTTTGCATATTCTACATTTGATAACAGTAACTCCTCCATAAACAAAGGTTCAGAATTACAAAAACTAATGCTGCATATCTGAATCTGAGCAATTTCTTTTTCCTGAAAAAAAAAAGATAATTGATCCTAACAAATCCATTTTTCTGTTGAAGAAGCACAAGTAAATAGAACACATAAAATAATTATTGTACTCACTTGTATGAGCTCCTACAATTTTAGTTTCCTGATGACAAGGAAATTATTCCAGAAACTAAGTTCTAATATGGTGCAATTGGTGCAAGTAAATAAAAGGCCCAGTGTTAGGTCTAGTTGCATTTAATAATTTCATTGTGTAGAAATGACTCATAGATGCCCTCCAGTCTGAACTCAACAACCCTCAGTCTCAACAAGATGGTCTCCAGTTTTTGCAAGATGCCCTCCAACCTGAAAGAGACACCCTCCAGTCCTTGCGAGATGTCCTCCTGTCTGAACGGTAATCCTTCAGAACTGAGCGACGTACCTACCAGCCACAATAGCCCGTGCGCCCCAGCCAGGGGGGGGAAAGGGATAATAGAATGCATTGGACTGCGTGGATTTGATGGCCTGGCACATCAGAACCACAAAAATATGAGGCATTGGTGGACACTGGTGCACAGTGCACTCTAATGCTCTTGAGTCACCAAGGGACAGAATTAATCTATACTTCTGGGGTGACTGGGGGCTCCCAAGAGCTGACCATGCTGGAGGCTGAAATAAGCCTCACTGGTAAAGATTGGCAAAAACATCATATTGTGACTGGCCCAGGGCTCCATGTATACTTGGTATTGATTACCTCAAAAGGGTATATTTTAAGAATCCCAAAGGGTATCGATGGGCTTTTGGAATAGCTGCTGTGGATGCAGATAACATTAAGCAGCTGTCTGCTTTGCCTGGCCTATCAGAAGATCCGTCTGCTGTAGGGTTGCTACAGGTGAAGGAGCAACAGGTACCGACTGCTACAAAAACAGTGCACAGACGGCAGTATCATACCAACTGGGATTCCTTGCTCCCCATTCAAAACCTGATTCGTCAGCTAGAGAGCCAGGGAGTGATCAGCAAACCTCACTCACCTTTTAACAGCCCCATATGGCCGGTGTGTAAAGCCAGCGGAGAATGGAGGCTGACGGTAGATTACCGTGGCCTGAATGAAGTCGCATCACCACTGAGCACTGCTGTGCCAGACGTGCTTCAACTCCAGTATGAACTGGAGTCAAAAGTGGTATGCCACCATTGACATTGCCAATGCCTTCTTTTCAATTCCTCTGGCCACAGAATGCAGGCCGCAGTTTGCTTTCACCTGGAGGGGAGTTCAGTACACCTGGAACTGTTTGCCCCAGGGGGGGAAACACAGCCCAACCATTTGTCATGGGTTGATCCAAACTGCATTGGAACAGGGCGGTGCTCCTGAGCACTTACAATACATTGATGATTTAATTGTGTGGGGTAATACAGCAGGTGAAGTTTTTGAGAAAGGAGAGAGAATAATCCAGATCCTCCTGCGAGCTGGCTTCACTATTAAGCGAAGCAAAGTGAAAGGGCCTGCACAGGAAATTCAGTTCCTAGGAATAAAGTGGCAAGATGGACATCATCACATCCCAACAGATGTGATTGACAAAATCACTGCCATGTCTCCACCCACCAGTAAGACAGAGACCCAAGCTTTTCTGGGTGTAGTGGGCTTTTGGAGAATGCATGTTCCAAACTACAGCCTCATTGTGAGCCCTCTCTTTAGGGTGATGCGGAAGAAGAATGATTTTGTATGGGGCCCTGAGCAGCAACAGGCTTTTGAGCAAATTAAGCAGGAGATAGCCCGTGCTGTGGCCCTGGGGCCAGTGCGGACGGGACAGGATGTAAAGAACATCCTCTACACTGCTGCTGGAAAGGAAGGTCCCACTTGGAGTTTGTGGCAAAGAGCTTCTGGAGAGACCCGAGGCCGACCCCTTGGATTCTGGAGTCGAGCATACAGGGGGTCTGAGGAGCGCTACACTCCAACTGAGAAGGAGCTCTTAGCCGCGTATGAAGGGGTTTGAGCTGCTTCCGAAGTAATCGGTACTGAGATGCAGCTCCTTCTGGCACCTCGACTGACAGTGCTGAACTGGATGTTCAAAGGAAAGGTTCCCTCTACCCATCATGCTACTGATGCCACTTGGAGTAAGTGGATTGTGCTGATTACACAGCGAGCTCGGATGGGGAACCTCAGTCATCCAGGAATCCTAGAAGTGATCATGGACTGGCCTGAAGGTAAAAAGTTTAGAACAACGCCTGCAGAGGAGGTATCACGTGCTAAAGAGGCCCCAACATATAACGAACTACCAGAAGATGAAAAGAGATACACCCTGTTCACAGATGGATCGTGTCGCATTGTGGGAAAGCACCGCAGATGGAAATCTGCTGTGTGGAGCCCCACACGACGAGTTGCAGAGGCCACTGAAGGAAAAGGAGAGTCAAGACATTTTGCAGAGGTAAAGGCTGTCCAACTGGCCTTAGATATTGCTGAATGCCTCACGTTGGCCAGTGCTTTATCTTTACACTGACTCATGGATGGTGGCAAATGCCTTATGGGGGTGGTTACAGCAATGGGAACAAAATGGCTGGCAACGGAGGGGTAAACCTATTTGGGCTGCTGAACTGTGGAAAGATATTGCTGCCCGAATAAAGAATATAGTTGTAAAGGTGCGCCATGTAGATGCTCATGTTCCTAAAAGCCAGGCAACTGAAGAACAACAGAATAACCATCAGGTAGATCGAGCTGCTAAAGTTAAGATGGCTCAAGTAGACTTGGACTGGCAACACAAGAGTGAATTATTTTTAGTTCGATGGGCCCATGAGACCTCGGGCCATCAAGGAAGAGATGCAACATATAAGTGGGCTAGAGACCGAGGGGTGGACTTAACTATGGATGCTATTGCACAGGTTATCCATGACTGTGATACATGCGCCACAAGTAAACAAGCCAAGAGGATGAAACCTCTATGGGGGGAAGGGCGATGGCAAAAGTATAAATATGGGGAGGCGTGGCAGGTTGATTATATCACCTTGCCACAAACTCGCAATGGCAAGCGTTATGTGCTTACCATGGTGGAAGCAACCACTGGGTGGCTTGAAACATATGCAGTACCCCATGCTACCACCCGAAACACCATTCTAGGTCTCGAGAAACAAGTCCTATGGCGACATGGCACTCCAGAAAGAATTGAGTCAGATAATGGGACTCATTTCAAAAATTCTCTTGTAAATAACTGGGCCAAAGATCATGGCATTGAGTGGATTTATCATATCCCCTATCACGCACCAGCTTCTGGTAAGATTGAAAGATACAATGGATTGCTAAAAACCATGTTGAAAGCAACGGGTGGCGGAACATTTAAGCATTGGGAGAAGCATTTGGCTGAAGCCACCTGGTTGGTCAACACTCGAGGATCCATCAATCGTGATGGTCCTGCCCAATCCAGCTCCCTACCTACTGTAGAGGGAGATAAGGTCCCTGCAGTACATGTAAAGAACATGTTGGGGAAAGCGGTATAGGTCCTTCCAGCTTCTGGGAAGGGCAGACCTCTGCGTGGAACTGTCTTTGCTCAGGGACCTGGGTCCACTTGGTGGGTGATGCAGAAGAATGGGGATGTTCAGTGTGTACCACAAGGGAATTTGATGTTGGGGGAGTGCAGTCAGTAATTCCATTTTATATACATATATATATATGTTGTGTGTGTGTGTGTTTTTCTATATGTATCAAGCATGATGTAACAACGTGGAATAAGGGGTGGAATGTCATGGTTTTATGATTTTTGGTATTGGTATTCCACATCATAACATCATGCAGTCCATTAAGAGTTGGAGAGTTAACACTCGAGCCCCATGGATCATTGATAATTCCAGGTATACCTGTCTCAGAAGAGAAGAAGAACTACATTCCCCAGAGGAGTTTGCGATGCCTTGTATTTTTACGTGTTTTCCGCTCAGAGGGAGCAGATAAAAACTCTCTGTGGTCATGGGACACTCTCTTTCTTTCGGGATCAACTCAGCAGTGGGTGCTCGCTGCCGTATCGCCTTCAGCGTTAGCGTAAGGCCTTCGGTTTATTGGACACTCTCTCTTGCTCATTTTATTTGATTCATTAGCCTCAATTCCAATTATATTGTATTATATTCTGTTATTTTGCTTTCTGATATCTTATTTAGTAAATTAGCTTTCCTCCTCAGATCGTTGCTGCTGTTTTGTTTTCTAGGCCCATCTCCCTTTTCCCTTTTTCCCTTTTCCCTTCCCCTTTCCTGGGGTGTGGGTCTGTGGGTCCCCCGCACCAATCGTCACAGAACCAGGCTGATCCAGCCAGGTAAACCGTTGACAATTACTTCTTTGTATTTTTTTTCCCTTTAGTTACAATGTTCTGACTTACTGCAGGTCAGATGTTGTCTGTTAAACTATCTGTGAAACTTGAAAATCTAAAGCTGGAACTATATCCAGTATTTTATTGCTTGTTTTCATTAGTGAGTTGCCATTGATCTCAGTATAAATTAGGTGCTTAATAAGATTTTGTGAATCTAGATTTAAAGACATATAAGAAAGAAAAAAAAAAGTAAATTCCAAGTAAGATCATATAAAAACAAGTTGTGTCTATTAATTCAATGTTTACTAGGCTTGGCCTAGAGAAGTCAGAGTAAAATGAAAACAGAACATCGGTAATGTTCTGCTTTCAGTCTGTTTCTGTCTGAAACTGAAGAGGTATATTTGATCTTGAAGCATGCAGTGCTTTTTTCTGTATTGTCAAGCTGCTGTTCCCTGCAGTGTTAGAAATGAGATTTATCAGAAAATTGATATCATTTACCATTTTCATTTCAAATGAAATTTTTCATTAGTGTAATATGGATTTATATATTATGTATAGAAATTATTTTGTTTTACTTGAACAAATTAATCTTTGATGTCTTTGCATTCAGTAACAGCAAAATAAAAGTGCTCTCTGTTACTACATTCTCTAATGAGCATTACTGATTTGTAAATTTATATTTGAATAATATTTTAAGTGATAAAAAATTTCAAGCTTATTTCCATAGTGAATACCATGTATTTTGAGCTGAATTTTTTATGTGGGATGCAGAAGGACTCCTCATTTTCTTAAAAAATTCAATACCAGATACAGTTGACATAATTTTACATAGGCAGGGGTCCAGTATAAAAGGAATAAACTATCTTCTTCACATGGATACATGTAAATGAGGACTATATGTTTGTATAATTTGTGCACAGCCTTTCCCCTTAATGGATATGCCTTGTAGCACACTGCTATTTTACTTCACTCCTTTTGTTCAAGAGGAAGTGGTGTCACTGCCTCAACAGCCTGTGCAAGTGCCAAGTTGTGACTATCAATAGGGAAATGGCAGATATGAAGATTAGTTAACATCAAAGAATATGTGTGGAAGACTTTCCTGTGGGAATGAAATTACTTCATTACTTAATCTATACTAAGAATATATCTTAGTATTTAGCTTATGCAGCGTCTGAGGCATGGACTCAGATATGGATGATCCAAATTGTTTACTACAGGTTCTAACATCCTTTATATACATTCACAAATTTTCTCTTTTAACTTTTCCACCCGCCTTTACATGTTAACAAAATACTGCCCAAACACTCCTTAACCATGCATATCGATGCCCTTTAGTTATTCCCCTACAGGTAACACCAAAAAGAGAGAGTCAGTAAACAACGTGATGTTGAGCTGGCAAAGTCAGTGGATAACGGTATTTATCACAGTGAAAGCTAACAGTTGTTGATAGCAGTTGTATGGTTTTCTGAGCAAGCTATAAAAAGGAGGATGTGTTAAAGAGGACAGAATACAATGAGAAAAGTATTCATTGATGGATTATTTTGTTCATTCACTTTGCAAAACTTGCGAGATATTTTAAATTTTCTTTTTGTTTTTTTTTATTTCCGTACTTGAGAGTGAATGCTTTTTCACTTTTTTTTTTCTTTGCCTTTGAATACAGCCACACTCCTTAATTGTGCACACATCTTTCAGTAAAGATACCTTTAGTTGCAGGGATAAATACATATTTCTTATAAAACTTAGAAGTAATTTTCTCACTTTACCTGTCTTTAAATTTAAATACCTACATTAGAAGTTTTGTCCTTGGTCTGCTGCTATTACTTAGACCAGATTATATATTTTTGGAAATGTGGAGGAGGAGGCAGCATTGATTTTCTAAAAGCTCTTTTCTCACTGAAGTGCAGAATGATTTTGAAAATGAATTGTCCATAGTTCTTGCATTCTATTCATTGCCTGAAACAGCAGCCCATCTTGCTAGAGGACACAATCCTCTACAGTGATGGCAGGTTGATTATGTTGAGCCCCTCCCTCGATCTGAGGGGGTGAGATATGCCTTAACCTATGTCGACACTGTGAGTGGGCTAATGCAGGCCTATCCAGTACCAAAAGCCAACCAGGCATATACCATCAAGGCGCTCACAAAATTGATGGCTGCCTACGGGACACCACAAGTCATTGAGAGCGACCAAGGGACTCATTTCACAGGTGCAACAATACAACGCTGGGCAGAAGAGAACAATATCGAGTGGCGATTCCACCTGCCATACAATCCAACGGGGGCAGGCCTCATTGAGCGTTATAATGGTATTCTCAAGGCTGCCCTGAAGACGGACTCTCAGTCTCTGCAGGGGTGGACAAAGAGACTCCACAAAACCCTGCGAGATCTGAATGAAAGACCTAGAGATGGCAGACCCAGTGCCTTGAAAATGTTGCAAACAACATGGGCCTCCCCACTTAGGATCCAAATTACAGGTACAGATAATGAGGTAAGACCTCAGACCGGCCGCGAGAACAATCTTCTGCTCCCTGCCCCTGAGAACCTGAAACCAGGCACCGATAAAATAAGATGGCCTTGGAAGGTGCAGGTAGGAACACGATGGTGTGGCCTACTTGCACCTTGGGGGAGATTATTGGAGGTGGGGGGGTTCAGTAGTCTGTCCGGTAATTGGTACGTGGCCTACTGATATTGTGGTCAACACTCCAGTCTTTATTGCTAAAGGAACCCCTATCATGTCTCTGTGGCAGATCAAGACACCCCCTTTGGTGCCTGATATAATTGTGCAGCCACAGACATCTGGCCAGAAGGTTTGGTGCAGGTGGCCAGGGCATGCCCCTGTACAAGCTGAAGTGTTGACCCAAGACAGGAATGCAGCCTATATCTTACCCTGGAGGGCGGACCTCCCCCTCTTGGCACCTTTGAAACATCTTTATTACTCCCCATGAGTCTATGAGTCACCGAAGGGAACCAAATACTGCTGAAGTGTTCCAGAGTTGCTATAAGATCATGTGCAACGTCTGGTGATGGTCTACCTGAGACTGATGAAGAGTAGGACGGACCTACACAACATGACCGCATGCTTCCAGTAGATACCACAGAGCACTGGCCCAAGGAAGAACACAAGCCACGCGCTGATCATCACTCACCTCAGATTACATCGGTATGCATCGCGACGGGTTATTATGTAAGCGTTGCGATGTATTGGGTTTCTGTATTAAGGAGGACTCACCCTATAGTTACTTAATCAGTGGTTCATGTCGTGAAGGGGTGGAGTGTATGGGAACTGTTGAATCACAGCCTGAACCACTGATTGGTCACCTGAGGCGAGCACTGAGTCAGCCGCAGGGACACAAGTGAGTGTGATTGGAAGGAGCAGAGTTTGACTCCACCTCTCCTGAGACCCCATTTAAGGGCTGACCATTACCAGGGAAGGATCTCTGGTTGGAGATCCCTCCCTAGTGGGGTTATTGGCAAGCCTCGACCATCTTCAAAGGTGAGCCACTCTTTCCTTATTAACTATCTGTATACCATCGACTTAAGCCCATCTAAAATACACCATCTTTGGCACTATTTCTTTTGGGTGCTATTCTTGGGGGTTATTTGCCCTACACACTGTTAACCATTTTTCCTCTGTTTGCCTTTTAGTCAAGAAACACAGAAGTACAGAGTAACAAAATTTGCAGAAGAGAATGGGCAATTCAGAACTTGTTAGAGAGTATAGTTTGTTCTAGATATAGGCAATGTTATTTTGTTTCTGAAAGCAAGATCATTAACTTTGCTTTGTCAGTCTACAAATCTCCCGCATGTATACATAAACCCAAACATACATGAGCAGAAATCAATTTTATAACCAAAGAAACAGAAATCAATAACTGCACTGTGGTTATATTTAAATGTGAAAGATATTCATTGTTCTAAATATGTACTGTGCCTTTTTTTTTTTTTTTTTTTAATCAATTTTTCCTGTCACTGTCCATTAATACTTAGGGAAAAATGAAAGTATCCTTACTTTAGACATTTCCTCTAAATGTTTTAAGTGCTGCTGTAATAGTTGTAACTTAATCCAATAAAACAGTTTTGGGAATCTGCATTCTTTTTTAGAGGATGACAACATAAAAATGTTTGGATCCTGAAGTTGTTTAGGAATGGGAATTTGAATATATTCTCAGACATATCCTCACTTTTTTCAGTGTCTTTATTAACATTTATTCAACCTCAATGGTTTAGTTGACCAATGTGCTGAACTGTATACTTCAATTTTTAAGCTTCCATGAAATTTTTGGCATCTAAAAATGTCATGTTTAACATCCCTGCAGTGGGTACTTTTTTTTTTTCCTGCTTTCTTTGTTTGACTATCTGAATATACCACCAATTTACTGAATTTGTACACAGTGGTATATACCTATGTAAGTCCATGTTAGGATGCACTGTACCAGTGCTGGTCACAGTCCATTTTTTCTCTCCAAAATGCTCTGAATTGATATGCTATTTCATTGTCCAAGAAACACAAAGCTAGTGAGTGGTTCTGCTGATTTCTACTGTTAAGTATTCTGAGTGGACTAGCAGCAGAACATGTGATATTTTCAAATTCTATTTACACCTTTGTAGAGATAAGCATTTTCCAATGTCATGGTTAATTTAATGAAATGTTGCATTGTTTTCTCTAAATTCTTCTAGTGATGAATGGATAAGTCCAGGAAGATTAGGGTGGAGTTCTAGGAAAATCTGTTTGTACAGCCATAAAATGTGCTAGCATTAATGTTAAACATACTTGGTATTCATGCTGACAGATCAGTCCCAAGAACCAACCCAGCACCAGTTTGTTTTACTGTCAGAGACTATAAATGTTTTATTGGTCTTATAACTGGAGACATAAATTCATAGATACGTCAGGTTGGAAAGGACCTACAAAATCATCTAGTCCAACCATCCTCACACCACCGACCCTACCCACTAAGCTACTAAATCAAATCCCCTCATCTAAGCGCTTCTTAAAGCTAGGGATGGTGCCTCGACCACCTCCCTAGGCAGGCCACTCCAGTGCCTGTCCACTCTCTCAGAGAAAAATTTTTTCCTCAAATCTAATCTAAATCTTCCCTGGTCCAACTTGTGGACATTCCCTCTCATCCTGTCCTTAGTTATCTGGGAGAAGAGGCCAACCCACTCCTCACCACAGCCCCACTTCAGGAAGTGGTAGAGGGCAATGAGGTCTCCTCTGAGCCTCCTTTCCTCCAGACTAAACAATCCCAGCTCCCTCAGCCGCTCCTTGTAAGACTTGTGCTCCAGACCCCTCACCAGTTTTGTTGCCCTTCTCTGAACATGCTCCAGGGCCTCGATGTCTTTCTTGTAGTGAGGGGCCCAAAACTGAACACAGTACTCGAGGTGCGGCCGCATCAGAGCTGAGTCCAGGGGATGATCACCTCCCTGCTCCTGCTGGCTACACTATTTCTAATACAGGCCAGGATGCCATTGGCCTTCTTGGCCACCTGGACACACTGCTGGCTCATGTTAAGCCGAGCATCAACCAACACCCCCACGTCTTTTTCCTCTATACAGTCTTCAAGCCATTCTGCCCCAAGCCTATAGCATTGCATGGGGTTATTGTGGCCAAAGTGCAGCACCCGGCACTTGGCCTTATTGAACCTCATCCCATTGACCTCAGCCCAGCTGTTCAGCCTATCCAGATCCCTCTGAAGGGTCTCCCTACCCTCAGGCAGATCAACACATCCTCCCAACTTGGTGTCATCCGCACACTTACTGAGGGTACACTCAATCCCCTCATCTAGGTCATCAATCAAGATATTAAACAAGACAGGCCCCAATACCGACCCTTGGGGGTCACCACTCGTAACAGGACGCCAGCTGGACTTAACTCTATTAACCACTACCCACTGGGCACGGCCCTCTAGCCAATTCTCAACCCAGAGAAGAGTGAACCTGTCCACACCACGGGCTGCCTGTTTCCCCAGGAGAATACCATCGGAGACCATGTCAAAGGCTTTGCTGAAGTCCAGGTAGACTACATCAACAGCCTTTCCCTCATCTACCAGTCTGGTCACCCAGTCGTAGAAGGAGATGAGGTTGGACAAGCACTACCAGCCCTTTGTGAACTCGTGCTGGCTGGGTCTGATCCCCTGGTTGCCATGCACGTGCCGTGTGATCTTCCTCAAGATCAACCGCTCCATAACTTACCCTGATATCGAAGTCAGGCTGACAGGCCTGTAGTTCCCCAGATCTTCCTTACGGCTTTTCTTGTAGACAGGAGTCACATCGGCAAGCCTCCAATCTTGTGGGACCTCTCCAGATAACCAGGAATGCTGATAGATGGCAGAAAGCGGCTTGGCAATCACCTCTGCCAGCTCCCTCAGCACCCTCGGGTGGATCCCATCTGGCCCCATGGACTTGCGGCAGTTCAGATGGAGGAGCAGGTCTCTGACTGTCTCTGCTAGGATCACAGGGGGTGTATGATGCGCTTCATCCCAGACTTCCAGGTCAGGGCGAAAAGTATCCTGAGGTTAACTGATCTGTCTATCAAAGACAGACGTGAAGAAGGCATTGAGAACCTCAGCCTTTTCCTTATCCTCTGTGGTTACATTCCCTGCCGCATCAAGTAAAGGAGAGAAATTCTCCTCAGTTCTTTTACTGTTAATATATTTGTAAAATGATTTTTTGCTCTGCTTTACTGCAGTAGCCAGTCTAAGTTGGAGCTGGGCTTTTGCATTTCTAACTTCCTGCCTGCAAATCTTGGCAAGTTCTCTGTAGTCTCCCCAAGTAGCCTGTCCCATCTTCCAGAGGACATAGACTCTCTTTTTCTCCCAGAGTCTCAACAAAAGTTCCCAGTTCATCCACACTGGTCTTCTTCCCCTCCAGCTTGACTTACGGGACTCAGGGACAGCCTGCTCCTGTGCCTTTAAGATTTCCATCTTGAGGAGCATCCAGGCTTCCTGGACCCCTTTACCCCCCAGGAGCAAGTCCCAAGGGACCCCTGCAACAAGCGTCCTGAACAGGTCAATGTCTGCCCTCCGGAAGTCCAAGGTAGCAGTTTTGCTAGTCACCCTCTTGACATCACCAAGAATAGCAAACTCTACAATTTCATGGTCACTCTGGCCAAGACAATCCCCAGCCTTCATATCTCCTACTAGTCCTTCTCTGTTAGTGAAGAGCAGGTCTAGCAGGGCACCTCCCCTGGTAGGTTCTTGCACCGGCTGTGTCAGGAAGCTATCTTCCATACACTCTAGAAATCTCATGGACTGAACCCTCTGCGCAGTATTATATTTCCAGCATATATCAGGGAAGTTGAAGTCCCCCATGAGAACAAGTGCTGGCCATCGTGCAACATCTACTAGTTGCTTGTAGAACACCTCATCTGTCTCTTCATCCTGACTAGGTGGTCTACAACAGACCCCCACCATGATGTCACCCCTACAGACCATCCCCCTGATCCTTACCCATAGACACTCTACTTTGTCATTTCCAACCTCAAGCTCTTCAACATCAAGACACTCTTTATAGAGCTATGCCACCACCCTTTCTTCCCTGTCTATCCCTTCTGAAGAGCTTGTAGCCATCAATCCCAGTACTCCAGTCATGGGAGAGGTCCCACCATGTTTCTGTAATAGCGACAAGGTCATAGTCAGCCTGCCTCACAATGGCTTCAAGCTCCTCTTGTTTGTTGCCCATGCTGAGTGCACTGGTGTAGATGCACTTCAGCTGAGACATCTGCCTCACACCTTGCTACAGCACAGCCCCCCTGGGCTCTTTATCGGTGAGCCCTGTTTTATCACCTTCCCCCATCACAGCTAGTTTAAAGCTCTCTCGATGAGTCCAGCTAGCTCCTGTGCTAGGATTCGTTATCCCCTTTGAGACAGGTGCATTCTATCAACAGATAACAGGCCAGGAGCCGAGTAAACTGCCCTATGGTCAAAAAACCCAAAGTGTCTGTCCCTACACCAGCCTCTCTGCCAATTATGCATCACCTGTGTTTTCCTAGCCCATTCCGTGTCCTTTACCACCCCAGAAGGTATGGAAGCAAACACCACTTGTGCTCCCACCCCTTGAACTAATTGCCCTAAACCCCTGAAATCTCTTTTCATAGTTCGCAGGCTTCTCACTTCATCGCTGTCTGCTTGAACTATGAGATACAGTACTGTGAGGCTTTAAATGAGGCTGATCTGTTTGCAAATATAGATGTTTCTAAGTTAGTCAGACATGCAAAATAAGATCTTAAGTATTCAGAATGACCTGCTGTCCGCTTAAAATAAATGACTCAAAATTTCACTATTCCATAGCTAATTACAGTAATTTTAAGAAGTTTGAACTGCAAACATAATTTTGAAATGAAGCACACTACTGGTATTGTTTGGGTACAGGCTATTTAAGAAAGAAATTATTGTTTGAATGTGTTTGATAACAATTGCTATTCAAATGGTCTCTGTATGAAAGCCTACACTGGTGTCCAATGATCTTAAGGTCTAAATCTTTTATGCACTAATTACGAATGTGTACACAAATCTAAACTTTTTAAAGAAATATTGCTTCTGAACTTATTGACACTTAAGCAATACAAAATTTAAGCAACATACACTAACAAATAATGGATGTGTTCATTAAAAAAATGTTTTTAAATTAAAGCCATGCATTTCTTATCTCTTGCCTGTATCCATGCAATGAAGGTAAAAAGTGTTTGTATTTCTGATCTCTCAAGATGGTAGGGTTCTGTTTTTCCAATTTTCTATTAATATTTTTCATTAAGGAATATTATTCATGTACTTCAATCAACTGCTCTCTCTATTTTACTGCTTGTTTTGCATTTATTTTCCCCACCTTAGAGTTGGAAATGTGTCTGCACCCTTATTATAGATTCCAAATTCAGAGCTGGTTCCCTTGGAAACTACATGAAGTACATCTTTCTTGACTATTTGTTCTTTCAAATAACTGAGCTGTATTCATACCCCTTTCATCTATTTCTCCACAGAGCTTGGTATTAGCAGCTATGCCCAGTTTATTTTTTATTTTAGCTCCCTTCCTTAGTCATTTAAGGTGACACTGAACGTAGAGTGGTCATCTTCTCATTTTCTGATAATCATTACATATCTCGCATATATAGTTTTTGTTAAATAAAAAATTAAATAAATGAAAGAATATACTACTTGCTATCTAGAAACTGTTCAGCAAACAGCTAGTGTTGCAAGCAGTGATGCTGCACAGCAATAATATGTGCAATAAGCAATCCCCTTCCATCAGAGAGAAGCAATAGCTACTGTTTTCATTTTTTATGCACTCCCCTTTACAATACTGTGGAAACCAACAAAATGATCCTGGTGAAGAAAAAGATTAACTTAATAAAAAAAATTTTTGTGAATGATAGTCTTAGAATTGAATAAAGTCTTTAAAAGTTCTCAAGAATCAGAATTCAAGTAACATATTTAGGTAATTATCAGATCTTTAGGTTTGTATCTGATCTTGTAGGAAATAGCTCTATTGAAATTTTTCATGCCTCAAAATTGGTCTACTAGTTCTGTCTTGTTCTCTATCTGCTTTTCTAGCATATTCAGACTGTCTTGAAAACCCTGACAAAAATACTGGTGCTCATAATTAACCCTGGGAGTAGTAGGCAAGTGGGAAGATGTTTACAATCAGGACTGTTTTTGGTTGAGTAAAGCTCAAACTGAACATGCATTTGAGAGCTTCATTTGTATGTACTTGTTTTCTATAAACAAGTTAATTTTGTGATATCTGAATATTCAGACATTATTTATAAGCATTGAGACATTAAGTGCCTCTTAAGCCCCATCAGGGATAGAAGAAACGTCAAAGTTAAATCCCTGTGATCTGTTGCATCCTTCTCAGCTTCAAAATCTTGTGAAATTTAGAGCTCATTATGGCAAATGTTCTTCAAAACCTACCTCTACTTAGTGTAGTGATCTTAAAGTTCTGTATTTGGTGGAAGCCAAGTACTCATGGTTCATTTATAATTCACCAAGAGGGAAACAAACATTAGAAGAGAGCAAAGATACAAAGGGTGCAAAGATCAGTGCTAAAGACAAGGAGAATGAAGTGCCTTCATGGATGTGATTCCTGTCTCTTTTGACACTACTAGGAACCTCAGTTTTGAGGTTAGTTTAGATGCCTGACTTTTCAATACCTAAAATGAGATAAGATGAAGGTAGGCCTTCGATCTAAAAGCCAGGAATGAAAGGAGGCTTTGAACATTTAATCGAACAAGGCCAATCTGTCCGAGGGAAAAGCTTTCATGGAAAACTTGATGACGTCAGCCAAACTTCTTTTCAGGAGTAGTCATGGTCAATAATGACTCAATCTAAAAACAGGAGTTTTAAAAAATTATTTTGATGTTTTCTCACAATGTCAAAAGAGTAATTCAGAAGTTCTCTATGGACATGCAGAGACTTTGTCATGGTTTTATGATTTTTGGCATTGGTATTCCACATCATAACATCATGTAGTGTATTAAGAGTTAAAGAGTTAATACTCCAGCTCCGTGGATCATTGATAATTCTGGGTATACCTGTCTCAGAAGAGAAGAAGAACTACATTCCCCAGAGGACTTTGTGATGTTTTGCATTTTTACATGTTTCCGCTCAGAGGGAAAGATAAAAACTGTCTGCGGTCACGGGACACTCTCTTTCCTTTGGGATCACTCAGCAGTGGGTGCTCGCTGCCGTCTCGCCTTCAGCGTTAGCGTAAGGCCTTCGGTTTATCAGACATTCTCTTGCTCATTTTATTTGATTCATTAGCTTCAATTCCGATTATATTGTATTTTATCATGTTATTTTGCTTTCTGATCTTATTTAGTAAATTAGCTTTCCTCCTCAGATCGCTGCTGCTGTTTCGTTCCTAGGCCCAACTCCCTTTTCCCTTTTCCCTTCCCCCTTTCCCTTCTTTGGGGTGTGGGTCTGCGGGTCCCCCGCACCAATTGTCGTGGAACCGGGCCAAACCAGCCCGGTAAACTGTTGACAGACTTACAAACAGTTCCCTTCAGTTAGTGGGTCATGAGTCCTGGCTGCTGTGAAAGTTCCTTATACTTTTTCTTTCTTTCTGGCTCTCCCTTTGCATTACAGGAAATGCCTCAATAGTTTGATTTTCATTGTATGTTGTCAGTCCATTTGAATTCAATGCTCCTGACTTGGAAGAAATTTACAGAAGAGCATTCAGGAACAAAGCTGTGATAGCATTAACACATAATTGTTTCTCTATTCCCTTACTAGTTTCAGACAGGCTGAAGAAGTGGGCCCAGGTGAATTTAATGTCAATTACTAGACAATTCATACCAAAGTTGGGAAATACCACAGCAAAACAACTTCCAGGATCAGTGGCTTTAAGAGCAGGTCTGTCACGTAGACTGATCCAGGCCAAACAGATTATGTGAACTTGTCCTAGCTTCTGACGGGCAAAGCTTTCAGGCCTTGTTTTGGATGTAGTCTTGTCAATCTATCTGAGAACTTCCAAAACGTGGCAGCAATAAATTGGTTGGTCTAAAGCAGCCTGCTAGGGCTGTATGATTTGACAAACATAGTCTGGTTGGAAATTAGTCACACGAAAGATTTAACCTTAGTGAAATATTCAACGAGAATATTGTCCTGGAAAATATCTGACCATCTCTACTCAAGTTAAGAGAACCAGTTCTCACTAAGGCCACACATATAAACTGTGAGCATTGGTTTCATTAGCATGACTCCCTAATCACAGTGTTTTTGTAACTACTGAGTAAGGTCTTTACAATACACACAATATTTCAGTTTTCCACCAGCAGCTTTCAACAGTCTTTGTGTTTTGTTTCCTAATTTAAACATGCTTTTTGTGCACAAGTATGAATCATGCTACTATAGTAGAGTACTGACTTTTATTTTTCTATGTTATAAATGCTTGCTTTCCCTTGCTGTTTGAAGTGTGTATCTGCCATAAAACTAACACAAATTAGAAAATAGGAAATGGTCCTATTTTGATTCTTATTATTTGCTTACATGACTATCTTAAATGGTTCCTGAGGACCTCAGGTCCATCGTGACATCAGAGCACAAAGTTCTATGCATATCTGTTCTTCTGCTTCTTAAATTAGACATTTGCCCATGTGTCTTATTTAAGTTCAACTCTGACTGAAATAGGTAAACTGGTCTTTTCTGTAATAACCTGAATTCATGCAAGTTACTAAAGAATATAAAGTCTGATGATTAGAAAATACATGTTAGCTCAGAACTGTGATCATGAAAACTTTATCTGCAGCACTGACCTTCCTTTTCATATGGATAAAAATAAGTTTTAGCTGCATAGCTTGATTCACTTCCTTCGCCCATGGTTTATTAGGATCCATAAACTCAGTGTTTTGGATTTATTTCACATCAAAATGTATGTGTTGAGATTTCCCTTTTCATCATTGTAGATTAATAAAAGAGACCAGGTTGGAAGGGAACTCAGAAGATCACCAAGTCCAAGCTTTTATGGCAAAGTGTACCTAGATGAGATTATCTAGCACTCCACACATTCACATCCTGAAAATCTCCAGCGATAAGGATTCTACCATGTCTCTTGGGAGGTTATGCCAGTGACTGATTTTCTAACTGTAAATACTTATTTTTTTTACATGAAGATGAAATTGCTCTTTTCCCAACTTCTACAAATTGCCCCTTTCCTTCTCCATGTAGCTACTTGGGAAGAGAGGATTTCTGTCATCTTTGTACCCATCCTTTAAGTACTGAAACATTGTGATGAGATTGCCCTTGAATCATCTCTTCTTCAGTGTGAAAAGATCTGATTTCTTTTTAAATTTTCTTTTATTTATTTTTTTATTTTTCTTTATGTGTGTGTTAGAAATTTGAGATTTTTTTTTTTCTTTTTAAACTATATATCTAAACCCCTTTGGAACAGTGTGGTGATACTGAGCACCTTCACTACATTGATGTCATTGCTGTGTGGAGCAAAACAGCAGAGGAAGTTTTTGAGGAAGAAGAGCAAATAATCCAAATTCTTCTGGGTGCTGGTTTCACTATTAAGCGAAGCAAAGTGAAAGGACCTGACCAAGAAATTCAGTTCCTGGGAGTAAAATGTCAAGATGCGTATTGTCACATCCCAGGAGATGTGGTAGACAAAATCACCAGTATGTCTCCACCCACTAGCAAGAAAGAGACACAGTCTTTCCTGGGTGTAGTAGGTTTACGGAGAATGCACATCCCAAACTATAGCCCTCTCTATCAGGTGACATGGAAGAATAATAATTCTGTGTGGGGTCCTGAACAGCAGCAGGCTTTTGAGCATTTTAAGCAAAAGGTAACCCGTGCTATGGCTATGGGGCCAGAACAGGTGGGAAAGGATGTAAAGAACATCCTCTACACAGGTGCTGGAGAGAAAGGTCCCACTCAGAGTCTGTGGCAAAATGCCTCTGGGGAGACCTGAGGTCGACACCTGTGATTTTGGAGCAGAGTGTACAGGGGATCGGAATAGTGCTACACTCAAACTGATAAGGAGATCTTAGCTGCATACCAGGGAGTTCAGGCTGCTTCTGAAGTAATCGGCACTGAGACACAGCTCCTCCTGGAACCCCTACTGCCAGTGCTGAATTGGATGTTTAAAGGAAAGGTTCCGGAAAGGTTCCTTCCACCCATCATGCTACTGATGCCACTTGGAGTAAGTGGATTGCGCTGATTACACAGCGAGCTCAGATGGGGAACCTCAGTCATCCAGGAATCCTAGAAGTGTTCATGGACTGGCCTGAAGGTAAAAAGTTTAGAACAACACCAGCAGAGGAGGTATCATGTGCTAAAGAGGCCCCAACATATAACGAACTACCAGAAGATGAGAAGAGATATGCCCTGTTCACAGATGGATCATGTCGCATTGTGGGAAAGCACCGCAGATGGAAATCTGCTGTGTGGAGCCCCACATGACAAGTTGCAGAGGCCACTGAAGGAGAAGGAGAATCAAGTCAATTTGCAGAGGTAAAGGCTGTCCAACTGGCCTCAGATGTGGCGGAACGGGAGAGGTGGTCAATGCTGTATCTTTACACTGACTCATGGATGGTGGCAAATGCTTTATGCAGGTGGCTGCAGCAGTGGGAACAAAACAACTGGCAATGGAAGGGTAAATCTATTTGGGCTGCTGAACTGTGGAAAGACATTGCTACCAGAACAAAAAAAAAATTGGTTGTAAAGGTGCATCACATAGATGCTCATGTGCCCAAGTATCAAGCTACTGAAGAACAGAAAAATAACCACCAAGTAGATTGAGCTGAAAAAATTGGAATGGCTCAAATAGACTTGGACTGGCAGAACAAGGGAGAGTTATTTTTAGCTCGGTGGGCCCATGAGACCTCAGACCATCAAGGAAGTGATGCAATGTACAAGTGGGCTAGAGACCAAGGGGTGGACAATTATGGACACTATTGCACAGGTTATCCATGACTGTGACACACATTAAACAAGCCAAGAGGATGAAACCTCTTTGGGAGGAAGGGCAATGGCAAAAGTATAAATATGGGAGGTGTGGCAGGTTGATTGCATCACCTTGCAATGAGCTCACAGTAGTAAACGTTATGTGCTTACCATGGTGGAGGCAAACACTTGGTGGCTTAAAACATATGCTGTACCCCATGTTACCACCCGAAACACCATCTTAGGTTTGGAGAAGCAAATCCCATGGTGACATGGCACCCCAGCAGGAATTGAGACCGACAGTAGAACTAATTTCAAAAATTCTTTTGTAAATACTTGGGCCAAAGAACATGGCATTGAGTGGATTTATCATATCCCCTACCATGCACCAGCTTCTGGCAAGAATGAGTGCTACAACAGGTTAAAAAACATGTTGAAAGCAACGGGTGGCAGCACCTTTAAGTACTGGGAGAAAAATTTGGCAGAGGTCACTAGGTTGGTCAACACTAGAGGACTGGTCAATCGAGATGGTCCTACACAGTCCAGCTCCCTACATACCATAGAGGGAGACAAGGTCCCTGTGGTACACATAAAGAGCATGTTGGAGAAAGTGGTGTGGGTCCTTCCAGCTTCTGGACAGGTCAAACCCCTCCGTGGAACTGTTTTTGCACAGAGACCTGGGTCTCTGGTCGCTTGGTGGATGATGGAGAAAAATGGGGATGTCAAGAGTGTACCACAAGGGAATTCAATACTGGGGGAGTGCAGCCAGTGATTACATGCGTATATATGTATACAGATATGCCTCTATGTAATGCACATTAATTACTGATTTGTTTGTATATAGATATATGTTAAGCATGATGTGATGATGTGGAATAAGGGGTGGAATATTGTGGTTTTGATGCCAGTATTCCACATCAGAACATCATGTTAGGAGTTAACACTCTGGAGGGGAGCAGAAGAGGGGTGGAGCTCCTGGACAGGCACCAGCCACTCTCCGGCATGCTTTCTCTCAGCTTGCAGCAGAGATAAAAGTATGCGTGCTTCCTCTGCAGTTTGGCTAACATAAGAAAGATCTCACATCTTGGTCACACCTCTTTCCCAGTTTATTCGATTTTGTTAGATTTAGTAAATTACTACCTGGTCTAGTGGTTGAAACTCAATGATCTTTGAAGTCCCTTTCAACCAGGCCATTCTATGATTGTATGATTCTAGGATGATGATTCTAAATCAGATTAATGAGAACCAATTGAGCATGTGCATAAAAAAAAAGTGCGGCAATGAGTCAAACATCTTACCCCATGTCTCACTCCCAATTTATAGGAGAGAGAAGTTCTTTTTAAAATATGTATATTTATACCTGTCAGCAAGATGATTAAGTCACAACAGGTCAAATGTTAGTCCAACCAGTTTATTGCAAACCCTAGTTGCTTAGGGATAATTGGAAGGGAAGATGGGCGATAGACAAGAGACAGGAAATAAAAAATCAAGTAGTCTTGGTAGAAAGCAAGAGAGAGAATCACCACCATGGGTTCAGCAAGGTTCATAGTTCAGGCGCTGATCTCCAGTAGTGATGGGTCATGGAGGTTCTGTTGTTTGGTTGACAATGACTTCTTTTCCTCCTTTTTTCTCTCTCCTCTCTTTTCTTTCTCTAAATTCTTAACAAAGGTATAACTTATTTATAAGTCCAAGGTGGTCAAGTCAGCTCTTTTTGAAGAGGCAGCTCCTGTCTTTTGGATCTCCACAAAAACTTCTTTGTTCCCATTTTCCACGCCTTGCCAACAGACAGAGAGGGGGCAGGAAAATGCCAAATTGTATCTTGCCTTCACAGCATACAATGGTATCATTCCCCAGTCTCCCCTGCCAGTCATCCAGTCACAGGTCATAATACTCCTGAGCAAAATGCCTCCAAAGTGCTTTCAAATGTAAACACTGTACACAAAGGGTTGCTGGCTATGTAACACCCACCTAGACAATCTGCAGCTGTCAGTTAAAGTCTTATCACTAGAAAGGCCTTACTAAGCAAGCTTTGAGATAAAGAAAAACAGTTTTTGTCTTTCACATCCCCAAAACAATGAGCAGCACAAGTGACTCTTTTCTGCACAGCAGGACAAACTCTTCCTTTGAGCAGGGATACCTCTCGAAGTCACACCTGCACAGATCCCTCATACGTGATGTCAAGACACCTTGCTGATCCAAATCCTCAGTAACTGACTAGTAGTTTGCTTTGAGCTTCGTTATCATCACTATGGTTCTATCTGTGACTGTGCACATAGGATCCCTCAGACACAAGCTCCTGAACAGGTCTGGGACTAGTAACCTGCAGAACAACACTCAAGATTCACAGAGAGTCAGAATGAAGGTAGTTTATTATTTTAAGGTGCACACTGGTGCATGGGGCTAACACCGCCCCAATTGTGCAACCAGTGGCTCCTAAGCAGACATATTTTTACCACATAAAATGCACAATCATGATTCCACAAAGGGAGAAAAGCTAACTCATTCTAGATGATGATCCTATGCTAACTAATTTTGCAAATGTCTTCTTGCTCTCCACTCCTTCTTGGACATGCAGTGTGTATTGGCAAGTCTTTCTGAATATGACATTCACTGTAGTGGTTGGTCCAGTTTCTTATATGAAAGCTTCAGACCTGGAATTCAAGGAATCTACCACCTTGCAATGTGCCATCGATAAGCAAAAGCCTTGCCCAGTTTCTAGCAAACTCCTCCCAAGTCCTGCTTATTCCTAGTACACCACTCCTCAATCTCCACCTCTGGAGTGAGTGTTCCTCCCCTAATTCTGCGAAATTCAAACAAGCCCCCTCCCCTTGTACAACTTCCCCCAACAGGGCTATCCCAGGGTCTCAGCTTCCATTCACTAGGAGTGGATCCAGCTGTGTCAAGGACCCTTTTCTGTGTACTTTGAGAAGTTTAGAAAGCAAGGGGGTCTGCTCTGATCCTTGTGACACAGCAGGAGGACCTCCTGCATGTATGTGTTTAACCCTGCCCTCCATGCAGAAAATAACCAAGTGAATCCAGTCATCTCCAATCTTGTTAAGTCCCGGTTAAATCACTATGGCATATCTACATCAAGAAATGGATTCCTGCTTCTCCCTTAGGAGGGTATACTGCAGCTGTATCCATCTGTTATAAGTTGGTAAAGTCTGCACAATCTCAACTAGGGACACCAAATGATTACAGGAGCCATGGAATGAAGTCCAGTCCCAAATTCTTATATGACTGGACTCATGACAACTGTCATAACTGAGAAACAAGAGTTCACTAGGGGTTTTAAAACAGTGGTAGGGGGAGAAGTGTTATTTGCAAATTGTCTCAGTTGCTGGGGACATTCCTATGGGCAGGAAGGGACACAGGGGACATGGCCCAGCCATGACGGGCAACAAGAACCTCACTCAGACCACTGGGACCACAAGGCCACAGAGAAACCAGGCCCCTCCCAGGCCTTCCAGCAGCTATATGGCCCCACTGAAACTGCGCCCCAGTGCCCCAGCCACCATCCCCCTTCACCCACCTGACGCCGAGAAATCCAATATAGTAACTTGACGCACCAATGCAATATGTCAAGCAGGTATTCCCTTTATTACAGCGCTGGGTGCATAGGGGATCTCTCCACCAAACACGTACACCAAAGAGAGAAACGAATACGTGTGTAAAGGTATAGCACATGCATATTCATCACATTCCAAACTCTGGTTATCAAGGGGATTAAACCTAAGGGTCAGTTCTGCTGGAAATTTTCAAACCTTGAAGGGGGAAGAGCTCCTCACCATTCCTGTGGGTGTTTTGTTTATCTTGTTGGGACGCCAGGAAGTTTGTCCTGCTTTCTTATCTGTTTGTGTAACGCATCTGGCCCAACAGATAAATCAATAGGGAGTACAGCTGTCTTTCTCATGATTCACATCCAAAGCCGCTGTTGCAGCAGTGAAGGCCCCCGGGATGCCGCCATCCTCCGCGGTCTCCAACGCCTCCCCCGAAACCTCCAAGCACGCTGCGGGGCCACGTTCCCCCACCGGCTCCGGGAGGCCTCGCCCAGAACTGGCGTGGGAGAAAGGGGGGGCGGCCACGGCCTGTGGGAGGGGAACGAAAGGGAGGAACGGGAGTCGGGGGGAGAACGGCCCCATCGGGCACGAAGAACCCCGGCCACGTACCACCCCTGGCCCCGTCTCCCAAGTCGCAGAGGAATAGCCCCCCAAGCCCCTTCAGCCCCATTCCCGAGCCCCCGCGCCACCACCCCCTCAGCTCACGTGACGTCCGCTGCACATCACTTCGAGTGACATCACACCGCCATTGCCCGGATTTGCCCTCATTCAGCATGGTGGGCCGAGCACGCCCACCCCAACGCGTAGCGCAGGCA
Source organism: Callipepla californica brunnescens (assembly GCA_023055505.1). Lineage (NCBI taxonomy): Eukaryota > Metazoa > Chordata > Aves > Galliformes > Odontophoridae > Callipepla > Callipepla californica. The sequence goes on from JALIRH010000014.1 coordinate 709,322, forward strand.
GCCGAGAACGCTTTCCAACAGAGAGGAAGCGTGGCCTCGTTCGTCCAATCGTCACTCCTCCCGGGCTTTGAGTGACAGCCACAGCAGCCAATTAGCTCTGCTCAGACTCAGGGGAGGACACGTGCATGTGGCCAATCGTGGTGGCAGAGCTCTCCCCGGAAGAGAAATGGGGGGGAGGGGGGGAGGGGGGAGGAGGTGCCTATAACAGGCAACAGAGGCAACCAATGAAGATTTTCCTGAGGAGAGGTTTTCATTTTCCTGATGGAAGAGCTGGCCAATAGGAGAGGTGGGGGGGCGGGCTGCTTTTTTTTTTTTTAGTGTTCTGCACTTAGCGTCCTATGTATTTCATTGCATGCAAAAACGTCAATACGAATCTTGGTTAATTGACTGCAGACCAGTTAGAAGCTAGCAGCAAGCCAACAGTAACTTTCCAATTGTTTATGAATCAGACATGAAGCAATTTTTCACCTTGAGTGCTGCTATTTGGGTTTTGTGGTTTTGTTTTCGTTTTCCTGTGTTAAAACTACAGATTATAGAGCATTTGAAGGTAAAATAATTATGATGATTGCTAAAAATAAATCTAAATTGGATCCAAGAGTAAAGAAGCGTACTTTATGCAGTGCAGTGCTGGCTAAGGTGTTGGATGTGTTAGTAGCTGCAGGTCTTTGCTATCTGTAAAACACACAGCACTGCCATCACTCACTGCTGTAGATTTTGCACATCTTCTCGCTGTGGTCCCCACAGTGCTATGCAGCGTAACATAATAGGTACAGAACTCCTGTCAAAGGAGCACAGCCCCCAGACCAGCCAAGCTGCCTACCCTGTGCTCTGTCCTGTCCTCCAGCAGCGAAGTGATCTGGGGGGGCCTCCCAGGCCCATCTGTGTGGAGGGGGTGAGGGGAGGAGAGGGAGGCACGAGACATGGGGCATCCCTGGCCCTGATGAGCAGGACAGCAGTATGGGGTCACACAGCCTTGCCCACATATCTTATGAGGGATCTCAGCCCTCCCTCTGGATACCCTGGATCTCAGAGCCACTCCACTGGACCTCTTTTCTCCTCTTTTCTTACAGATTCTGCTTCCTCTACTTTCTCCTCCTTCTTTTTCTTCTCTTCTAAGTGAGTCGAGACTCTTTTCATTTCTGTCCTTTTACAGGAGCAACTGACATCGATTCTGGTGCCTCCCGTGGTTGATCAGGTTGATCAGTTTCGATGCTCTCTCTCTCCAGCTTGGCTCAGAGTCTCTCCCATTCAGCTATGAGGGCATTTAGTTCAGATTCGAGCAAGACTTGATGAGCCTGAATGTGGGATTGTTCAGTTTTGAGACTGAATATTGTTAACTGGAAGGCATCTCGCTCAGTTTGGAGGGAGTACCTTTCAGACCAGAGTGACTAAGTAGGATTGGATAGAGTCTCGCTTGGTTTGGAAGGTGTCTCGCTTGGACTGGAAACTGTCTAGCTTGGATTGGATTGGAAGAAGTCTCTTTTAAAACTTGCTGTTGAGAATGCCAACACTGACTGCAAAAAGCTTCTTAAGTCCTTTCCAAACCAAAATCCCACCCTGATAGAAATGGTTTAAGAGAGTAACTGCATAAAAAAATAGAACATCAATATGAGGCTATGGCCACAGCTCTTGCAGCTACAACAGGTCCCTCCGAGACTGCAGAAGTTTGCTATGACTGTGGCAAACCCAACCACCTTAAAAGGGACTGCTTGGGTCTGAGAGGAGACAACTATAAAGCCTCTTCTTTGTGACCACGGTGATGTAAGGGACAGCACTTTGATAACGAATGTCATTCTAAGTATGATTCTGAAGGTCACCTGATCTAGGGAAAACGGCTCCAGAGGGCAGGACTGCGCCATGCTCTAGCACAAATGCCTCAGCCACCTCCACAGATGCCACTGCAAATGCTGCCAATGCAGATGTTCCACAGAGTCTTCCCCAAGTCTTCACCCAGCAACTACAGACAATGCCAGAAAGGACTTGTTAACCACAGTCATAGTAATGTTGCTCGATTCTTCTGTCCATTTACTTCCTACGGGGTCTTCGGACCACCAGGACCCTGAAAAAGTGCCTCAACCAACCTTTCTGGACTTTCTGTCCTTCCTAGAGTTATAGATTCAGACACTGTTGGGAAAATAAAAATTATGGCTTGGACACCTTTTCCACCCTGTACTATACCTAAGGGGACCCGCATCACGCAGTTAATTTCCGTCCCACATGAATCGGTACCTATTGCAGGGGAACATAAAGAGAGAGTGAGAGGATTTGGTTCTACGAAAACCCCATAAATATTATGAGTACAGACAATTTCTGATAAACGTCCTACTTGCAAATGTACTCTGTCACTACAGGGGCAACAGATAATCCTCACTGGTATTATAGATACCAGAGCTGATGTAACTGTCATCTCTCAAGCTAAGTGACCTCCTACTTGAGCCCTCACTGAGGTACCCCAAGCCCTCATTAGAACTGGGGGGAGCAGCCACAGTTAGAATAAAATTAATAAAATAAAATAAAATAATAAAATAATAAAATAATAAAATAATAAAATAATAAAATAAAAGGTTTCATGCTTGCATCAAGCTGGAGACCTTGCCTCTTTATTACCACCACTGCCACACCTTCAGATAGTCCTGTGATTTAATATAAAAGGAAGGTCCCCAAAATCCGAATAAATACATACATATCAAAACATCAAAGTTGTTAGTAATGACAGACGAAGATTCTTATGGTTTATTTACCACCAAAGCTGACAGAAAGACGATTTGCTCATTTGGCATCATTTATTTCAGAAGTGTGCAAATAAGCAGCACAATGGCTTAGTATTATCCCACCTCACAGAGTCACTGAATCTCCCTGGAGGCAGCAGCCCTCTTCTCCACTACACAGATATCAAAAAAAGTATGTTCTTTTCATTGCTAAGGATTTGTCTCTTCTTCATTTGGGGTTGGGAGTGACTTTTATTAGGCAAAGAGCCTGACACACCTCTAAAATGAAAACCCCAAAGGCAGGTTCATTCACAGGCATAGATAAGGATTTATCACATGTCCACTAGTGAGCTGAACAGGTTCATGCTGCACTCCGTGATATACTGGCTGAATGGTTGGGCTCCAAGGGTTGTAGTGAACAAGACTAGATCTAGCTGGGGACATTTCACAACCAGTGTTCTTTATTGGGCACCTTTGGAAGAATTGTCTGTACAGTCTGAACTGTAACAGCACATAAAGTGATATATGGGGGAAATCGAAGTCTACAACTAATGCATGGAGAGCTTTTGTTCACAGGTACTGAGCACCAGCTAGAACTGCCAGCTCAAAACAGCACAGAAAACAGAAGTATGAAATTAGAGACACAAACCTTTAGATCTCTGGTGAAAAGGGGAATAAGGTGAGCACCCACATCCAGGTGTCCTCAGTACTACTTGGAAGAGACTGGACCACAGGCAGTTATTTTTCAATGATGTTCAAACTCCCCGTATTTCCCTCTAAGCAGGGAGGATCTGAGCATGAACGAGAGAGAATGAATGCAGAATAAGCACGGACGGAGAGGAGATCTGTGAGAGAGGGAGGGGAGCGGAGAAAATGTAAGGGTGTGTGGAGGGGAGAGGAACCAGCCTAAGGCCACGCAGAGCAGAACAGAGCTGACACGAACCCACTTAAATCCTCCAATCCTGTTCCCAAATACTCCCATTCACACTCCAACACGCCCTATCTTGCACCTGGAAACGCTCCTTTCACGTGCACTGAAATCGAGTAACTGCATTTCCAAAAGCCATCCCACAGCGTTGCAACACCACCCTCGCACACCCCACCGCTCCCCATCACCCCTACCCGCATTCGCTCTTCCCACGTCAAACGCCCCCTCCCGCACTCCGTGTCCCCGCCCGCAGCCGGGCACCGCCGCCGCCGCCGTCGGCCCCTCCCGCTCCGCACCCCACCGCCCCTTCCCTGCACTCGGGCTCCCTCCGCGGCCGGCCGCGTCCCCGCACCCCGCCCCCGCCGCAGTCGCCTCTCGGGCCGAGCCGCACCTACGTGGGCGACAGCCGGAGCCATGCTGGGCAAGGACTATATGCTGGCCATCATCCTCGTCAACTGCGACGGTCAGCCGCGCCGGGAGCGGGAGGGGAGCGCCGTGGGGAGGGGGGCCGGGGCGGGGTCCGTGGGGTCCGAGCGGCGGCGATCGCTGTCCGCGGTGCTGAGCTCGCGGAGCTCGTCCCGGGGGGGAGGCCGCTGCCCGGAGGCCTCTTCCTCTGCAGGAGAGTCCGGAGCGGTGGCATCTCCCCTCAAGCTCTCCCAAAGGCGCGTGGGGCATTCGCGCTCCGAACGGCGCTGGGAGCAGCGGGTTCTTCCCCTCCCTCGTATCTCCACTCCCCCTCCCCCCCGCGCCGTAGGGACTTCAGGGACTGGCTGAGCCCTGGCAAGGCAGGTGGCGGAGGAATGGTGCAACCGAGCGCTACCGAGCCGAGCTCGGACAGGGGGTGCTGGCAGAACCCCGAGAACGGACAGGGACCGGGTCCCACGCTGGGAGCACTCGCGGTCCAGTGGGAGGCTCGGCCTGGCCAGTGGCAGCCGGAGCACTGTCACTGGTGGATGGCAAAACGCCCGCCCCTCCTGACGACACCGCTATGGTGCACAAGCACCACATGGGGCACGATGACCTCTGTATTTTTAACTGCCGATCCGGGAGCAGATCCTGTTACTTATATTTATCCGCACCGTGGGCTTGCTCTTTCTATCTCTCCAGGGCATGCAGGAGAGGGCCGTTGCCCCCCCCAAAGTGGGAAGGAAGCCAGTCCTGGCATCCTACATTGCTGGCAGAGAGCCAGGAGCTGTGTGATTGCAGGGATGTCCCTAGGCCCTGCCTAGGCATCCCAGCTGAGTGCCTGCCTGGTGGGGCCACCCCACCTCTCAGTCTGCCAGCGAGGCAGCCACCTGCCTGTGCCAACTGTGGTGTGGGGGTCTGCTGCAGCTCCTACTGCCCCTCTGAAATCTCTCCAAGCCCTCCTGCTCATCACTCCCCTGCTCCATGCTGGGGAACTGGGTCACAGCCCAGAGGCCACTGCACAACATTTTCCCCACCAGCTTACTGCTTACTGCCTTGCAGCCTCCTGGGAGGAGCTCCTGTGGGAGCTTTCCCCCTTGCCTTACCCTGTCTCTGCATAGACAATATCTGGAGTGATCAGAGCCTGGAGACAGACCCTGACCTTCCCCCTGGCTGGAGAAAAGTCCATGACTCTCTGGGCACCTACTACTGGCATGTGCCCACGGGCACAACACAATGGCAGCGCCCTGCTAGCACTACCAGCCCAGGAGGGTGCCTGGAGGCTGACGGAGAGGAGGCACTCCAGGAAACGGTACGGGATGTGGGCAGGGAAGGAAGGGCTGGATCCCAGCAGCCGGGGTGCAGATGCAGGAGTCTCTCAGTACTTTGTGCAGCCTCCCATTGGAGCAGGACACTCTGTCACCCCAAAGTCCTGCTTGGCCCATTCCTGGCTAGGGTTAAATCCCTTAAAGGACTTCAGGAAGCCCCACAATGGCCCCACCCCAGCCATCCTTCCATGCTGTCCTTGAGCTGAGATTGCTGTCCCAGAAGGGAGGCTTCCTATGGGTGCTTCTGCAGTCATATGCTTGCTCTCCTGACACCCCCTGTTCTCTCTCAGGTCTGCCAGGCCTCTGTGGTGAAGCACACAACAAAAGCCAGGCCTGTTCCCAGCCCCATGGCCTCGCTGACCAGGAGGTAAAACTGCTCCTGTGCTTTGCTGGCTTGTGGCCGGGGAACCTCAGGGTCCCACTACTGGGGCCAGCAGCTTGAGCCAGCACCATGGTGGGATGCTGCCCAGACAATGGTGTGGGGGTGTTCTACTGCTCCTCCGGGCAGTTAGGGTCAGAAACGCTGAGCAGGAGCTTTCCCTTCCCTAACTCATCCCATTCCTTCACAGAACCTCGTTGACTTGGCAGGGAGATGACTTCCAGCAGCACAGCACAGAGCCCAGCTCCAAGGTACTGCATCAGGGCACTTCCCTGCACATGTGCAGCTCCACATAGCCTGAGGGATCCCTGCTCTGCCACGTACTGGCTGCGGAGGCTGGCACAAGAAGGGGCCACCAGTAGCTGACAGGCACCAGGGTGGGAGCAGAGCTGGCAGTAGAGGCATAGAGAGATGCACAGAATGGTAGCTATGCCAGCCTGGCATCCAAGCCCCAACACCTCTCTGCTCAGTGCTTTGCTGTGCGTTCGCTGGGCTGGGTGGAGATCCCTGAGGAGGACCTAGCACCCGGCAAGAGCAGCATTGCTGTCAACAACTGCATCCAGCAGCTCTCCAACAGCCAGGGCCAGGGCTCTGCAGACAGCTGTGGAGAGGTGAGCTATGTGGCAGATCCCACTGCTGTGCTCCAGTGCGGTTCTGTGGGATGAGGCTGTCCCCACCCTTGGTGTAGTTCTGGGCTGGGTGGCCAGGGCCCATTCCCAGAAGTGGGACATGGGATGTGCGAAGTGGGGCCGCAACCAGGTGAGGGTGTCACCGGCTCCCTGCAGGGCCAGGACCTGGTGATGATCCTGAAGAAGGACACCATGAGCCTGGTGGACCCTCTAGACCACAGCCTCATCCATTGCCAGCCCATCATCAACATCCGTGTCTGGGGCGTCGGCTGCAACAAGGGCAGGTGCTGGGCACGGGGTGGGGCCATGGGTGCGCTGCAGTTCTGCTGCTTGGCCCTGAGGGATTCAGGCATGAACTGACCGCCCCACTCTTCCCCCCCACCGCCACGCCGTGCACAGGGACAGGTAAAGGCAGGTAAAGCTGTGAGAGGCTGAGCGGAGCACTGTTTCTGCCAAGCATACGCTCAGTCCTCTGGCCTCGCAGGGACTTCGCTTTTGTGGCAAGCGACAAGGACACCTGCGTGCTCAAGTGCCACGTCTTCCGCTGCAACGTGCCCGCCAAGGGCATCGCCAAGGCTCTGCACGGGATGTGTTCCCAGGTGCAATCCGTGGAACTCTCCTGTCGGGCCGCCCCGGGAGCGCGGGTCCCACACCAACGGGATCATCCCTCGCAGATTGTGGCGGAGCGCGCAGCAGCCAGCAGTGGACCGTCACCGCGCAGCACCGCGCCGGAGCCCACCATGTCCGCGGCCACGTGGCCCCTGCGTACTGGTACTGGTTCCGGGCGCACCCCGGGGGGATTCGGAGGACGGGCTGGGGCGTGGGGCGGGGGTCCCGCTCACCGCTCTTGTCCCAGCAGCGGATGCCTGGGACGCCGTGGGAAGGCCGCCCCGGCGCTACGAGGCGTTGTACATCGGCAGCCGGCCCGTGCCCAGGGCCATGGGTAAGGCCGCTCTGTCCCACCCCTCCCCGCCCCGCCCCGGCCCGCAGCGGGCGGGGAGCACCGCGCGCCTCTCCCCACAGGGATGGACGTGCTGAACGCCGCCATCGAGCAGCTGCTGTCGAGCCCCGGGCGGCACAGCTGGACGCCCGCCCACGTCTGCGTGTCCGACACGGCCGTGCGGGTGCGGCGGGCGCAGGTGGGGCCGAGGCGGGGCTGGGGGGGGCGCAGCGGGGGAGGGCCGGGGTCGGGGCCGTGCCCGCAGGAGGAGGATGAAGTGCACGTGTGGCAGTGCGAGGTGCGCTATGTCACCTTCCTCGGCGTGGGCCGCGACGCACACACCTTCGCGCTTATCGCCGACACCGGGCGGCGCTTCCAGTGCGCGGCGTTCTGGTGCGAACCCGACGCGGGCACCATCTCGGAGGCGGTGCAGGCCGCCTGCATGGTGAGCGGGGCGGCGCGGGGCGACAGGGAAACGGAGACGGAGCCGCCCGCCGCAACGCCGCCCGCGTCCTTGCAGGTGCAGTACCAGAAGTGCCTCGTGGCCGCCGCGCCGGGGCCGAAGGCAAAGCGGGGGGCGAAGGCGGGCGGAGGCGGGGGAGGCAGCGGCGCGACGGGAGCCGGGTCGCGGAAGCGCGGCGTGCTGTCCCTGCTGGAGGCGTTCCGTCAGCGGCACGCGCTGCTGCACCTGCCCTAGCGCGGGGGGCGGGGCTCGTCCCGGCCTGCGCCTCTGCGCCGTTCGCCAATAAAGCTCCGCACTCCGCATTTCTCCGCTTCGCTCCGCCCTCAGCGCTGCCGGGTAGAAGGGGCGCGGCGCGGCGCGGCGACGTGGAGCCATGGCGGAGCTCTACGTGAAACCGGGTGAGGGCCGCGCGCCGGGGGGGGATGAGCTTCCGGGGCGGGCGCGGCGGGCGTGGGACGATCGTGCCGTCCCGTAGCTTTCCCCTCCCGCTCGCTTTCACTGCGGTTTCCGCTCCCTCCCGTAGGGAACGTGCAGCGCGGCTGGAACGACCCCCCACAGTTTTCCTACGGGCTGCAGGCACGGGGCACGGGCCCCGGGCGGATCTCGCTCAGTCGCCGGGCTCTGGGCGCTCCGCAGGGCACCCCCGCAGGTCAGGGTCGGGCGATCGGGAGGGGCGGGGCCGAGGCGCCGCTGTCGGCCTTGACCCTGAGTTTCCTCGTGCCGCTCCGTTCCCCTCAGGTGTCCCTCCGCACCGCCGTCCGGCGGCTCTGGGGCCGCCCCCGCTGGGCCCTCCGGGCCCTGTCCCGAGCGCCCGCGGCGTCCCGAGCCCCGCGCCCTGCGAGGATGGAGGCGCCGCGGGCGGGGAGGTGCCCGCTGAGGCGGTGTTGGCCCCGCTGCTGGAGGCTCTGGCCGCGTGCCGCCCCGCCGCGCAGGTGAGGCCCCGGAGCCGTTCCCGGGCCGTCGTTCCCGGGGGCCGTCCGTCTGCGGGGCCCTGCCCAGTGCGTATCGGTGCTTCCAGAAACAAGTGTGCGATGACATCGGGCGGCGGCTGTCGGCGCTCGGGGACGCGTGGGCCCGGGGGAAACTGTCGGCCCCCGTGAGGAGAAGGATGGTCGTCCTGGTGCGAGGTGAGGACGGGGGGCGCGCCCGGAGCGAAGCCGCGCGGAAGCGGCCACGGGAAGCCGACGCGTTCCCCATCGCGGCAGAACTGGAGCGGCGCCGCTGGGATGCGGCCGACGAGATCCACCGCTCGCTGATGGTGGACCACGTGAACGAGGTCAGCCTGTGGCTGGTGGGCGTCAAGCGGCTGATCGCCGAGTGCAGGAACCTGCCTGCGTCCGAGATGGAAGAGTACGGCGCTGCAGCTGGGCCCGGCCCGGAGGTGCCTGCACCACCCGGAGCTGTGGACTGAGTGGGGGTGGCAAGAGGAGGGACCCTGAGGATCTGGGCGTTGCTTTTGGCTCTCACTCTGCTCCCAGAAAAGAGGGATTCTAATCACTGCCAACATCTCGGTGGTGATTCACACCATGTGAAGTTCAATAAATCATGTTAATCTGACCTTGGCCCCTTTTCTCCAGGCACAGAGCTTGCTGGGTGGGGTTGCAGCAGCCTCAGGTGGAAGTTGCGAGGCAGTCCAAATCCCCTATGGGAAGCAGTTCCACCCCTGTAGCACTGGCTGTGTTGGCAACGTTGCCTCTCCCTGCTCTGTGCTGGGTGAAGTCTGGCAACCCTCAAGCCTCACATTTGGCAATGCTGGGGAGAGCTGCAGTAGCCCAGGTCATCTGCAGGGAGCATCAGGAGAGGGGGAAGGGGAACCCACTGGCAGAGCAGCCTCACAGAGCTTAGGTTTGTGCCATGACTGCAGGCCTTAGTATCACGCTGGTTTCTGTGGCTGAGAGCCAAGCAGATGACAGAACCTCAGAGGAAGCTTCAGACCTGGTGTAGAACCATCACAACTCCAGGTCAAGTGCTCCCTGGAGGCTGTAGAGCAAGCGTTCTGTGCCACACCGCTCTGTACTGTGCTTGCCTGTGCTACTGTAACCATAGCTGGAGCATGGAGGGAGACAAGCAGCAGCACAAGCAGGGGTGTGCAACAGGCTATGCCCGGATCTGAGCCTGCACTTCTGAGGTACTTGGAGAAGTTTCTGGAGTGACCATGAAGTCCTGCATTCATGTGCAGGATCTCCTTGCAGGAGGGAGGTACCTCTGCACTCTGAAAAGTAATCTGGTGCTGCTCAGATTCTCTAAGCCTCCCTCCCTGGTACACTGAGGACCAATGGAGAGAGCCACCAGTTCAGCAAAGGGGTTTCATTGTGTTTATTAATCAAGCATGAGCTCCTAGGCAGTTGCACCAGCCAGTTGTGCTAGAGCCTGAGGTGTCACACATCCATCCCCAGCATCAGAGAGGGCTGCAGCCAGCTGATCACAGTGCCAGCACCTCCACAAGGCCCAGGAACAGGCCCAGCCATGGCCTGGAGAGAGGAAGCTGAAAGTTCAGATGTCCATCTCAAACTGGTCTTTGATCTGCAAGGGTATGGAGGGATACAGATACAGGTTAGGATGGGACTCCTTCAAAGGGAACACAAGGCAAGTGGCTGGAACACAGCCTGAGGCTGAACTGCAGTCTTCCCCCCCCCACCACCACCCTTGGACATGGGGCCAGGCAGGAGCTATACCACCGGGGCTGCTCACCTGGCGTGGCTTCTTCACTCTCATTCTGCACCTTGAGCTCCTCCAGCTTGACGAGGCTGGACTGGGCCAGGGAGATGACACCGGGGATCTGGGGCAGGCAGCAGGGAAGGGTCCTGACCCCGGGTGAATTCTTGCACTCCAGCAGGAACTTGCGGTCGTAGATGATGTGGGTACCTGCCAAAAGCAGGGGGCTGTCAGGCACTGCTGTCCCCTAGCAGCCCCCTTTCCTGTGCACCATGGTTCTGTCCTGAGACCAGCACAGGGGATGGCACTCAGCTATGCTGGAAGCCACAGTTGAGTTTGGAGCAATGGTGAAATTTCCTGCTGTCAGTAGACCGAATCCCATCCTGTTCAGCAGCCACTGGCTGCATTGTTCCTTCCCCCAGAGGCACTTTAAGCGGCAGGACGGGTGGGTGCAGAAAGCAGCCTCATACTGCGCTCCCTGTGGCTGCCCACACAGTGGTGGCCAGGCTAAGGTTGGGGTGGCTCCCAGTCCACCCTGCATTACTGACAGTGCTTCAGGCATGGCCCAGCCCTGGGAATGTGCCCAGGCTTTTGCACCCCTGTGGCCTGCCTGGAACCACAGCTGGCTCTGAGATCCATCTCTTCACCTATTAAACAGCAAAGATGAAGTGTATCCCCTGCTGGCTTCCCAAGAGGTTGTTCCACTCAGCTTGTCCACACAAGCCATGCATGTATGCAGTGTGCTGGGTTTGATGGCACAGTGCTGGCTTGTCAAGTGTTCAGGGTGCCGCTGGGTGGGAGGATCCTGCGCTGCAATTGTCTACCAGACCATCCTGTGTACCACAGCTGCCACCTGCATAGAGTGCCCAGGGCCCAGTAGGATGGGGGGGAGGTTTGCACAAAGCGCCAATTATAGTGCCATGCTCCAGCAGCTACAGAGCAGTAGCTGGCCCCAGCAGTGTGGCCAAGAGCTCCTTGTGGGAGCAGCAGGACAAAAGCATTGCACAAGCCACAAAGGCACCTGCTGCAGCCTTCTCAGCTCCAGACCCAGCTCCCACAACTATACAATAAGCACACAATGGAGCTAGTGCCCACAGGGTGGGCACCTGCCATTCAAATGAGACATGCCAAGCTCAGGGATGGCACCTTGGCTGCTGTTCAGAAAAAGGCCTGCCTGACTGCTACAGAGAGGTGCTTTTTTTTTGTTTTGTTTTTTTTTCTGGGAGGTTGGATAACAGCTCATAGGGCACAGTTCAGGCACCCTGGGTGAGTGCTGCACCAACCAGCTCCTGTTCCTAGGGCTGGAGATCTCAGGTTTTACACTGGCATCGTGTGTTGCTCCAGCAAGCCAGGGTGCCTGAGTACAGCCTGTCCCTGCCTGTGAGCAGAGCTTCCTGCTGGAGCCCATTCCCCAGGAACACAAACCTCAAATGCCAGGCAAGGCCTCTGCCTGCTTCTACAGGCAGCACAACAGCAATGATGGCCTCGGCAGTGGCTACAGGCTCCTGATTAACAAAACATTAGGCTTCCTCTTCCACTCTCGCTATGGATGGAGGCCTGGCTGGAGCCATGCCACTGGTGGCCTGGTTAGGCTTGACACCAGGGGGGCTTCCACAGCATCCCTGAGGCATGCCATCTGAGCCATGCGGTGAGGCATAGGCACAGCTGCCTGGGAGTGCTGAAGACTGATGGGAACCAGCTTGGGGCAGCCCACAGCAGGCAAGGACATGGCCGTTGAGGGCACTGCTCCTGTTCAAGACAAAAGCCCAGCTTTGGTTCAGGAGGAGGTGGCTGAGCACACCACAGCCATGCATGCTGAGGCCAGCAGCCCCAAGAGGCCTTCACCTCAGCAGTGTACAGGCTGGGGACAGACAGCTCCCTTCCATCACACTGGCCCCACACGCACATCACTGCCAGTCTGGGCAGCTTGGTAACTTTCCTCTCACCCTCGTGCAGTGTCTGATGGCTAGCAGAAGGTACCACAATGCCTACAGCAAAGCACTGTACACCAGGCCACAGTTGAAACAACTCATCCAAGGGTCTCCAAGAACAGACAGCTAAGTCAGCACAAAAGCTACTGCACTAGAACACCATTTTTTCCTTCACCGTCAGCTTTTAATACAATTAACGTCAACACAATTATTTCCTCCTGTGGCATTTTGTGTTATCAGTGTGACACTAAGATCATTTCCTTCTTGAGTACTAGATAGAACAGCACATCCAGTGTTGTTTCTGATGTTTGTTTGCCTATCATACTCAGATACTACTTGTGCACTTCATTTTTTTAATATTCCTGAACACTCAGAAGTAACTGGGACAGAGAACAAACACCATTACATTATTTTATGAGATCACTTCATGCAACTGAATCCTCTTTTGGCTGCGCCTTCCTCATGCTTCTGGAGAAACTCTGCTGTTGTATGTAAGGAATGGTCAAGCAGGAGGAAGAAGAAAGGCAGATAAATTTCCAACTGCCCTCTGATCTAGGAGACCATCAAAAATGGTCCACCACATTGGACACTGTGCACTATATTTACCTGCTTGACAAATAGACCAAGTATTCAGTGTGGTTACTGCATCATCACTGAGCAAAAGCAGACATGAAGCATTGTCTGAAAGTAGAAAATGGAAAGTTTCTAGTGCAGGCCAACACTGGAATCAGCCTGGGTGCAGAATAAAGGTTTGACTTCTTCGCTGTATGCAAAAATCCTCTTCTTCCTCATAAAAAAAGCATGAGGAGCACTTAACAGATTTAAAGGGTTACAAGAAACTTAACACTGCATATTAATATTTTTTCACTAGTAGAAAGTAGTCTCTGCTTTCTTAATATCTGCTTTGGTGCAGTAAGAGAATGACGTGAAGAAGCCCTGCATTTGTCTACAAGACACTGATTTACCTACAGAAAATTTAGACACCATTGGTTGCTAAGGTGTCAAGTCAGTCCCTGAAAAACACCTTAGACAACACACCTGGAAAAAGAACACTAAGAATAACAAAACCCAGAAAAATGCACAACCATGCTCTCTCTCTCACACACACACACACACACACACACACACACCAAACAAACAAAAAAAACCCCACGCTCCAAAACACCACAACTGGCAGGGGAAGAGGGGAAGGACACAGCAAACTTTGTATCACAAACAACTGCACATCAAAACACTCCCCCCTTTCCTCAAACCCTGACTTACAACTATGTGCAAACAATGTAACTGTGAAAAGATGCATCACTAGGCATAGCAGCTACCAATGACAATACACATCCCCTTCCAAAATTCTCACACACAACCTATAAACACCGTTCACCTTTTATTGAATATTCTGGTAAATATTTCACATTAATACAGGCTACAGAAAGTAGAGCCACTATATGACTTGAAACTTACTCAGCTTTTCCTTTGAAGTATGTAAACAATTATACATGTATTTACTACCCTAGAAGGTTGAAATCGTGTAATTATGTAGTTCTCTCCTGCATACCAATGGTGTTTAGTAGTTTAGCCAAAAGCATTAATTTAATCTGATTTTTAAGTTCAGAATGGCTAAACTAACTGGAGAGCAGAATCAACTGTTCCTATACAATGGGCTATCAAGTTTTTGTTGTTACAGCCCACAAAAAATTACTTAGGCACATTAAAAAAAAAAAAAAATCCCCAGGGTTCTTCAAATCCATAAGGTTTCCCAAACAAGGCTAAAAAAGGATAGACCCCCCCCCCCCCCTTAAATCAGTTGACGTACTTGAGATGCATGTTTCCAATGTGAGGTGCCCAGGTGCCAGGCCAAATCTACAGCAAGAAATAAAAAGACAAGTCTATTATGAAAACAAATAAAGGTTCCTTTAACAGAAAATTTAATGATTAGAGGGCAAGCTTAAGGCTTCCCATAAAATGTAACCAGTCTGTCCAAGCACTGGGAGCTGTCTTCAGCTCTGGCCTGGCTTTGACTGACAACCTGCAAGATAAGAAGCACAGGTGTAAACCCTACCTCTTACAATAAGAGCTGTTACCTTGTGAGCATTCTCAAAATTCTCACCATTTTACCTGAAAGTTTCCACAAGGATAGCACTATATGTATTACTAAACACATGTGCTGTGGGTGAAACATCATGCACAATCTCAACCCCAGTATCAAAGAACTAGGAAAAAACATGACATCTAGCTAAATAAATAACTAAATGAATAAATGAATAAATGAATGAATGAATGAATAAACAAATAAATAAATAAATGGACCACCACCACCAACAACAGAAAGCTAAACAAACCATAACACCACAAAAAACCTCACAGAAGCAAAGATGGAAAAACACAACCACACTACCTGCTGAGCATCAGTACATTCTGTTGAATTTTGGACAACTTTGATCATGGGATTCCAGGCTGGATCTGGAGTATGAAGTCCATTAAAGAGAGGGCCCCCTGGGCCATCCGCTAGCTGAGGGTGTGAGGGTATGAGAGTGCCACCATACATGGAAATCGGTAGGCCCTGAAGGAAAAACAAACCACCACCAGGGAACCAGTTACTGTTAATAAAGATGACCAAAGCAGTTTCATCGTCAAACACACAGCACTGGCCATTTCTCCAGCTGAGGTTGAGCTGTTAATGGCTTGGCAACACTGGTCTGCCTCCAGCTGTTTTCCAGTGTTAATACAACAGGGGCAGATTTGTGTTTTTCTCATCCTGCTGCTTTCTTAAGAAAGGCCTCTGGCATTCACAAACTACCTTTAATCAGGTCTTAGAGCTCAGTCAGCCTTATGCTGTTGTTTCCAAGTGACTGGGTCTCTGAGAAAGGAAACCGAAGACTGATGGAGGCATCCAGTGCCTAGACAGGGGAACATCTGCAATCTGCAAATTCTGGTTCTGTTTAAATGTGCCTCTGGGCTTGAGCATCCTTTCTAGTCAGTAAGACAGTACTGAGATGAAAGTGGGTCTAGGTATTACAGCAAGAAATGGTAGAAGAGGCACAGACATATAGAATAAGCAGGCAGAACAGAAAATACACTTGTACATAGAGTAAATCTGTCTCTCTGCATACATGCTACAGACTCCTAATGTCTACTAGTACACTGAAACTTCTACGTTATCCAAATTTTGCAGTTATTTTCTGAACCATCACAGAAAAGATGTATCATGAACCCAGTGTGCTAGACTTAAAGTGACCAAATCATCCTTCCAATAGAAGTCATTTGTCGTTCAACAGCCAAATGCCTCTGTGACTTACTTTAGAAAAATCCACAAAACTGTTTGGCATAGGTTGATGGAAAATGTTTGAGGGAGCCACTATTCCAGAATCATCTCTCTCCATTGGCTGATGCTGAGAAAATGTGCCTGGGTCTGACAACTGCTGATGCATTGGATGGTTTCCCATTACAGGCTGAGACCAACCTGACAAGCCTTCTGGAAAGAACAAGATTGAAAATGGGCTATTAGATTTGACTGAAGACACTCTAGAACTTGAGTGTGTACAGCTGCATGCACCTCCACAAATCCAAAGGAACAATGTAATATCAGCATTCACAACTACGCATTTCTGGATGTACTAGCTGGATCTACTAGCTGCACCACAGCTTATAAAGTGTCTGCAAACAATAAGCTTAAAAACCTGGAGGAAGGCAGTTATCCTTTGATGCCAAGATTCAGACCAGAGATGGACTCCCTTAGTAAGTTGTTTACAGTTGCAATTTTCTATCATTCAACAGACTTTAATATAACATTATTGAAATCTTTTTAGGATTTACAAGTGTAAGCATACAGATGATCTAGACTGAGTAAGAATCATCTATGTTAGGAACAAAAATTGGCACTGATGATCTCCCTGAAAACTAGACCATTTTGATACTAGTTTTTCCTCTAGGGTACACTACATTCACTTCTCTCTTTCCAACTTCCTTTTCAAATGTACTATTTTAAAAAGGTCCCACAGGTTTCTTCAAGCTATTCCAGACCACAAAAAACAGACTCACCAGATACGCTGTTAACTCCAAATGACCAAATGCCACCATGACCAACTGGAGCTGAAAAGTTGGTTCCTAAGGGTGTAGGAGTGACAGATCCTCCCTGTCGAATTCTAGCAAGTCTTTCTGTCCCAATGGGGGGGGGTACCTTTCGATCTTGATTTGTGTTAGCCGTTTTTGGCTGGCTCAAGATAGAAGGTACAGAAGCCGCTGAAAGGGGTGAAGATGAGCCTGAGGAAACTGATGGAACAGGAGATTCACCTGCTGAAAAATAATTTATTTTGCTTAACCACACACACACAAAATAAAAAACAACAGCACAGAAATCAGCAATAGTAAATGCTATCCTTTCTATACCCTCCATGTTATCTCAAGGCAAATGATAAAAGGTTTTAAAGGCTTTTTTTTCCCCCAAAAAATATTGTTCAGTCTTTCACAGAATTTCTGTTTAAACTTAGTTAAAACTCTAGAATGAACATTAACACAAATGCTTTCAGCCACTAGAACTGTGACAGTCTCATGACACAGAAGTACATCTAAAATTTTAACTACAGAAAGGAATAAGAAACACGGAAGATTTTCAGGAAGATATGAAAAATCAGCCAAGATACCATAAATATTAAAGCAGCCTGGTTTCTACCACCTCCGATAGAAGAGAAATTAAAAGACAGCTTCTCAAAGCCAAATGTATAACCTAAGACTAACTTTCATCAACTTTAGAAGCGTCACTGAATCTTTCTGAGAAATCCAACTTCTTTTGAGCACTCATTTAAACATTTTGCTTCTTAAGCTCAGAGTGCCAATGAAGTTGCATGCAGTGACATGAAGTCTCCTCATTTAAATCAAAGACCCATATTTTCTGTAAAGCTATTTCCATGTTCTTCCCATTAGCAGGAAACCTCTACGTCACCTGTAATGACACATTAAGATATTAGGATATTCTGTCTAACAAGAAAATTCCAGAATGCCAATTTAAAATAAATAATAAAAAAAAAAGAAGTACAACTTCAAACCATGGTAAACATGACATGTTCCCTTAACATCACACTCATTTAGAGGGGGATCTTTAGCTTGCTATAATCATGTCCACACCCCCACAACTTCATGCCTTCTCCTTTTAGAACCTACAGTGACCATTTTTTCTTCTCCAAATAGCCTTTGGAAATGCTACCAGGACAAGTGGTATTCTACTTGTTAAGAAACAAAATAGTATAGTGGGATTGGCATGGCATCCTTATAACTGTTAAACACAATTGGAAAGCACTGTGTGCATAACTGTCTAATTTCCCCTAGAGTTACAAATCTACAGAAGATAACAGCTAATAATTTACAGTTAACTAAGACAGACCCATGAAGTTCCTACATGAATTTGTTGCGCTTGTCCAAGGATGTGGTGAAAAATGCTGTCTGTTAAAGCTGGGAGTCCCAACAGGCGCTGGCCCTTGAAGGTAAACCCGTGCTCCTTGCATGTTTGCTGAAAAGCCTGTCAAAGGACCTGAAGAAGAAGTTGTAGAGCTGTTGGATGGATCTAGAGAGGGTAAGCCTGAAATAAACATAAATATCATTAAATTTGGGAACCTGCTTCAAAGCACCAGAGAGAGCTAGTGCTTCAATGTAATTCATAAAAGCATCTCATCACCTTCAGGGGTATCTGCATGTGTTGTTCATTTTACAGGTGGATGATTCTCCCTCAGACAGAAACCAACAGAAGGCACTTCTGTATGATCTCTGCTTTTGCCTCAAGTTTTAAGAAAAAAGCCATCTCTTCAGTCACTGAAAGGAACTGAAATGCTAGCAGGGAGGTTACAAGGGGAAAACTGGGAGGTAGCAAAAATATTTCTTTACCAAAGAGCTACACAAGTCAAAGAGGAATACAGGGTTCTGTAAAAGTCCTGAGGGAATTAAACACCAAGAATGTCTCACTGCAGCACCTTTCTGCCACCTAGTTATGTCCATATATAGGTCAGTCAGAGCACACTGGCTCCAAGGAAACAGGGCTGACAATACATAGCAAAACAGAGAAGGGGCTACTTCCTATAGAAGTGCGTGAGAGGAGAGAAAAGATGAAGTTCAAAGCCCCCCAAAAACGAATTACTTTTTGAACAAGCCAAAGCTTTTAAGCACTTTTCCAGAATACTATAAAAAGTTTTTATCACACGTATTTAACAGAAAGAAGAAAAAAAAAAAAAAAAAAAAAAAAAAAAAGAAGCAGGCATGGCCATGTTTACCCCCTGTTCTGGGTTTAGTTTCAAGGGCCTATTAAACACAACTAGTTTCAATACCATTTAAACATTTCCAGATGACCACAACCAGGACCAGCCTGTATTGCCAGAGGACGAAACTGTGTCCCTGCTTACACCCTCAAAGTCTGAAAGCACCACTGGTGACAGGCTCAGGTCATAAACTACAGATGCACCTTTCATCTCCTGTATATATTGCATGTCTTTTCCCCGTTATTAAATGAAGTAGAAAAACATATCAACCAAATGACCTCAATTTACTGCCGCCAGTATTGGCAGATCCAACCTGCTCACATTAACAGAAACAACTTGCCGTTTTTGGAGATAGTGTTTTTATCACTAGCCCTACCCAAAAAATTTGTCTCTGTTACAGAGAGGGGGAAACACAAAGGTAAATCACTACCACTAACAGAATATGGAGTGCTTAAAAGAGGGAGTCCCTATTCTGGGATACACTCCTCCGTGGTTTGCCACAGCATGAACAACTACAACCTAGCACAAGAGTGCACAGTTCTAAGGAAGTTACTGAGGCCTATACAGGCAGCCAGCACATATGATTCAAATGACCATTCCCTCCTAGGGTGGTAGGTCCCCTCCCACACACCTCCTTGCCATAAGCAGACTTGAGCATGTCCAGTCACAAAGTTACGGATAGGATGCTCTAGCTAACCCTCCTCATATGACAGTACATCAGAATCAGTCAGAGAGGCCATGGATGACACTGCACAAAGACTAGCTTCCAGCTGGCTGGCAAACCACTGAAGATAATGAGTTTCAAGAAGTCTACACCTCACACAGAAGGGGTAACAGCTAAGACCCATGGGGATTGCTTGTTTGCTAAGCAGAGCAAGGTACAGATTATGACAAAAAAGCTCTTCTGCAGACAGAAGATGCCCAACTGTGCCTCTTGAGGGCTTAGTAAGTTGGGGGTACAGCTTTCCAAGTCTGATGACTGTACTGCCAATGCAAAAGGAAGTGTGACAGTCAAAGATGCACTAAGTGACTTTTCAATTTGTTAAAAACATTTTCTACTTTTTATCTTACCTTTTGTTCAAGTGGATGAAAAAGCTTTGTTTAATAATAAAAACGGCTTCTATGAACAATGACATAGGAAATCTAGATTTTAATAATGAGCTTTCTATTTATGTATTTGTCAGTGAAAGAGTATGTTTTAACACTAAAACAATTTGCAGTAGTATACTTTGCACCCAGAAGTCAAACTCCTCATTATGCTCAAAAAGCACACCTGGAGTATGTGCATTAGCCTCATACGTATCTGCTCAAAATCCAGTTCACCAAAGCCCCCAGGCTCTCCCTGTAGAAATCACTTAACTACAAGGGCTAACTCCAGCTTTAGGAAATCAGCAGTAACACTTGGTGAATCCATACAAAATAGGGAGCCCAACCACGTCTTGCAAATCCATGGTCAAGCACTGCTTTTTTCAGATGGCATGTATCAAGTTTGTAGTACCTTTTAACACAAATGAGTAAGTTCTCAAAACCCTTCTTAAAAATGCAGAGGAAGAAGCAGATTTCTGTTGATCCTAACATCTCTCCAAACAATAAGGCTCAGCCCTCAATCTGCAAGCTGCTAGGACAAGAGATCTGAAAGCATACACGGGACAAAAGGCCATTTCCAGAACAGATCCACAAGCAGTAAGATGTTTCTACAGGTATCTATGCCTCAAATAAACTGGTGAATTAGCGACAACTGAAGTTGCAATAACGCTTACCCAAAGAATAGAGAACATAAACTCTACATTCAAGTTTCACGTAAGAAAAAACTGTTTTAGTGTGCAATCAAATTAGATTACATTTACCACATCAGCTTAGAGGATGTTGCTAAGAGATGCTGATCTGCAGAAAGATTTTCTATAGCCCAACTGTACAAGACAGGCATAAAAGAAACCTCTGCTCTATCAAGTCTAGAGTCACAACCAGATGATTGTGTCTGTTTTGATGACCGTTACTATTCGCTCTCAACATATAAAGGCACACTGAATTACCAAGTAAGGCCTGAACAGCCCATACAGTGAAAATACTAAACAACTACATGCAGTCACTCCTGCTACTAGGTTGAACCTGTTGAAAATTCTGTCCTGGCTGTTTCAGGTTTATTATTTCCTGACAACATTACAGTCCAACTCAAAAGTTAAAATCAAAGCTACTCTAAATTCTACAAACAGGGAGACACATTCCTCTCTCTTAGGGCGAACAACACAGCGTCTACAATGTTCCCAACAACTAACATCCTAGAAGAGCTTAGAGAAAAAAGAAATGGACATAAGTAAGTAATCTCCTATTCCATAACCATAATTTGTAAACTATTTCCCAAACAGAGTCAAACAACAGAAGTGCTGTAGAAAAAAAATTCACATCCAGTATGTGATCTCAGTGACTTACCTACAGGACTAGTAGAAATCCGTTGCGAAGGTGGCCTGAAACCAGGAGCCTTGGAGTTATCAGGATGTACGTTCTCCACATGCCCTAGCACAGAGTTACTCAGAAAGGCAGACTGAACAGCGAAGGACGGGTCAGCTGCTGCTCGGGTGGAGAGCGGACAGTCTCCCCAACCTTGGTTAGAGGGCACCTGGTTGCTATCAAAAAGACTACTGAAGTGATTGAAGAGAGTTGCTGGCCCAAAGGTAGGAGGCAATGATTTATTTGCTGGGTTAATGTGCATCTGAGAACCATTCATAACGTTCACGGCTGACGAAAGCTGCACTGCAGCAGGTGGACCTTGAGAAGGTGTTAAGGGAACTTGATTTGTAACAAAAATAGACTGAGGATCTTGATGTAAGTTTGCATTTGGTACCAGTGAATAGAAAGAACCTCTGGACTGCATCCTGTGATTAACTCTAGGTGCTGCTACAGCCACTTGAGGTAAGTTACTGTTGTCCTGATTATCTGCAACAGCCAACCTGGGTGACCCTAAACTTAAAGGAGCAGGTTCTGAGCTGGAACAAATAGGCATTGACACAGAAGGACTCATTTCCGACATGCTGGCTGGCAGTATTTCATCTTGGGTGTTTGTTAGAGGTGCAGGGCTGCTAGATGAGTGAGCTTCAGTGACTCCTGAATTGCTGCTAGTTGACATACTGGAACTACCTGCAATGGAAGATGGTGTGCACGTATTTCCAGCAGGCTGGTCTGGTGTTGACACTTTCTCTTTGGGTGCTGAGACAGCTGAGAAAGAGTCTGCTTTAAGTGTAGAATGCTGCATTTGTGGAGCATTAGAAGGCAGAAATGTTGCAGGAACTTGCCCATTGTTTGCAGGTGCAGAGGAAGCTGAAGGCAGAGTGCTACATGTGTTTGTCACAGTTGAGATTGCTGTTGCTGCAGCACTTGTCTTCGGAGCGCAGGCAAACAACTGCTTTCTGACTGAAGAGGGAGTCCGATTACTTGTTGCACATAGCGGCTGGGTGGAAGCAACTACTGAAGAGACTGTAATGGGACAAGTAGAAGTAGCCAATCCAGGAGACTCTGTCTGTAAAATATTTCCATTCTGACTACCTACACGACTTGAACTATTATGCTTTGGAGAGCTGTTGGTGCTGCCAGGGTTAACCGGTCTCACTGGGAATGGTCCCCAAGTGTTTGGTGAAGGTGAAAAGGTTCCTCCAAATTGGGCCATAGGTAAGCGAGGGTGCCGAATCTGTTGCATAGTTTGGGCAGCCAGCAAGGCAAAATGAGGATGAGAATAAGCTAGAGGAAGAGACACTGGAAAAGATGATCGCACATTTGCTGGGACATTCTTGTTTAATTTGTTAGTAGGCTGGAAAGTAGACAGCGTTGATGACTGTGATGTGACTAGAGGTGGTGCTCCAAGAGGAAAGGAGTTTTTGTTTGAAGCAGATGCAGTACTAACTCCAGATGAGAAGTTTGCATGGATTGATTTGGTACTCGAAGCAGGTGTTCTTATATGAGTTTTAGGAATCAAGTCTTCCAGTTCCTTTGCAGGATCTTGAATAAGGGCATTAATGAGTTGCACTGCATACCGTGTTGACTCTGTACCACCCCTAGATTAAATTCAAACATATCTATCTTTAATGAAAGGAAACCCCATTTTGTGCAACATTCTGTAGCCCCAACTGATCTAGAAGTCTACTGCAGTTTTACTACATTAAGTTAATCCTTAAGACAGCCATAGTCAAGAAGTAACTTTGAATAAGCAGACCATCAGCATATCTTGGCAGCAGTGATAAGAGTTATATTTTGTAACCAAGAAAATAGGTATGTTCCGTCTTAAAAAGCAAATAAGTCCTTTACAAATGACATTTATGACTAAATTCAAGTTTTATTTCTAAAAACTGTACCTTATAGTGATCATTCTCTCTCCATTCTTATCTTTTTGTTTATCAACGTCAATATGGGCACCAGTGACATCTTGAATTGCTGTGATGTTGCACCCACCTCTTCCCATTATTCTAGACACGACTGAAGCTGGGACAGATAACTTCTTTGACCTACATCACAAAGATCACAAATCTGTCAAATACATTTAAACACATAAAAATGCCTCATGGTCTGACATGCGGCTAAAACAAGTACTTAAGTTTCAGGGTAGCAAGTGGGTTTTTGCTAACATTTTGTTCACCCTTTGGAGCATCTCTGAAGCTGCCAACTCAGATTACTTATCATCCTCAGCACCTGACAAGGATTCTTCAGAAGCATTTCTACCATCACTGCATCATCACAAATGTGTCTCATGTGCCTCATCAGAAATATTTTCCAATTTTATCTTGTGTGTGTATCTTTGAAATAAGACAAATTTTTGACCTAAATTTTCATAAGTAGCACTGTTTCAAATACAGAAAGCCATGTCTTAGCTACTTTGATCATTGTAACTTGAAGGTGTTTTTCCATTATCTTCCCAGTTGAGCTCTGTGGTACCATTTGCATTCACAACCCTTTTAGTATCCACATCTCTCAGACCTCAAAGAAACTACACAAGATCTGAAAGCTGGTGACACTACACACTGGTGGATATCAGACTGTTAAACCGTGCAGTTCTGCAATTCAGTGAGCAGCTGGAAGGCACTATGAAGGCAGCACAGATTCTTCAGAAGTAGGCTCACTTTCAGGCCACAATACTGCAACCCATACATTCAGTGAAATAAGTAATTTTAGCATTTTTCCAATTCACGTGGTATTGGTGGGTAAGTGCACTGGGAAGTCTATGAATATGACCACAATATCCAGACCCCAGCCACAGTCTCTCTGGGCCACCTTTGCCCCCAGACTTCAAAGACTGGAACTCACAAGCCCACACACTGCTTTCCAGCTTGCTAGTGATATGCAGTCGTAGTTCAACACTGAATAAGGGGGTTCAAAGGGAAACCACAGAAACCACTGTGATCATAGTTCAAGCACCTCTGAACACTGTATATAGATCACCACTAACCCTCTGAAAAGCTGCTAGCTTCACCCAGCTACTCCACCCTGAAAATTTCAAGTAACATGAGCCTCAGGAAATGGTTTCTCAGCCAGCCAGATAATACACCAAGCTTTCATCACAAAGCAATTTCATGCTCTGGTTCTCTGTCTCTCCACCCACCCCAAAAGGCTCCTTGTTCAAGCCAGACAACTCAACTGCCCCCTCCCCAAATCAAAGCTCCCAGCATCACCTAACTTGAGAATATCCCATTACAGCAAGCATTCCATCTGTCCCTTTGGTGTCCTTTCACCTCTGCTGACTAGGAGCCCCAAAAGCCACCATGAACCAAGAAATTTCTCCACCAAAAGAGCTTGCCCCAGTGCCCAGGATCCCTCCTACCCATCACCCACTACCACTTCCCTCCCTACCCACAAATCTTAGAGGTTTTTACCTTGAGAAGTACCCCAAACAGTACCTTTTTGCTCCTGAACAGCAGCGCCCTCCTCTCTGCAGCTGAAATTGCTCAATGGGTGTTGGCTGCAGAGTGTTGCTAGGGGGAGGGTCTTTCAAAACTCTGCCTACTTGCCTGTCAAGGGTAGAAGGGATGTTTTCATTGGTTACTTCTCTGATAGACATCCCTTCTAGCCACAGTGGGATACTCACAGAGAGAGGGAAGAAAAAAAGTTCTGGCTGTAGAGACTGGGAGGGACTTTAGGGGATAAAGGCATGCAGCTCCCAGGCATTTTGTATACACAGCTACAGTCGCCAAGCAGCTCTTTGGCTGGATGAATGCTTTGCCAGTCAATCAGGGCATAGCAAACATGGGTACAAAACACTTTACGCACACAGTCTTTGTAATGAGACCTGATCCCCTAGGGATTAGGAAAGCTTGGGTTTTAGATGCTGTTTCTAGAATACTAGCATCTCGTTCTGAACAGCAGACAACACCCAACAAAGCAATTAGATTGAGCCTATGAGACTCAAGAGACTCAGGAGGAAAGATGGAGCAGCTCCAGGGTCAATGGCAGGGTCTGTGTGCAGTGCTGGACAAGTCATCTACCTCTGCAACAGTTTCGTGCCTGCCTGACTCATCAAGGGGCAGGCAGTCTGCAACCATACCTTTAGCAAGGACATGTCACAGCAAAGAACCATACTGTAAATGCAACAAAAGGCAGAAAACTGAGCCAACTCTCTAAGGGTTCAAATGTTTAAGTTTTCAGATTAAAATGCCCTTAAAAAAAAAAGTCATAAAACAGTTTGTGGCTTCTGCTAATCCAGATGCATTATATCTTCTGCACAACCACACTGCGCACAGCCTAAAATTCCCTAGAATGAATACATACCATTACTACTATTGCAGAACAGAAAAGCAGCAGGGCATTCGAAGTACACCTAAACATGTGACTTCTTTTCAATAAAGGGAGTAAAACAGGACAGCCAGATGACTATTTCTAGTTAAAAGTAGTAGACATTATAATGATTACAGATGAGACAGAGTGGTTATTAGACATACAGTAAAAAAAAATCAGAACATTTTCAAAGGGACTGTGCTTTACAGAAGTACAGTTAGATTTAAAGGTTTTCCAACACTGAATTAAGGTCACAGAATTTTCACTGGAATTGGCAATCAAGATCACCACTCAAAATACAATGAAGTTTAGCCACAAAGTGATCATCCACCTGTCCTCTACTTCACCAGCATCTACTCCACTTTATTGCAAGCCATCATCTCCACTAGGAGCTTTTTCACTGCCATTTGCCCTTCACCTTCTATCTCACATCTTAAGATAACTCATCTTTTAGTCCAATGACAACACACGTAAAGAAAACCCTTATGCCAAATAAAATGTTCATATCTTACTAATGTTAAATTAGCAAGGGGTTACTACAAATTAGGACTGCAAGTACTGCAAGACAAAAAGTAACAGTTTTTTTAATTATTACAGTGGAATAATTAAATGAACCTGCTTGCTGAATGTTCTATATTTGAGTATAATTTACAAATAAAAATGTTGAAACACACTTCTTAATCACATAATTAAATTATTTACCTTCTAACCACTTCTTTCCAGCCTTCTTCTCTTTTCTGGCCTCTTTTTGGACTGGTCAGATTCAGCTTTACACTTGGAGAGGTCAGAGGCAGAGAAACAGGCTTGTAAGCAGTTGATAAAGAATTTGAATTACCTTCACCATCAAGTCTAGGAAAAGAAAAGTGCCAATTACAAATTACAGAATAAAGCTGACAGTGTGACTGTTCATTTATGGTCCTCAGAACTTCCAACATGAATTGCTTTCATCCTTCCTTTTTTTTTTTCCTTCCCCACCCTACTGGAACAACTCTTAGCTGACTTAAATAATTTCTTACAGTTTAGTCCACAGACTTCCTTCAAAAAATTGAGTGCTAAACTGAATGAAGTACTATTAGAAGTACTAAGGACATAATCAATAAAATACTTTATAAGTAAGTGTTACACAACCATTTAAGTTACACCCTGATTACACACACTTCTTTTTTAATAGGTTTTTAAGAAAAAAAAAAAAAAAAAACTTTGATAATAACGTCTCTTTCTTACTAGGTACTTGGAATTGTCTTCATTTTTCATCTTTTTTTTTTATAGATTCCTTGTAAATAGGTAAGTAGTAGGTAAGCACTTCTACCCTCTATCCCTGTTTTATGAACAGGTAACTGCATGCAGCATATGTGTTTTAGGAAAATACATCCTAGCAAAGTCAACATAAAGTGCATATGCAAATCCTATACTAATACAACCATAGCAATAGACTAGCGATAGAAAACAGTAAAGTCTGGATGAGACAGAAAGAAAGGAATAGGTAAATTTTTGAAGGCTAACTTATCTACATGAATGTAAAAAGAGTGTTTCTGGATGCTCAGGTTCACGTTCAGCACTGAAACAGAGGCAATCTCTAAAACTTAAGGCTAGTCTTTCAATTAATGACTTATAAAGGGATTTGGTCTAACAAACCTATGGCATATTTAGAAAATGTTTCAATTATAACAGCATTGTCATCAACAAGTCCATGCTGAAATAAAAAAGAAGTTCAGGAAGAGAAAATTTAGAAGCTTTTCAGAAAGACTGCCAATGCAAGAAGTAAAGAGCACCAGCAGAAGTTAAAAAAAAAAACACACCAGCCTCATTTTTATTTATATATTGTCTTGGTTTTTAGGGGTACTTCTATCTGACGGAAGAACCACTCCTTTTTTCTATTTAAGGAGTTTGACATATTTAGTTAATTCTGCATTAGTGGGTCATACAGGATTCCAAGGCATTTGTAGAAGAGGTCCAAGACAAAACTCTGTATTCATAAAACAGAATATATAGACAACTCAATTTCTGACATTCCTGAGATTTTTAGGAACCGCCCCACCCCCCCCTTCCATACAACAGTGGCTGACAGATCTACTAATTCCGCTCTTAATTTTAATTCTGGAGAGAAAAAAAAACAAACACAAAGCTGAGAGCCCAACTTATCTTCCCCCCTCCCAGCCAAGTTCCTCAAGCAGTCTGGCAACAGCCCACTTGCTTGCTTTGCTTTTTGATGCCAGGTCTGTATTCTTGTTGAAGTTAGACGTGTGTCCTGAAGATCAGGCCCTATAGCTCCCTACCTCCCTTAATGCCTGGGAAAAAAAACATATATGGAGATCAGATTCATATTACTTACAAGTTAGCAGACGCAAATTTCTTAGCAAAGCCTACAAATCTAGATGATATTTAAGCTTATTGCATTTGAGTTTCCTATTCAGGTTTCCTATTCACTGAATTCTTTTGACTCTCACCTCTGGCTTGACAAGGTTAAATCAAACTGGCCATCAACTTGGCAGGTGAAATGCTCAGAGTCATCAGCTTCTTCCCTCCTTAAAACAAAGAGATGGTAGTTCAAAGGAGTTAATGATGAAACCAGGAAACAATCACAGGGTAATGACAACTTGTGATTATATTATAAATAAGGCCGGCTTTTACTTTTTAAATTCTCATCAAATTTAATCTAAAATCTACTCTAACAAGTTCATAGCCTAGCAGTTATTAAAACAGTGCAGACTTAACTGTCTGTTCTGCTAGAGTAGTTTAAACTAGTCAGCAATACCAATAATTTTATCTTTAGTGTTTTGACAAGGCTGCATTCATCAAACCAGACAGTGTAACTTAACAAGAAAGCAAGCTCAGTCTCTCAGGTCTCCAAGAATGCACCAGCTGGCATAAGGCCTGAGCTACAGAAAATTTACATCAGCACAGGCACAGCACTGAAGAAACAGGGAAATAACACTGAAGTCTCACCTTGTTGGTGTTTTTGAAGCTGAAGTGTTTGTTTTTTCTTCCTGAGAAGGGATAAGCAATGAGGCATAGCGCCGCTCAGAGGAATTTGTATCCATCGTGAAGTTCAGCTCCTGGCTTTTACCTCCACTGCTACTTTCACTATTGCAATCTGTGCTATCCAAATTATCTGAATCGCTATTTCCACTTGCACCACCACCTCTTGGCTCTCCATTTATTTTATTCTTATCTGCTTTTTGCTGTGCTAGAGATATATGCTGATCTGGCAAAATTATCTGCATATTCTGAGGAGTCTCTTTTGTTTTATTTTTCTTATTTTTTCTATTTGTGCTGGGAGTAGTCACCACATTAGCTCTCTTCTTCCCAAAGGCATTTGTGAAGGTTGCTGAAGTTGCAGAAATCCCAATTGTAGTAGTAGTAGTTGCACTAGGAGGCTCTATAGGAACTTCTTGTTCCACTGGAAAAAAAAAAACACAAAAATCACGAAGTATATAAATCAGTGCCTCTGACTGAGGACACTTCAGCTGAGATTATGCTCCTGCTGAATTGTTAAGTCTATTTGCACTATATACAGCTGTAAAATCTCCAAGAAGTAAAAAGTTTTGGGAACAAAGAAGAAGAAAGAAACATTTACCAGGAACACAGCACTTTCATGCTTCTACAGCAGGAGCAGAAACTACACAACATTACAGTACCAAAGAAGCCAGCTTACTAACAGATTACATTTCCTAGGTCCTTTTAAAAAGGCATCTCTAGAACTGTATTTTTCACATAAACACTCATTCTTTACCTTCATCATCATTTTCTTCTTCATCATCATCTTCATGCAGTTCTAGAGTTTCTTTAGGCTTGTTTTCTTCATCTTCTTGTTTCCTTTTTTGTTCCTCTTTCTTCTTCTTTCTCTTTTCCTTTCTCTTCTCCCTCTTAGCTGCAAGAGCTTGTTTTCTGCTTTCCTCTCTTGACTACATTGGAGAAAAGTATTCACATTAAAATATTATCACAAAGACTAAATTTTAATTCCAGTATTTCCTACAAATTGGGGTGGGGGATTAAAGAAAAGATAACGTGGCAAACAAAGATGACTTTGTCAGATCCTGAAGCATTATGCTGAAATTGAACAGACATTATGGAACAACAGGACTAAGCAGTTCCAAAAATTTCCCAAAGAACAACAACAAATACAACCAAGACAGAGATACAGTAAAAACAATTTTACTGAAAAAGCCAGTAAAATCACACATTATCTCAGTCCTTTATCAAAGCCATTTAATAAAGTGTTGATGAGATTAACAACTTTGTCTTTAAAGAGTACTCCACAGTAAGTTACAGAATTAACTGGTCTCATTTTTTCATTTAAATCATGTTTTTTAGGATGAGATTAGTCACAAAAGCAATGCCATACTGTAGCTTTGAATAGCATCTGACAGACTGTTTTTGAGTTAGCAACCTGGAAGATGAAAAATCACACAAAAATCGTCCAAATCTGCCCTCATTAATTAAATGCTGTATGAATTGTTCATCAACAATTCTAAGAGCCTCCATTTTGAGAGTCCATAGCACATTGCTTAAGAAATCTCTGCATTAGTCTGAGATATTTAACATTTTCACTGAGGAAAAACTTCACTTCGCACACTACCTTTTCAACTCACTTTAGTTCATGCAGCAGGTTCTTTTTTGTGTGGTTTGTAAAACTGAGCACCAGTCCACGAAACACTTAAGGACTACATTTCACACTAAGAACAACATACTATGCATCACACCACTGCTACTGAAGATCTCCCTTATTCACACTCTTTATCTGTGCTGAAGTAATGCAATAAAACTACTAATGATAAAAAGGACACTGGAGTGTCTAGATAAAGCAGAAGTCAGTTCTGATCTCCCACCCTCAGTATATGCTTTTATGACAAATACATAGAGTCACAGCATGAAGAACTACTGCTCCTAAATCACAGTTTTAGGCATTAAGTTAGATGACCACAATTCTCCACTCACTTTTTCCAGATCTAGCTCCTTCAGCAATATAGTTGCATTCTTATTTGCCTCTGCAGCCTGCTGGTCTTTAGCTTTCACAATTGTTTCCACACACTGGTGACACTTTTTCAACAGATCCTGGAATACAAAACTTGTCTTATTACCTCTGTAATAAACCAGAATTAAGGGAAAGATGCATGCTCTATGAAACATGAGATTCCCTGCATTCATTAACATACGAAATATTTCAACAGACTCTAAACACTTAATGTATGTTTCGTATTAGAAAGATGTGAAAAAAACCCTCTGAAACATACACATGTGCAAATATGCATTCACTTTTTAAATAATAGAGAATTTCCCATACATATTTTTGCTGAAAATAGTGGACAGGGATTTTTCCCTCGAAGTTAC
Organism: Callipepla californica brunnescens; assembly: GCA_023055505.1. Classification (NCBI taxonomy): domain Eukaryota; kingdom Metazoa; phylum Chordata; class Aves; order Galliformes; family Odontophoridae; genus Callipepla; species Callipepla californica. The sequence goes on from JALIRH010000014.1 coordinate 740,011, forward strand.
ACTCACCTTGTCAGTTATAGTTGCTATATATCTCATACATTCAATGTCCGATGGAAACTGGTTAACTTCTTTCACTAGGAACTGAACTACTTTCACGTGGCCCTAGAACATCAAAGAAAATCCTAGTCTCTGGTATACAACAGATAGCATTCATCATCAAAATACAAACTTGATATCTATTGTTTCAGTGAAAAAGATTGAAAATACATTCCTGGTAAACTGCTATTTGGAATGAAAAGTGGTTAACTGTTTGCTCAAGTGTTGATAGTACATTTATATCTTATTTTAAATACAAGCTACTAACAGGGCCCAAGGGCAAAGCCGTCTGTTCACATTTTTAGCAGTCAAGACCTCTCTGTTTAGACCTCATTTGTCACCCCCAGCTCACATTCTTGTCAGTCACTCCAAGGAGAGTCTGATTAAGGAACTGAGCCACCTGAGCAAACTGCTGCTGGAACCACTACGTGATGGGGTACACTGTGCAGCCACATAGACAATAGCTTAGGAACACTTAGGAAGTTATCTGCAAGTAGTGGAAGGACTGTAATGGCATACTTAGTATTTTCATCTTTCAAAAAAAGATGTAGACTTGTTTGAGATTTTATTAAAGTTAATAAATTCCTCTGCTACAGAGTTATTTAACATGCTTTATGGAAGTTTTTCATCTCTCCAAAATGAGATTGGTGCGAAATACATTTTAGATCTCCTTTTTAGAGGGTCTAGAATTCACAGATTATGACTGCTTTAAAGAAGGCATTTTATAAAACAGAAATTTTGTTGTGTTGATTCTTCCATAATCAGCCAGTCAGATTTATGACCAAATGAGAAATTCTGTTTTGAAAACATTTAGCACTGAATCATACAACCAAGTTGGCGTCCTACCTTGCGAAACGCTGACATAAGGGGTGTTATTTTCCGATTATCTGCTGCATCCACATCTGCTCCTGCCTGCACAAGCAACTGAACTACATCATAGTGACCACCATTAGCTGCCAACCAAAGAGGTGTATTTCCTTTCTTGTTACGAACATCAATATGCGCTCCTCTGAAAGAGTACAAGTGTAATCAAATTACATAAGACATGAGTAAAGATAAGATAATGAAAAATCAGAATACAATTAGATACATTATTAATTATTGAAACCTAGTGTCTAAAGAGAGAGAAATTGTGTCCTTGAAATCTGCTGTTTAAGTCATAGTAACACAAGGATTAAGACTCCCTTCACTCTCACTTCCCAGCAACAAATGTCCATCTAATACAGACTACTGCATCACAGTTATGCAACTAGAAATCAGAGGTCCCCTTAACTTATCATTAACATTGTGGCTATCCACACATTTTAGCTGTTATCTTTAAAGAGCCAAGAGTTATTTCAGGCCTTGCCTCACAAGTGACAATGGGGCAACGCTTGTGGGAATTTCTGGATTAATGTGCAGAGTTGCCAAATCAGGCACTGTTCATTTACCTCTGGTCTCAGCTGTCTGCTGAGCTTAGTTAGTACTGAGGTAGCAGGATACTCTATGGTAACACTGAAACAGCAGGAAGCAGATTTGCAACTGCTTCCAAAGATTCCCATTCCCTTTGCTCTAAGATGCACAAGGCAATGTGAACAAAGAGTACCCTTGCCACAGAGGAATACAGCTACAGAATATATGGCCTGCTAATGTGGAAAAAGAATTTACCGATTAATCAGCAGCTCACAGAACTTGTAGTGACCCTTATCTGCTGCAATTGTTAAAGCGGTATCTCTTGAGGAAGGCACAGGCGGAGCATTAACATCTGCTCCTTTATCAAGGAGAACCCTTCCAACCTCTGCATATCCTCCTGAAGCAGCTTCCATCAGAGGTGTGAGACCAGTCTGTGAAAAGAAAATGAATTACATGATGTGAAATTCATACAATATACTCAGGATAAACCATACACTTTTGCCACACATGGAAATCAGATTTTTATTTACTTAGCTGCTTAAGGAACTTAACCTGAAGCAGTCCCACAAAACTCCTGGCATGGGATTTATACAAACTTAGGCAAAGTACTGACTTCCACCACGTACCCATCTCAACAGCAAAAACAAGTTTTCAAAAGAATCTCTAAAGGAGAGGTTGGAACAGATCCAAATGAAGACAAGTGTTTCTATGAAAATGTCCCCAGACTGACTTTACACGGTGTATCTGTCCTTAGTACTGAGGGTGCCCTGGAGTCAACTCAGTTGCCTGTCCAGACCATTAAATAAACTAATACTAGCTCCCAGCATGCCCAACTGACTATTTGAGAGCTGGCTTTTATCCACATCCCTTTTTCTTTCATCCATGGTCATTCCAGAAGCAGGCACATATAGCAGTTATTTCAGCAGCCTTAGGAGTTACCAAACATTCTTTTGTGCTAGGGAAATTGGTTTGGCAGTCCACATAAGATTCAGGCTTGCTTTATGGTAGGAGAAACAAAGCTGCCCCAGATGCCCTATGCAGCATTTCAGAGGTGCGGAAAGTCACAATACTGCAGCCATGGGTTCTATACTGACATAAAAATTATATAAGGTTTGATTGCACTATTTCTGTATGTGGACAAAGCATTCTGTTATAAATGAGGATCACTAAAACAGTACAATTCTTTTCCTGTCTAGACATTTTTATATATGATTGAAGTCTATCTGTTCTGTTGCTAAATATCACACCAATTTTAAACATGAAAAGTTTCTCAGTACTACAGTGGCAATGTTTCATTATTAAATTGGAAGAAATAGTCAGCTTTTCCCCAGTGCAAACAATGTATCTTCCTCGATACTTGCATTTTTAAACAAAAAAAATTATATATTTCATAATATTTAATAAGTCCTCAGATTCTTCTCTTCTGCAGTAAGATTTGTATATCAACAGGAGCAATGAAGATATTCTACAATTTAATTTTTCATCAGCACACACCGCACTCAAATACCTTTAAACAAAGCAAAGACATACTGTTAAACATCCACCTCCTTTCACAACTAATTTGCCTTTGAGCCACTGAAAGGAGAAAGACAAATGCTGAAAGAGTAACATAAAACTTTGAAGAAATAACTACTGAGAGAAGTGCATTTCTTAGAAGTAAATTATATGGAAAAGTTATTCAAATACTTACTTTTGCCCTGTGCTCAACATTGGCCTTCCTGTCCAAAAGCAGACTGACCACCTCTGCTCGGCCTTGGAAGCAGGCCAGGGTGAGGGCTGTGTTCCGATTGGTCTCAATCTGGGCATTAATATCAGAACCCATATCAAGCAACAGCTTCACGGCAGGTACATGGCCATTCATAGCAGCCAACATCAGAGGAGAAATACCTAGCTTACTCCCAGTCCTAGTGAGAAAGAAACAAACTACAGTTCCCAGAACTGGAAGAATGCTCTGAGAAATGCAGGTGCACCTAAGAGGAACAAAATCTGTCATGGGAAGCCAAAATGACCTTTAATATATTCAAACATGGCCACTCACCTAAAATACAAGCAATTTTGAATTGCTTATCAGAAACCAGCAATCACATGCAACAGATAACTAAAATTTATGAACAAGATGTGTTTCAGCTTTTAGATATTCAAATGGCTGAAGCACATGAAAGTATTAAACTACATATAATCAAGGCTGTGTCTGATTCAGGAATACATGCTTCTAACATACAGGTAATTTTTTTCTAGTGATAGAAAGAATATTACTTTTCCTACAACTAATAGAGAGGAGGTTTGAGAGATGTAGATAAAAAGCATTTAGTCCTTTTGCCGAGAGCTTTCAAACAAGTACAAATAGCTGTCCTGTTCTTTGGCTGGCTACTTTCCTTGGTTCTACTGGAAACTGCATTTGGCTCCCAGATCCCAGAAGGTTAAAAAAGGGAGAGAGAAGGAACAGGTTTGTAGACTACAGCGTCACTTAAAATTTAGATATAAGGGAGATTAAGTTTGTCTGTGGTACTTAAAGATAACTTAAAAGCATTAATTAAGGTAATGTTAACATAAATAATGACATCAATATTGTAGAAAGACTGAGAGGAGCTCTGAAAGAACTACAGATTCCAACATATGACTCAGTAGTTAAAGACAACAACAGAGCATCTTTCCTACATGCAGTTCATCTGAGGTATATTACCTTGAATTAATTTCTGCCCCAGCATTGAGAAGAATCTTGATGATATTAACATAACCACCAGATGCAGCAAGGCTTAATGGTGTATAGTCAGACACATTCCTATGCTCTTTGTTTGCTCCCCGGGCTAACAGCAAATCAACAACCTGAAAAGACAGCACTCACATTAAAAGACATTTCACAGCCTTACCTATTATCTGAGAAGTAAAAGAAGGTTATTTTGTTCTAATGAACATATCATATAATCCACATGGGTTTCAGTAGTGTAGCGCCTGCCTTCCAAAAAGGCAAGTCCTGGATTTTATCTAATATTTTTACATAATAAAAAATGCAAGGCTTTGAAATGAAACTTACTGCTTGCTAACCAGGTACACAATTCAACTCCTGTAACATCTCAGAGTCTTTCAGAAACTCTCACATCTCACTCTGAGAGTCTTTCAGAAACTCTTACAACTTTAATTCCAATAAAATTTAAGACAACTCTGACTTTGTGTTACATGGTCTTTAAAACAAAAAAACACAGTAAGAATCAGACTGACAGATCTTAATGGAACAAGGACAAGGAAGAACTTATTCGAACAGGGCCTGCTTAAGAGAAAAAGAAGAGAAAAAAATTAAAACACTTCTGGTGGAGTACTGCAGTTTGGTGTGTGTCATTTTACTACTAAGACATCCCAGATGGCCAGAACAGAAAACTTCTCACCCACTTGCTAAGTCCTGCTAAGATTTGCTAAGAAACACAACAGGTAAATTTGATTTGAATAAAAAAAAAAATTAAAAATCAAGAGATCCAGATAGTTTAATAAGCACAGGTTACATTAACCTTTACTTTTATTTAAGAATACCAGTTCTACTCTCAAACATCTGTGATTTCAAAGTTGAAGTGGAAGCTTTCCGATTTTTTCCTGTCTGTTTGAACCTATACAAGTTGCAAAACTTATCACTTTTGTATCTGGCTCGTAACCCTTAGCCATTTAAAGGGTATCTTCTGAGTTAGCCTGTGCATGACAGAAGCAATAAAGATTTAACAGTTTTTAAGTACAAATAAAACCACTGAGAGAACTGGAACATTACTAGAAGATTAGAAGTATGTTGCTTCCTACTATGAATGTGCTCTGTACTGTATCTTCATTTATCAGCCCTGCGTTTTACCACAAGAACTATGTACTATCAACACAAAATTCGAACTTCTGTCCTTATGTGTCTACAATAAACACTTTAGTTTAGAGAGCAGGGTGTATGCATAAGGGAAGTGTTTAGTGAACAAAGTTCTACCTCCATCACAAAGCCATTCACCTTGCAGAAATACAATGGACAGAAAAGTGACCACAAATTATGTAACAAAATTCGGTAACAAAATCAGGATAGGCAAATAAAAATAAAATAAATAAATTCCCTTTCCTCTTGCAAGGAGACTAAAACTATCACCACTTGTTCCATTTTTAAAAATAGTTTTAGAAAAAAGGGAAAATTTACTATACCATCAAAATAAAAAAACAACTTGTACTTAAAAAAAAAATTACAAAAAAAATCAAATTAATCAAGGACAAATATGTCTGTACCTCTTGGCGTCCACCAGAGCATGCCAGTGAAAGTGGAGTATCCTTTGTGCGCTCAGATTGTGCTTCTATATCCCCACCTTTGTCTAAAAGAATTTCCACTACACCAACATGCCCAGCAGTTGCAGCAAGAATCAAAGGTGTAAAACCTAGTAACAAAAGATCATGTCAAAAATGAACTGAAGAACCTCAAAACTTTAAGCAGCAGAAATATCCAACTTACAGTGATTTTTATTGCTCAGGTATGTCCTTCTCAGATTGACTATTTTCTCTCCTAGCCCTCACCTGCCTTTGACGCTTGGAGACATCTAAGCCATGACTCATGCAGCTACATTTAAAAAACAGAAAAAAAAAAGCAACCCAAACAGTATAGGACTGACCAATATGAACTAAGCTGTGACCAGTTCAAGTCTTTAGACAAGTCACTGCTTTCTACTTAATTCCAACCGCACTTCCAAGAAGATAATACATCTTCACTGCGCACACTGGTTATTTCCAGTGGCTAGCATTACCTCTGGAGAAAGAAGCATGATGATTCTGTTCTCTCAGCTCCAAGAGATGAAATTTTGGAGAATCTGACTATAGGGAATGAGACAATATGGAGCCTGACTCCTACTTCACATTAGCTTTGTAGGACAAGATTTGATATTTACTCCAATTGTAGAATCACAGAATCATAGAATTGCTCAGGTTGGAAAAGTCCTTCAAGATCATCAAGACCAACCATAACCTAACCATGTCACCCTAACTGTAACAGCCCACCATGAAATCATGTCTCTGAGCAAATCAGCAACTCTAATGAGGATATGAAGGTATTTTGTGGTGTGTTAACTGTAGCAATATTAGTGCTTCATATTTCAAAAATTTGCCTTACATGCCCATTCAGATAGATGAACTTCATTTCAAAAATATAGATGAAAAGCTATACTGTATCACTATATGGCCTATAGGTTTCTACATACATACTAGAACTCTACATCTTTGCAAGCTCTGGACATCTTCAGAAGCAAAAGCTCACAAATCTCTATTTGAAATGTCATGTTTCAAGTCGAAGTTCTAAAGCAAACTTTAACTATTTTAGCTTACCCTTCTTATCTCTGTGTTCAATATTGGCACCACGTGCAATTAGTACAGAAACAAGTTCTTCATGACCTCCTGCACATGCAAGGGTCAGAGCAGTGTCATGATTGCTTTCAGTCTGCATGGTTGAGAAGGAAGAAGATATTCAGAAGTTAAAAATACTTTAAAGATACTAAAGCTCTCTAAATTTTACTAGATTTGTTTTACTTTTCAAAACTTATCAAAAAGGAAATCTAGTCAAATCTGGGTGAAATTACTCACATGTGCATCAATGTCAACTGAAGGATACATAGGGAGCACAGACTGTGATGCCACATTGCTTGATGCCTGTGAGCAGGGCTCAGGTGTAGGGGATTCTGTAGTGTGCAAGGAGCTGGTAGAGCCACTGGGCACTCTGCTATTCACAGCTGAAAAGTAACAATGTATTTATTATTAGCCCACCTTTAAAAATTCTACATTTTATATGAGAAAGATTTAGTCCTGTAAAACTGCAACACTCTGATGCCAAAATAGAAGTGAAGGAAAGCAAATTAAGTGTTCCTAATAACAAACATGTTGGTACCTTGCTTAAAGAAGTTTTCAAGCAGTTAAATAATATAAGGATTATCTCCAAAGTGTGTTAACTTTGACAAATAAATTTATTAGCCTGTAAACATTAGAAATTATGAAATTTAATTTGAATTTTAAAGTTCTATCTTCACCACTATAGATTAATTATACACTAAATCTAAGAAGATGGATTATTTATCAATAAAACACAAACCTAACATTCAAAAATGAAGTATCAATCTGGAATTCAGAAGTTTTTCACTTGAAGGTTTTCAGAGAAAGTTTTTAAAGCAAGAACAGCAATAGTGACTTACACCTCAGACTTAACAACAACCCAAGAAAGGCAGAAGAGAGAGCTGGAGGGGAGAGAAGGGTAAAGGAAAAGAAAGTTGAAAACTGTGAGTTCCCTAGGATTTATTTCTTATTGGTCACAGCCTTAGAAAGATTTCATCCTGAAGGTACATTTCAGATCAGGGACACAAGTACTTTGGTAGTGCAACTTAATATTTAAATTAAAAAAAAAAAAAAAAAAAAAAAGACATTTAGAATCAGGTTTTTGATCACTAATTTTAAAGGTAAGAGCTGAGAAACCTTAACTGATCAAGCAGAGATAACCCGTGCAATACATACGCATGGGGATAAGACCTTAGCCTGTCTTTGTTAACCCAGTGAAAGCATCTGAGGGGAACACAAAGCAAAGGCTCTCACCAGGGGTCACTTGCCAGGCAGGTCTAATGCACCAGCTACTGATGCACTCTACAAAAAGTCCTCCAAAACAGCTCTATTTAACAAGTAACTTCTACTGCTGGAATGACAAGTTCCTATGCTGCGCAGTCTCTTTAGATAGAATATTTAATTAGTTTTAATTATTCCTAAGTATGTTGTGTTTTGCAGTAGTCCTGAAGCAAGCAAACTGATGGAGAACATTAACTTCAGGTAAGAAATAAGCAGCAAAGTCTTTTGATTTTGTTCAGATATTTCAAACGGCAAGGGGAGACAAAGGATTACCTCAAATCCATGTACTGCCTAAAGAGAAAATTTTGCAAATCTTTAACCATAGCTATGATTAAATAGTTCAGTCTTCAGAATACCATTAACAACTCAGACATCAGCGATTATTCATAGATAAACAGTCCATAAGGAAAGATCTTAGAGAAATCTTCAACGTGACAAATACCACTAATGAAGCCTACCCAAATATGACTGTATGTGACAAAGGAAATACTGCTAGGAGTAAGTTTTAGGTGAGTCAGTTTAGCTGGGGAGAGAACAAGAGCACATGGATGGATGAATGAATGAACAGGGGGTGGGACATACAGACTTCGAGGTGATAAGTTTCCCACTGTATGTTTTAGAAGTCACTAACTAAAGAGTACTCCTTGGACTCATAAACGAGCACTTAGCATTGGGCCACCACATTTCAACAACAAAGTACTCTTATCTGAATGCCAAACTGACTTTTGCTTCACTTTACAGCCTTCATGAAGAAATCACGTTTGTGTTTTACATTTCAAAGTTCCCACACTTTATCTGCTTACTATGCAAGTGGTAACATTTAGAGCAGCAGATGAGAATTAATTAATGTAATATGATTATTTTCTCTCTCAATGCACTATGTGCATTCAGTTATTTATTGGATTTCTTAAGACTACTCCTTCTAAAATGCAAAACATGAAATCACCTTGTAAAGGACTAATTTCCCTTTAAAGAATATCTCAAGAAAGATATTGATTCAATTATTTTAAGTCCTGTAGCTACAGATATGCATGAGCTATACAGAGCAGTTGTACACAAAGGGATCCCACTGGCATTACTTGAAGATTCCTTAATGGAATCCATTCAATGCTGCTGACAGATTCAAAGAGTTCTCTACATTTCACAACCATAACTGAAAGCGTCAAAGTATTTCTGTACTTTAGATTTTCATCACATGCTTGAAATAGGTATGTGCTTTAAGCGCTTCACTTTACATAGCAGCAGTAAGGGCAAAGGCGAGAGAAATACAAATTGTCTCTACAAATCACCTTTTTAAAAATATAGTCTAACAAGAGTCCTACTGTAGCCAGTGATCCTCTCCTCTTAACTGCTGTATCCCAGAAACTTCTGGATTTCTTTCAATGCTTTCCTATGATAATTTACACTTCCTTAGAATGTCTGACAAGCTTGAAGGTGGCATAATGGAAACATCAGTGGGGTCTGTGCTTTGCAGTCAAATGCAGCAGAGCACTTCTGCCTCCCATTTCACACAGATGATTTTGTTCCACAAAGAAGCAAGTTTGCAGAATACAAAGATTTTACACTGAAAGTATTATGTTGGAAACTTTACTGCAAGCTATCTTCACAAACCTTTGTATGAAATGATTGTTAACTAAGACAAGGCAGATGCCCATCCCAGATCCAGTTCTTCAAGCACACCCCTCTGTCACCACACAGGAGTTAATGGCCTTCCAAAACCCATCCTGGCAGAGGTTGTCATTCTAGTTGTAAATGCATCCTTTTGCCAGAAATTAAAGCAGCACCTATCCTCCTGACCTGGCTAGCACTGGGCCCATCAGGCCTCACATAATCTGCTGGACAGGGTCCATCTGACAGGCCACAGCGAAACTGCAGGGAGCTTTCCAATGGCCAACTTTTAGCAAGATGTATTTACAACACCAACGGCTAAAGCGTGACCTTCCCAAGTAGCAGCAATACTATACGTGTTTCAAACAACAGCAATTACTCTGGTCTCGGTAACCAGCATTACTGCTGTGACAACAGCACAGTATACAGCACAGGAGCATGGATTTGCAGTGTTTCTGCAAAGACCATTAGGAGACTGCAAAACAAGTGATCAACATGAAGATCACTTTCAGTGACTCCAAGTGACATTGCAGAATTTTCAAGGGACTAGAAAAAATGTGTTGCTTTCATCTTTAAGACAAAAGCTTTTCAAAATGCACTTTATTTCCAACTAAACAGATATTTCATCTTTCCACAAGAAAAGTTGCCAATAAACAAGCTAAGACCAGGCACTGATTAAAAAATAAGTTAAAATCACTTATCACAATGTGTAACTTACATCTTGATAAAACATATTTTGTGACATATGCTTCTGTAAGTGTGTATGTATATATATATACATATATTTTCTATACCAGGTCTAAACTTTAAACAACAGTGACAAAATCCAGTTTCCTCATATTTTAGGACGGACTTGCAGCTTTACAAAGAGACTCTCCTTGCATCATGGTGAAGCCTAAGACAAATCTCCAAAGTCATAGATGATTATTTCCCAAAGTTATGAAAAAAAATTATCATAAGAAGCAGAAGAAAAACAATAACAAGCAAGATCTTAGTGTTTTATCTTAGCACCACACTACAGACATTGACAGAAACTTAAGCAAACAACGTCTGGATGCAACCACAGCTGTAGTCCACACAGAATTGCAGAATTGTTATTCCATGAACATGAACATTCAGGAATACTGGACTTATAATTCAGTTCTTTTTTCCTCAAATATACTGTTTGTTTGTTTGTTTCAGGACAAAGAAAACTATGTTTTCACGACAGAGCAGTCTTTCTGCCCTCAAGCTTTCCAGGGAGCTTTTAAATAACATGTTACTCTACATGGGCTTTTGTATAGGGGCAACTGTGTCTCATTCTATGAGTCACTGTCTCTCACTCCAGTTAATCCTAGTAACTAGTTATACTCCAAACAGCAATCCTAAAAAAAGTACCCATGGGCCACACCTTTAAAACAGCTCCCTTAAATTACTGAAATTCTATACATCCAACCACAACCAGAATTTGAGAACCAAACACAATTTAAATGTCTTAAAACATCTGGAATTTCTGTAGATGAACCACAACTCCCTGGAGAAGAAGGAGCCAGAAGCACAGAAATGCTAACCCCTGACAATAATCAGCAGAGGAGAACAAACAGGAATAAAAACATTTTAACTACACACAAAACCTAGCAACAAGAAAGGAAGTCCCTTGAGTGTCCTAAAAAACAAAAATAAAAACGCAAGAAAGTACCAATTCAGATACTGCAATCTAAGAAATTTACTGAGGCAGAAGCACAATATGAACAACAATGAAACTTCAGTGATGTAAGGCAGACTGGTACTGAATAATGAAAACTGAAGTAAAAATTCTGCTCTCATATTGGAAGATGTTATCCAAAATTATTGTTTTCCCCTCTAAACTGTACTGCACCTTTTTTCCTTTTTAAGATCAAATTTAAATTTTGACTGCATGTCACACCTTCAAAGACTGAATTAGGCATTCATTTTAACATTTTTCTTTACCACATCTAATTACATTCCATTATAACCAAAACTTGCTTCATTTTTAGGTTTTACCTGACTTTACAAATGTCACTCAGTTACTTCCACATAGCTTAGTTGCAGGCTGAGCAGCTTTGAGAAGGAAGAGATTCAGGTTACCTACCAGGGACTCTGACTGCCACTGAGACTTGTACCTTAACATCCTACCAGTTATTCCATCAGCTGACATGATGCAGGAGACAAAATAAATACCCTATTTGTGCATGATGTCACAAGAAAGCAACATGGCAAAAGAAAGAAGATTTTGTAGAAATGTAAGTCATCTCCTAGAACTAGTCTGACCTGAAGCTTTGAAAAAACTGCTTTTTTTCTACTGTCACTGGTAAGAGCAATAATAACAGTTATTTCAGGACATCAGGCAAAAAGCTGATTTAACATCTCTATTTTTCTAGAGCAGATCTGATACAAACTGGATACTCAATAAGAATAAAATTATTATGTCTTATTAAGTCAAATGTCACTCACCACCATTAATGTAGATCACAGAATCCTTAAGAGGGACCTTTAAAGGCCCATCTAGTGAAACTCCCCTGCAGTGAACAGCTTCATCAGGCCTGATCCATCCTCGCCTTAAAAGCCTCCAGGGATGGGGCATACACCACATCTCTAGGCAATCTGTTCCAGTGCCTCACCACTCTCATTGTAAAAGATTTCTTCCTTCTATCTAACCTAAATCTACTCTCTTTGAGCTTGAAGCCATTTCCCCTCGTTCTGTCACCACAGACCCTGCTGAAGAGTTGGTCCCATTCTTTCCTGTAGCTTCTCTTTAGATACTGAACAGTCACTCTCAGGTCACCCTGCAGCCTTTTCTTCTCCAGGCTGCACAGCCACAGTAGATACACCAGCAATACTGCAAACAAGGGAGATATTTCATAGGCACACCGAATTCTGAGTCTGAGAGAAAAGAGGAGTGATTTCACAGAGGCAGACACTCAGACCCTTTCATAATAATTTTAACCAGTGTCTGTAGTATGCTTGTAAAAATCTGATTTTGTGTTTTTTATTGCTCATTACCAAATAAATCACAAACAGATAGATTTGTGGGAAAAGATCAGGTGTCTTTTAAATACAGATCAAAGAATTTGGAAATTTAGATTAGATATACAGATTGTTTTTAAATACAAATAAATTTGAGTTTAGTGACATGATGATTTAACCTGGGATTTAAATTGAACAAAGTTACCAAAATCTCTCTCAACATTTCTGCAGTTTTCTTTACCAATTACAGAAGAAAGTAAAGCAATACTGGTATTTTTGCAGATGCACCAGGAATTGGGATAGCTAATGTTTCCTTGGGTTGCATTTCCATAAAAAATGATAAAATGAAAAAATAAAAATTTTGAATAATTTTAGGAGTGTGCACTAACTGCCTAGTTTTGACAAAAGATTAGGTTTTATCCTGCAGAAACAGCAAACAAATCAGAAAACTAATAGGAAACAGCACATCTACTTTTAAAGGTCCTCCAGTCAAGATATTTCTATTCAAACATATTTTCATTAAGAAAAAAGATTTCTTTCTGCCTGTTTGAGACTTCCCCCTCTACAAATAGCACACAGTTAAATTTATTTCATTTCTTACATTATCAGTCAGTGAAAAGACAATGTGAATTCTTTCAAAGGATAGAATTCTTTCAAAGGATAGATAGGTGAAATCTTCACTAAGTCTTTACCAGTCCGAAACAAAATTAGTAGAGCTGACTAAAATAAATTTTCATTTTGGGTACACTGTCTATTTAGTACACAATACACAGGTGCTGACCTTTAACAGGTATATAATGCATGGTTGTCGAAACTGTAACTACTTCAAAGATTAAGTACTTGACAATTAATGGTTTGAAATAATCTTTGAAGTTCTCTTTCTTGCACACTGCAGTTCCAAATCTTGAGAAATATTGTTTCAGAATGATCCATTTGGATTTAGTATTTTTTTTAAGCAGGCTGACTACTCTCAAGAACATCCTAGAAAAGCAGAGAGCTAAACCTGATACTCTAAAAACAAAAATATTTATTTAAACTAGAACTACCTTGGATGGAGGGAGCTACATCACAGCTATTTTATCCACTGCAGTTTCCAGAGAATGCAGCAAAGCTGCAGCAAGTGTCAACTCACATGAACTCAGTTATGGTTATCACCACTCTAAGTGCTCACAGGACTTGCTACCAGAAAGTCTTACCACACATTTCAAAAAACCAACAAACTTCAGGGGACAGGGCAGTGACTATGAAGAGGGGAAAACAAGACAGGAAAACAAGGGCTGATGGACAGACACAAGGTGCAAGAAAAGTTTAAAAAAAAAAAAAAGTAATTAAAAATAAAGAAACAACTTACTACAGACCAAACAACACTGGCTATGCCCTGCGTACCTCCAGCAGTAAACACAAATCCTAGTCAAATACATGAAATGAAGTCAACAAAAATGGTATCTCTATTCCACAGTGAAACTCACAATCTAATGTGTGTGAACTTCAATTCCTCTTCATATTATTACCGACAAGGGGAATGGAAGAATGCTTTGATTTTTCCTTTTCAACTAGATAACAGGACACTTTTTTTTTTTTTTTTTTGCCATGTTATGTGTAATAAGCAAATATTCCTGCATAACAACCACAGTTAAGAATGTATTCTGAAAACACAAGCCACTGCAGAATTAAATGTTTGTGTGTAGATTCCAGATAGTGTTTAAATTGTAGCAACACTTCCAGCAGAAAGAAGATGAATAGATTTGTAAATAACAATGCTGGTTTTTTGTTTTTTTTTTTCAGAGATGGCTAATATACTAAATATATTCCACTGTGGTATAAGCCTGCATGAAAAATTCTACAGAAGACAGAAAAAACTCACATTTTTAAGTTTCCTAGTGGGCACTACTAATCATAATTAGGCTTTTTAAAGTAGCATGAAATAAGATAAGGCCAAAGAGGCTATAACAAAGTCTCCAGTACAGTATGTTATGTGCTTTGGAAAGAGATTTTTTTTTTTTTAAGTCTCGTGTTAGAACAGGAAGTCACTGTTAGGATTAATAGTACTAATCAGGATCTTTATGCACAAGCAAGTACTTCCAAACTGGAAAACCCCAGGACTTTTGGAGGAAAGGAGAAAAGGGAAACTGAGCACACAAATTAATGCAAACATAGGTATATTTCTTAACCCACCTGCTATTAGGTCATCAAGAGTGTCGGTAAGCGTCTGTGCAGGAGAGGCAACCATTAATCCGTCTGGTTCTTGAACTAACAGTCCCTGCCCAGCAATTTGCTGCTGCTGTCCTACATTCTGCTGATTACCTATTGCTTTCTGAAGTTCAAGAGACTCTGTCCCATTATAACCTAAATTACCAGAAAAATTACATTGCAGTTCTGGCAAAGGCTGGATAGGGACAAATTCTATTTGTTCAGCAGGTGGTGGAGAGTGTTGATGCTCATCATCTTTTGACAAGATCGTATCAACCTGAGGTAACTCTGAAAAGTTATCCTCTGGCATACCCTTATCAGCTTCTACTTCTGGGAAGACCCCCGTAAGTGGGCACTGCTGCTGCAGGGGAAGTGATGTGTCTGTCTGACCTTTGGTCTCCAAATATTCTTTGGTAAACTGCTGTTGTGTTTTCATCTGCAACTGCCTTTCCACCTTCTGTAGCTCCTTCAATATTTTCTTCTTCTTCTGTACTTGTTCTTCTCTGTTCTTTTTAAGTTCTTCAATCTTATCTTTATTTAAAGGTTCACCTTGAATTAATTCCAATGACTTAAGTTGTGCTTTTTCAATAGCACTAATTCTCTGTCCAAGTTCATTCAGCTTGCCTTCAGTCTCTTCTACTATGCATTCCAAAGGCTGGTATGGGTGAAAAGGTGGCAGTAGGTCCTTATCTGCTACCTGCAGGGAACTTGACTTCTGCTTGGATGCACCTAAGCACATGAAAAATGTTTGAAAAAATGCGATGCTGAAGATACCCCAAACCTCCCCCATTCACCCACCAAAAAATAAAAAAAAAAATTAAAAAATGTTTAAAACTAACACTGCACATCCTTCAAACCACAGTAAGGTAAAACCCTATGCTCTACGTTAAAACAGAAAGGAGAAAGCAAAGCAAATAGCTGGAATTTTAAGTATTGATTCTAATATTCCCTTGAAAACAATTTGCTAAGTTCTCAATGCTGTTCTGGTGTGCAGAGCAATAAACTAAGACAGTTTTCTAGAAGCTAACCTAAAACAGCAAAGTTACAAGCAAAAGTACATTTGAGAGAAAACTAGCTCTAGAGTAAGATCAGTATTTTGAACTAGTTTATCAAAAGGCTATAGTATTCCACCTTTACATTACAAACAGTTTGCCAGAACAAACTAAACATATGCAAATGCATTTTAAAGCTTTGGCACTCCTTTGAAAGCTCACACAGAAAACTGGCACCTTCTCTATCTTCCTCTCCCCAGAAACAAATTAGCAATTCTGCTCACTACTAAGGCTCAAAAATCTTCCCAACAACATAACCATACTAGAGCACAGCTTCTATGAATGCTCACAAGGCACTGCCATGCAGCACAGGCTGCTGTCGCAGAAGTCTCATGTAGTAGCAGCCAGATATTGTTAATACCTAAGTGCTTACATTTTAATTATTACTTCAGCTTAAGATAGTTTCATTGTAAATGTGAAAGGCTTAGCTTGACCAAATAATTTTCTGCAGTAGCACTTTTTTGCTATTTGTAATATACATCGCTTTAAAAAGCAAACAGATCTCAAACATTTACCTAAAAAAGAAGTTACCTAAAAATTATACAATAAAGTGAAAGTCTGGATCCAAGAACTAAGTTCCACAAGCTCAGGAAAGATTAAGTTCCCTAAAACACCAACTAATTTTTCTATGGATCTTCTTTCACCAAAATATTAATTTACAGGTAATTTCATTTTACATTGCTCTGAAAAAAGAAGGCACTGCACTTCTTTTAATTGAAGAAACAAACAGGTGTGAGAATTTTCTGTTGAAAAGAGCAAGAAAAAATAAACTAAAATAGAGGTGAACCAACTCTACACTGAACACTTTCACCAAACAGAATCTCTAAAGTGAAAGCAATGCTTAACTAAATCTAAATGAAACAACAAAAATCTGACTAACACAATGGGAACAGGTGTACCTCAGCATACCATGAACTGTATGCGCAGTAAGTACAGATCCCCAGATCCTCTTTCTCCAGTTTAGTTACTCTAGATCAGTGCCATGTACTGAAAGATCATTACTTCCAGCTTAATACCCATTCAAAACTTTTCTGATGCTTTGCCTCTGAAACCTAAATCCCAAGTGAATTTCTCTGAAGAGAAAAGGAAAGTATGTGAAGTTCAGCAATAATTGATTTCGCTGGTGGACACTCAGCTCAAGACTATTATAAACTTTTGGCTATTTGGCTTTGTAGCATTTGTAGGTTTACATAGTTGTCTTTTTGTTTTAAAAATTGTGATTTAATTAAAAAAGATAAAATATAATTTGAGATTATCAAAAACATTTAAATTCACTAAAATTATGTAAAATGTTTTTCTACATTTCTGTTAGAAACTAATATAAGAAACAGTTAGTTGGTGCTTTGAAACTAAGTTGTTCTACCACAAATTCTCTTGATTAGCAGAAACATTTTACTAAGCATAACTAAAGACACAGCTAAGAAAGGAATGTTTCGCGCTACTCTGCTTATGGTCATTCCTAAGATTACTGTATGTACCATCTTCATCATAACATGAAGCAATCCCATGACTTCTAACTGTTCTGGACAGCCTCCTTCTCTCCACAGGAAAGAAAAACTGCAGTTCAAAGACCCTCCAAATAATGAAGTATCAATACTATCCTGCTCAACTTGTTCCCACCTGAGGAGAAAACAAACCTTGCTGTCACAGGAAAATGTTATTTAAAAAAATCAGGAGAAATTGAAGAGCCAAAGCCATTCTCTATAAAGATCAGGTGTTTCTACCTTGTGTTGAACAAGAGACACAAAGCTGGTCTCATGAGAAGACATGTCTCAGCAGTGCCTCAGATGTGGAACAGGTGCTGAAAATTCAGACCGTTTCTGAAAACATAATTTAGGAAAACCAGTAGAGCATACTGCTGGGCAGAGGGCACAGAGATATGGACATGATACAAGCGAAGATCTAGGCTCATAAATTCCAAAAAAGGTTCAGAGATGTACTTTAATCAGCTTCCAATTAGTGGGGCTGCCTTCTGGGTTCTCAATCACAATTCCTATCCAGAAAATGCTTGCCATCTATAATCTTGGAGATAAAGGAACAGTATGAAAAAAGATTTGCTAAACTTGACATCCTCATCACAATAACCTGTTCAAACTAGAGCTGGAGAGGATGCTACTGACAGCTTCAAAAGTGTAAGCATTGGGGTATACTAGAAGTATTTAAAGGTAATGGTTTCCTGGTTTTATCCAGATCTCTTCTACATTCTCTTCGCATCCTGAAAAACACTGTGCCCATTTTGAACAAGACACTTGCTTTTGAAATACTTAAGCACAGGGATTAAAAACCCAGCAGGCCATAATTACTTCAACTCAGATATTTAAAATAGATACATGTTCATATATATATATATATTTACATATATATATTTAGTGGAGTACCAATCTATAAAACCAACCTACTACAAGATTAAGCCTAGCAATATTAAGCAGCCCATCTAGCCTCCATAGCAATTGTTTTGGCTACTTTTAGAAGACCCTTTTGGTATAAAATGAATACTGAAGACTGGTGAAAGCTCAGATGCAGCTGCACAACCAGCAGCAACTACCAGGTAATCAAAAGTTACAGGAAACACAATCATTCAGTTGACAGAAGATCCAGGGTGGTTATGGGCATACCAGAACCCTAATTTACTTTGTGAACAGTAGCACCCATTCATTTGTAGCAGCTCTTTGTAGCCCCACATTTCCACAGGTTCCGGACCCTAACCTTATCAGTTTAGCCTTTACCCTTACTCCTGCAGTCATCATCTCGCTTGCTGCCTCACACCCTTCTCTTTTCACATGTACACCTCAGCCATTTTTTGACCAACATTCACCACTCAAGTAAGAATTCCGCTGTACAAATGCAGCTTTCCATTACTTCCCCTGAATTCCTACAGAAATTTAAATTTGAAGTTTCTTATGCATGTCTACTGTGATTATTCAGCACAATGTGGGGAATCCTTTAAGTACCTAAACTGACTCACAACAGTCTATTCATACATGTGAGCATGCTCCAAGCTTCATCTCTGAACTCTTGAGAACATCACTAGCAACTGTAACATATGGGGTTTTTATTGTGTATGCTTCATTTTTTAAACTGACTTCTGGCAGTAAAGAATATTTAAAGGTCTTAGACGTTATGAACAAGAGTTCAGAAAGATACCCTTCACATTTATCATCCTCAGTTCTCTTAAGCAATTAAAATCTCCTTACACACTCTCCTTCCATAGGACTGATGCCTGTGAACAAGCCAGATGCTGTATCTCATTCCCAGTGCTCAAGATTCTCTAGGAAATCTTCTAGTCCTGCCACCTAGTATACAGGATGGCCTACTTTCCCAAGAAAGTAATTTATTTATCCTTTCACAGGTAATAAATTAGCACAGGAAAAGTGCTTCCTGTCCAAAATGAACCTACATAGAACCACTTTAATTGACCTCTAATCAGTCTGTTATTAGGTGTGCCATCTAGACTTGCTAACACCATTGTAATTTACAGTAGCACAGGCAGGGACTTTTGTCTTCTGCAAGTTAAAGGACTTCCAATGAAGTGTCCAGGACACAAGGTAGATACACAACTATGTTACGCAAGCAAAGCCTGGTTCCTACACTGAAAGCACTACTGATAAACTTGTAAAGACAGACATAC
Organism: Callipepla californica brunnescens; assembly: GCA_023055505.1. NCBI lineage: Eukaryota > Metazoa > Chordata > Aves > Galliformes > Odontophoridae > Callipepla > Callipepla californica. The sequence continues at coordinate 759,487 of JALIRH010000014.1, forward strand.
TGACAAAGCTCCCTCACTTCAAGATCTGTCAATGAAAACAAGTAAATCCAAATACAAACAGTTAAATTCCAAATGATCTTCCTCACATATAAAAGTGACAGCAAGAAAAAAAAGTTCAACTATGATGCCCATTTGTACATTCAAATACACCTAATAGCCAATATCTAGTATACAATTATTTAATAGCCTATATCTAGTATACATATCTGTACTGATCATCCTGTGACAGTATAACCTAAAACTAATTAAAAATAATTTGTCTACTTTTATTCTTGCACTTCAAACTGGAAAAAAGAATGTTCAGGCCTTGTTCTGAAGTTTAGAATTAGATTTGCAGTTTCAAAAAGAATAGAAGGAGCTCAGTATTGAATTCTCAAGAATTATCTGCTTTTAACTCTTGTAATTCATATTAGGAAAAAAACTCCATTCCAAGACCACAGGGAAATAACCAGTCAATCCACACATACAAAGTAAAATATTACATAATTGAACAAGGAAAGAATAACCTTTTCTCAAAAGGAATTCATCTGGTACACTTTTTTCGAACATATGTATACACTTAGTATATATGATATATTTAATTCTTCTATGAGAATGGGATGATTCAAGGAGGGCTGAGCATTCAGGTGAGTTAATATTCCACTACATTCCTCTCGCAAGCCATATAGAATTTTTGCACCTTTCAGTCCCGCAGCAGTTTCTATAGAAAACTTCCAGGGATTAGGTGTAATGATTACATGATTGAAATCAAACCACATTCTAATCAACCGTAACTCAGGTTTCTCAGATTTTGACTTTCAAAAGCTTTGGTTACTTTCCAGCCTTAGTCTTCTTTCAAAGGTGGGTTGTTTTTTTTGGTTTTTTTTTTCAGGTATTTCTGTTTTTGTTTTCTTTTTTGAGTGGCTTGATGAAATCTAAATGGTAAATTAATAGGATGTAATTAAATTAGTAGGTGGCAGGTAACTGAAGCTTCCAAGGAATAGAATTTCACAAACTGTTGTAAAAATATTTCTAATACGTGTGTGATCTTGGGGATCTACATCTGTCTGGTTTCTAACATCTGCCAGCACTGCCTAAGTCATATAAAAGGATAGCAAGTACATAAGCCAATTACAAAATAGTAGTGAAATCATCAAATAGTATTTTTTTTTTCTTTTAATTTCAGGAAAGCATTCAGCCTATGTAGAATCATCCACTTTTATAGGTACACTGATCCTTTAGGATCCTTCAGTAACTCACACAATGCATGAGTTCAGTATATAAATCAGTATTAAGCAAAGTAATCTTACATTTGAGTAAAAATGTTCAATGATTTCATAGTCAAGAAGGCTTTATTAGTTTTAATTTTCTTCTCCAAGACATCAGTTGTTAGTAAGATTTCACATGAGGATATGGGGAAAAATGTACAACGAAGGACTAACTTAAAAAGCTTAAAAATTCCCAACCCATTCAACTTTAGGAGTGTTCTGACCTCCTTCCCAGAGAGAAAAGGTAGATGAGGACAGCTCTTATGTAAATAACAAGCCTGTAAAACTCTGGTGAATTCTTGATAATAAGCAAACCCTCCAAATAAGAAATGCTGCAAGATACTCTCTACTTAAAAAGAACAGTGGAGAATTTGAGTGGCAGCATGTTGACATATTTTGAGTACTAATTTCTGGCAAATTAGTTATTTTATAGCTACAATTTCACCTTAGCTATGAAATAAAACCAACCTGAGGGAAAAAAAAAAAAAAAGAAAGCTCTTGGAACTACTGACAGCACTGCCTTAAAAAAAAAAAAGACTTAAAAATCAACACATTTAATAGTACCTTACTTCAGCTCAGATATTTTAACTAACAAAACAATAGTGCTGCTCTCCATGGAGTCCTTAAGTATCCCCTTATTTCACTAGTATATTGCTTTTCAATAACGTCCTCAAAGCATGTTGTGGGTGCAAGGTACAGCAATCACCAAGCACATTCCATGAAAGATGAAGGCAATGCACTGCAGAAACATAACAGTCACTGGAAGCTTTGGATCCCACTCCTAAACAGGAGCTTGCATTTACAAGCTATGCAAGACTACCAGTGGCAACAATCCTACAGAGACTATTTCCTTGAAGAAATGTAATATCATTCTTTTCAAACATTTTGTACGCTGGAATGGCCCGCAGTTTGAGGCAAACAAGAAAACTTTTAAGGTGCACCTAAAATTCCAAACCCAGCCTGAAGATATTCACAGCATCCAGTAAGCAGGCTTAACAACTCTCACAGCCATGAAGAAAGTGACACATACAATTTCTGAGCACCACAGTACGTTTGCAAGGGACTGAGCATGAAGAGCAACCCTTGTTAACAGGAAAAGAATTAAGCCAGTGAGGATCAGACAGCGCGAGGTGGAACATTTCATAAAGGGTTCCTTAGTCACCCCCTCCACCCTATTTGCCTTGCAAGAAGCCAATCTGCCCAGTACCAAAGCTGGAGAGCAGGAAGGAGGAAGCATTTGGTGGCTGCAGAGTGGCTGGCGCTGGGAACAGATAACCACTCCTGGGAGCTGCACCGCTGCCCTGCACCGTGCTCGCAACCTGTCAGGGCTGCAAGCAGCAGTAGAGATGTACCACTCCATCATCACAGAAATACTGCACTTCTCTTTCTAGTGGGAACACTATCCTCCTCATTGAGCACCATCAGAATTACCACTTACTGCTGAGCAATTCAGACTGCATTCAGGAGAGGACAGCAACAAATACAGACAGCAAGGCAAGTAAAACTACGCTGCAAATTCCCTCTCTAGCCACATGCTAACAACAATTTCTGCATATTACACAAGTCAAGTTCTTTTTTGTACTGTGATTTTATCCTGCTGCTGCTCTCATTTGATTTCCTCATTGTTACCTGGTTACTACTTTTGCATATCACCTTTATCTGCCTCTCTAGATCCACTGTTCAGAAATTATTTTCTTTTCAGTTGCTAAACACTGAAATCAAACCATTTGCTAGAACACTCAATGGCAAGTAATTCATAAGCCCTCTCTCTGGAGTAAGGATAATACTGTCAATCAAAATAATAAATTTTTGGAAAGCCTCACAGCATATTTGACTCATAATGATAATACACAGGTGTATTCTAGTTTTACACCTGGCTTCCTAAGAACTCTTTAGGAAATAAGTTGTTACTATTGCATTATTTTTTATTTATTTTTTTTATTTTGCAAAACTAATTTGAACTTAAATGCTTTTTCCCCATGGAATTAATGAATGTTCTTTTATTTACACCCTATTTTATCCTTTAGCTTCTGAGAATAACAATGAAGGCTAATAAAGCTACCTGGGAGTCAGACAACAAGAACAGAAATTCAGCAAATACCAAGTTCTCAATTACAATTAGAATAACAGAGCGGTATGATTATAATGACCACACAGCATTTAACACAGAAACACTGACTTTTCCCTAAAGGTTTTAAAGGTACAAAGTTTTAAGTAGCATTTAATTAGCCCCATGGCACATTTCAGATCACTGTATCTCTTGTAATTCATCACAGACTAGTTTGGCTGACACACACAAAGAATATCCTGAAATACTGACAACTACTACATCTCTCAGTACTTTTTTTTTTTTTCAAATGAGATCTATTTTTTAAGCTACATGAATCATCCACATTTCATAATTTGATTATGAAATTAAATAACAGACTTGAAATTTCTAACTTCAGTCTTCTGACACACTCTTTTTGACTCCTATGCATTAAAACTGCATTTCAAGAACACTAACCTATTAAGTTGTACTAAAAATTTAATAGATTTTAAGGGCACATGAAAGCACACAGTTTTTGCCGCATTGTTTAAACCAGAAGTAGTATATTCTTACATTCTTTTGGTCTGAAATATCAGTATTGCACATCCTTCATAAATTACACAGTAACTGAATTTTGTTACACACAGCATATATGAAGAGAGAATTAAAGTTATACACTCAAAAAACATTAGGTACGCCTTTTTTTTTTTTTTTCTTTTGCCCCTGGCATTGTTGTTTTAGGAAATCCTTGAACACTTCCAGAATAAACAAATTAAATACAGCCATCTTAAGAGATTCAAATACTGTAACATTTAATCTCCTCAAACTCCAAACCAGAACTCATAAACTAAATTATTAGAAGTTGTAGCTTTCCACTTAACTTCACTTTCTGAACTTACTTAGAAACAAGGATTTCTAACAGAATCCATAACTGGATGGCACCATTTGCCATTTAATGACTGCAAATAGCATTAACAAGTAAGTTTAAGTACGTTCAAAGCAAAAACCCTGATGTTACAATTACATACAAGGGTACTATAATAATAAGAATAAAAACTGTCCTCTAGTAAGTAGATCTGCATTGACATTTTACAGTGCCAACATATTTGCTACTTTAAAAACAGGAATGAATTGATATATCGAGTTCATGGATAACAGGAACTATTCTAAATGATCGACATTCAGAAGCAAAAGCATACCTAGAGTTTATCAGTATGGACTACAAAAATTTTCTTCTGAAGAAATGAGAACAAGCATGCTCAGTAACCAGTGCTATTATATGATAGTGAACAAGAATATTAGTAAAAACAACACACTACATAAAATACTTTTATATTCAAATCATATCTTCATTACACGTGTTCAGGAATTGATGGAGTAGACTATATTACATATAGCAATTAGGTAATGTTCCCTAGCCTTCCACTTTCCAAACTGCAGGTGTTTTCTTCATACTAACCTTTCACCACTCCCACGAGTGGTGGAGAGTTTTCTTGAGGGATTCTGTCAGGTTCCTGTGGAGGTACAACCATAGCAAGTGTATGCACTGGAACACGTGGAACCTTAAAATATAAAGCCACATACCATAGATTAAAAAAAGTCCTCAAATGACCTAATCATGAGGCAATAACACAAAGGTAGTTTTCAACAGAAGACTTCCATTCTACTGTTCCTAAAACATCTATGTCTTCTTGTTTCTTGGTATAATAAGTCCAAACCTATTCTATTCTATTGTGGATATCATGTCATCTATCTGTATAACTCTATACTAAAACCCTGGATGGTACAGGCTGAAAAACTTGTTAACATTTTTAGCCTTTAATCAGTTAACTGCATTGCAAAGGTACCTCTCAAACAGCACAGTGAGTAATAAATTTACACAGTACAATCTCTTTCATATAACAACCAGAAACAGGGGGAACATTTAAGAGTCATTGTCACAGTGGTTCAGAGCTGTAGAAACAAAATACTGAGGTAAATGCAAACAAAACAATACACTTTTGAAATATTAGGTTTGGCACTAGCCTGATTAAGGAGAAGTAACAAGGAAGTTCATGCACTGCAGACAATACCAATCAACAGTCAACTTTCTTACACTGCTATTTTCAAACATACAGTCTTTCCTCCCTCCAAAAGAAATGTTTATTTGGAACACTCATTGTGGTATTTAAAATACCTGAGACTGATCCTGAGAAGGAGGTGTGAGCTGAGACAAGTCTGCTGCAGGAACCGGCAAAACATTGTTTGGGTAATCCAGCAAGTAAGAAACAACATTTGTATGTCCACCTTTGGCAGCCTCAATGAGCATTGTCGAACCATCCTGAATTCAGAAATTGGAAATAAAAAGTCAGAAGTTGAATTCTGCTCTATTGCATACAAAATATGAATTAGTTAATTTAGAACTGCACGCTTTTCAATATGCTAAATCAACTACATGGTTCTTTTAGTACATGTAATACCCACAGTAAACAAGCACTTTCAAGTGAATACCTTGAGTCGATGAGTAGGATCTGCACCGTGAGCCAGAAGGAGCTCAACAACTGCCAAGTGGCCTCCTGCACATGCCAGAGATACCACTGTGTGGTCATTATTAGCTGTAGCCCTATTGACATTGGCACCTGTAAAGAAAAAAAATTCCAGAATTAAACACAAGAACATTTTTACTAAAATATCAAGAGATGCTGGAATAATTTTTGGAAATAGGATAACATTTTTTCTTCTAATCATCTAAATTCATACATACTTCTGAGGTAAATTGGGAAACTACAGGCTGATGAGTCTCACCTCCATGCCTGGGAAGATCACACAGCAGATCCTCCTGGTTACCATGTTAAGGCACATATATGAGACAAAGAGGTGATCTGAGACAACCAGCATGGCTTCACCAAGGGCAGATCTTGCGTAACCAATCTGCTGGCCTTCTATGAGGGAGTGATGGCATTGTTGGACAGGGGAAGGGTGACAGATGTCATCTACCATGACTTCTGCAAAGCCTTTGACATGGTCCCTCATCACATCCTTCTCTCTAAATTGGAGAGGTATGGATTTGAAAGATGGACTGTTGGATGGATTAAGAACTGGTTGGCTGGTCGCAGCCAAAGGGTTGTGATCAACAGCTCTGTGTCTGGGTGGAGGTCGGTCACGAGTGGCATCCCCCAAGGGCTGGTCTTGGGACCGGTGCTCTTCAACATCTTCACCCATGACACAGACAATGGAATCGAGTGCACCCTCAGCAAGATTGCAGATGACACCAAGCTGAGCGATGCAGTCAATACACTGGAGGGAAAGGAAGCCATCCAGAGGGACCTGGACAGGCTGGAGAAGTGTGCCCGTGTGAACCTAATGAGGTTCAACAAGTCCAAGTGCAAGGTGCTGCACTCGGGGCAGGACAGTCACAGGTGTTTATACAGACTGGGGGAAGCACTCCTGGAGAGCTGCCCTGTGGAGAAGGACTTGGGGGTCCTGGTGGACCAGAAGCTGGACATGAATCAGCACTGCATGCTTGCAGCTGGGAGGCCTAACTATATCCTGGGCTGCATTAAAAAAGAGGTGTCCAGCAGTGAGTGGGAGGGGATTGTGCCCTTCTGCTCTGCTCTTATAAAGCCCTATCTAGAGTACTGCATCCAGGCCTGGGGCCTGCAGCACAAGGGTTTCTAGCCCATCTCCCTTTTCCCTTTCCCCCTTCCCCTTTCCTGGGGCGTGAGTCCATGGGTCCTCTGCACCAATCATCATGGAACTGGGCCAAACCAGCCTGTAAACTGTAAAGATGCAGAGCTCACAGAGGAGGACCACTAAGATTATAAGAGGGCTGGAGCACCTCTCCTATGAGGAAAGGTTGAGGCAACTGGGCTTGTTTAGCTTGGAGAAGAGAAGGCTCTGGGGAGACCTTAATGTGGCAGTCCAGACTGTATAAACAGGAGGAGGAACGACTACTTACATGGGTTGATAGTGACAGGACAATGGGAAATGGTTTTAAACTAAGACAGGGAAGATTTAGGTTAGACGTTAGGAGGAAGCTTTTCACTCAGACGGTGGTGACACTCTGGAACAGGCTGCCCAGAGAGGTTGTGGTTGTCCCATCCCTGGAGGCATTCAAGGCAAGGCTGGATGTGGCACTGGGCAACCTGGCCTAGTGGTTGGCAATGCTGACCACACTAGGGGGGTTGAAACTATATCATCTTTGAGATCCCTTTTCAACCCAGGCCATTCTATGATTCTACGATAAAAGCAAGAGATTTTAGATAAACTGATGGCTTGTATACACAACTGTCGCTATCTCAACAACACAGAAATGCTGCAGTAATAGTAGGCATCATAAGTGATAAGAGAAGGTGCACTAAAAGGCAACTTCTAAATTTTCAGTCTAATCACTTATCAATATTACTATGTGGCATTATTTCTTCTGTTCCAGAAAGTATTTGAGGGTGACTGGTCTTTTCTAGGGGAATGTGGGTATTATTTACTTTGGCTTTTTTTTGTGAACCTGAATATATTTGCCATACTCCAAAACTACTTCTTAATCTATGCAAGAGTTGGTAAAAAAAAACAGCAAAAAAAATTTAAGATTAATTTATCATAAAATTAAAATCAGAAAAATCCCTAACAGCCTCACAAGAGCTTTTATAAACACTGTAAGACTAATCAACAAGACCACAAATACTGAATTCAACTGGCACTTCATATTTTAGATTTAATACCAATTTCTTGAAGTAATATTTTACCTTTGCTAATAAGGAATTGCACGGTACATAAATGACCAGCTCGTGCAGCCTTCATTAGTGGGGTTCTCCCCCCTTCAGATTCATGTTCCTGTTGTAAAAGAGAAATAACATATATTGCATTAAAGGGTAAAAACTATACCATTGTTTCAGCTCTTGAACCACCTTGTGATGGACCAGAACTATCAGTCTCTGTAGAAGATTCACCTATCTTCTTAACTGACTAGAATTAATTTTCCTGTTACCTTAACTATTGAAGCACATAGCCAAAAGGCATAAGGACTGCATCTCTACTGTTAGTCATACAAGGAAGTATCCCTGTGTATATATCTGCTTTTATTTTAGCATTCAAACGCATAACACACGCTCCTCCTCAGAGATGGACAAACACTTAACACTAATCAATGAGCAATATGAAGTACATAAGTAAATGTTACATAGCAGTTCTGAGAACTGATGCAGCGTGTGGGATCTTCAGAGTTGAAATAATGTCCAAATTGCAGAAAACCTTTTTATAATACACTAAAGATAATTAGCAATAAAAATTAGACAGTCCCTTCTGTTGCTTTTTTTTGATGGGTGACTGTCCTTCATTAACGGGTCACAAAGTCTCTGAATAAAAAGACTTGAAGAGAAAGCCTAAGAATGACAAAAGGATGACTTCAGTTTCACAGATGGCACAAGATAACAAAGAAGGATGGAGCAATAAGAACAATTTTCTGATTTAAAAAAAGCTTCTGACAAGTGGAAAGATGTGGTTGAATACAGCTGTATTAGAGAAATTAGAGTCAGAAAAACTGCCTGTTATGTAGACATGATCAGAACTACAAAGAATGCTAACGCATATCAGCTGCTCTGTTGCAACGAAGTAAGAAAATGCTATCATCTTGGGAGTCTGAATTTGCACTTTTCATATTCAGACTGATTGATAATACAACAACAACAGAAAATGGGTTGGGGTTTTATGTTATTTCCTTCTTAATTTAAAATCCAGAGGCCAAACTCTAAGCACACAATTTAATCCTAGAATAGCACGCACATCCAAGTGTGAAAGCGAACACTTGGTACTGACAGGGAATTATACTGCAATTTACAAATATAAAAGGACAAGAATATATTTGACAGAACAGATTAACTACTTCCCCTAGTTTCCTGAAGAATCTGGATATCCTTTGATACATGGCTTGCATCGATGGCAAACCTGTACCTTAAGTTAGCTTTCTGTTTGTACACCTCGTAGGCTGGAAGTGACCTCAAAGGCACAAACTTCAATGGGAAAAGGGAGCCTAGCTGAGATTATCCAAGAGACTAAATACCCAATCAGTAAGACCTCTGAATGCAGACTAATAGAACATAAAGCCACTGAAGAAATGTCAGTAAAAATGACATTAAATTTTAATTTTATTTAACTTTAGTCAACATTTGACTGCTCATTTAAATGAATGAAACACATGTCTTCAAAGTAAAAAATCAACTGATCTGTGCTATGCTTCAAACTAAAGTAGTGCTCCAAATGAATTTTAAATTTTGGCAAACTTAAGTTATGTCAAAAAATGTTATGCATTTCAATATATTGGCTAAACACAGTCCTGTGATCAGAGAAAAATACACACACTAAGTTTTGATAAGATAAAATCATCAATTTTTCAATGTATTTGCAACTCAATTTCAGTTGACATAAATATATTACCTTCAAATTTTCAAGTGAAACACATTTAGCATCTTTATTAACAATCTTGATGAGGGGATTGAATGCACCCCCAGTAAGTTCGCAGAAGACACCAAACTGGGAGAGAGCTGATCTGTCAGAGGGTAGAAAGGCACTACAGAAGGACCTGGATACACTGCATTGATGGGCCAAGGCAATCTGTATGAGTTTCAATAGGACCAAGTGCTACAACCCAAGCAACACTACAGGCTTGGGGAGGAGTGGCTGGAAAGCTACCTGACAGAAAGGGACCTCGGTGTGATGTTGGCTGAATATGAGCCAACTGCTGTGCCCAGGTGGCCAAGTAAGTCAATGGCATCCTGGCTTGTGTTAGGAATGATGTGGTGAGCAGGACTAGGGAAACAATCCTCCCACCCTGAGTACTGTGTTCAGTTTTGGGCACCTCAGTACTGAAAGGACATAGAGGTGGTGGAGCAGATCCAAAGAAGGGCAACACAGCTGGGGAAGGGCTTGGAGAATACGCTGTATGAGGAATGACTGAAGGAACTGGGAAGAGGAGGCTGAGGGGGAGACCTCACTGCTCTCTTCAAACACCTGAAAGGTGACTGCAGTGACAGCACGGTTGGTCTCTTCTCAGTGGTGACAGTGACCAGGGGAGGTTTAATCTGGATGTCAGGAAAAACTTCTTTACAAAAAGGGTTGTTAAGCACTGGAATAGGCTCCCTATGCATGTGGCTGAGTCAATATCCCTGAACGTGTTTAAAAACTGCCTGGACATGGTGCTCAGGGATTTAGCAGTGGGTTGCTAGAGTTAAGGTAGTATGGTTAGGCTGAGTTTGGACTCGATGATCTTGAAGGTCTTTTCCAACCGGAGCAATTCTGTGATTCTATATCAGATATTCAACTCAAACAAAAACTTGATCGTGCCTCTTTATCAGATTTTTAAGAACTGTTTTATCAGAGAAAAATATCTCTTGCTTCACAATCACACCTTATTCACATCACTACTTTTTGACAGTAGAGTTGTTTACGAGCAACCGTTTTCAAGGAGGAAGCACAGGAAGAGTGCTTTGATGAGCACCTTGGGAACTCAATATGAATAGTAACCGCCTGCACTGAACCACACATTGATGCAAAAACAAGGTCAAATATCCCAATGTGTTTTTGTAGCCCTCTTTTTTTTTCTCTTTCTTTTAATGATCAAAATTATATTAAAAGAACTACATTCAGTATTTTTTATATGTGGCTCAAGACAATTCTTCACTCACTGTGGCCCAGGCAAGCCAAAAAGTTGAACACCCATGTAACAAACAGTGGCCTTGCAACAATGCCAGCCACTTGGCTTAACAAGCTGGAGAGGCTCTGTCTGCAGCTGTGATTTACATGTACTGAGCCCCTGCCACAGGCTGCACGCCAGCTCCTCCACCCCCTCCACCACTATTGGTGAGTCAATACACATTGGTGTAGCTACTTAACCCCACGATCTGTGGACCAGCTATGCTGGTAGAAACAGAGACAAGAGCTTTTGAGAATCTCAGTCTGTATTTCCACAGGAGACCAGCTCTCCTATTCACAGTCCCTGAGACTGCAGGTTTAAACATTGTCTCTACCAGACAGTGGGCTTGCCTCCAGGAGACTGTGGCAACCCAGACAGAGGGGTTGCCCAGAAACCTGGCAGTTCAGGCCTCTGGCTGCAGGGAGTGCCTGAGTCTGTTGCTGCTGGGGGAGGATGGAAAGAATTCCACCTGCACAAGGTGTGAACGGGTAGATGAGCTGCTCAGCCTGGTGGTGGAGCTTGGGGAGGAGGTGGAGAGTTAAACAACCATCAGAGAGTGCAAGTGGGATCAACTGGTGGAGTGATTCTCTGCAAGAAAGACACTGGGACTGCACCCCCAAAACCAAGGTGGAACCTCTCCCCTGACACAGTTGAGCGGAGAAAGCCAATTTGAGAGGAGAGTAAGAATGGCAACAGGTCCCAGCTCAGTGATGCAGGCAACCCCCATCGGTTCCCCAGGTGCCTCTGTGTAATAGGTTTGAAGCCCTGAAACCAGAGGGAGATGTGAGTTTGGATGAGGTGGGAGGTCTGCCACCAAACTTGTCTTAAGTGAGGCAGTCAGCTCCATGCCTCAAGACGGCCTCTGCAAGGAAAGAAAGGAGGGTGACAGCTGTAGGTGACTACTTTCTGAGAGGAAAGGAGGGCCTGACCCTTCCCATAGTGACGTGTGCTGCCTCCCTGGGGTCCAGGTCAGGGATATTTCTAGAAAACATCCCAGTCTGATCCACCTCCCTGATTATTATCCTTTATTGATAGTTCAGGCTAGCAGTGATGGTTGCTGACAGTTTCTACAGTGGCAGGGAAGCACTCTGAGGCAACCTGAAAAATCCATCTTATAAATACACAGCTAAGAGGCTAGTGCAAACATAAGAATTTTGGGTTCTTTCAGCATGAGGCAGTCTACTTAGCACCTAGCCTGAGATCTGCTAATGGGTATCACCTGTCTCAAAGGGGGAAACAGATTCTTGCCAAGAAGCTGGCAGGGCTTGTAGAGAGGGCTTTGAACTAGATATGAAGAGGGAAGGGAATAAAACCAAGCTCACTAGAGATGAGCCTAGGGGAATGGTAATGGGACAGGGGGTAAGGCGAGGGGCTCATCTGAACTGCATCTACACCAATGCATGCAGCATGGGCAGCAAACAAGGAGAGCTGGAAGCTATTGCGAAGCAGGCAAACCTAGTTGCCAGTATGGAAACATGGTGGGATTGCTCCCATGACTGGAGTGCCGCTACAAGTTCTTCAGAAAGGATAGACAAGGAAGGAGGGGTGGTGTTGTTGCTCTCTATGTTCAAGAGTGCTTTGATGTTACTGAGCTTGTGACTGGGGATGATATGGTTGAATCCCTATGGATAAGGACTAGGGGAAGGGCTGACAAGGCAGACATCCTGGAAAAGGCAGATGAGTGTTGTACAAGCAGCTGGCAGAAGCTGCACAATTGCCAGCCCTTATCCTCATGGGGGACTTAAACTTCCTAGATGTATTCTGGGAATACAACACAGCACAGAAGAAGCAGTCTCAGAGGTTTTGAAGTGTACAGAAGATAACTTTCTTCTGCAGCTGGTGAGAGAGCCTACCAGAGGAGCTGCCCCACTAGGCCTGCTGTTCACAAACAGAGAAGTTCTGGTGGGAGACATAGAGGTTGGGGGATGTCTTAGACAGAGTGACCATGAAATGGCAGAGTTCTCAATTCTTGGTGGAGCCAAGAGGGAGGACAGCAAAACTGCTACCTTGGACTTCTGGAGGGGAGACTTGTCATACAATGCGTTGGGTTGGAAGGGACCTTAAAGATCACCCAGTTCCAACCCCGTGTCATGGGCTGGGTGCCCCCCCCACACACCAGATAAGGCAGCCCCGTGCAGCCTGACCTTGAACACTTACAGGGATGGTGCACCCAGAGCTTCTTTGAGCAGCCTGCACCAGTGCCACACCACTCTCTGAGTGAAAGATTTCCTACTACCTAATCTAAACCTCCACTCTTCTAGCTTAAAATGATGTCCCCTTCTCCTATCACTACTAGGCTATGAAAAATGTCACTCTCTCTCCTGCTCTTAAGCTCCATTCAAGTATTGGAAGGCAACAGCGAAGTCCATCCAAAGCCTTCTCCAGACTGAAAAACCCAGTTCCCTCAAGCCTTTCTTTGTAGGAGAAGTTTTTCAGTCCTCTAAGCATCTTCATGCCTCCTACAGACCTGCTCCAAGAGTTTCGTGTTTTTCCTGGTCTTGGACAGGGTACTCCAGATGGGGCCTCATTAGGGCAGAGCAGAGGGGGACAACCACCTTCCCCGCCCTGCTGCCACCCCTCCACTGATGCAGCACAGTTAAAGTTGTTTCTTTTATTTTTTTTTCCTTCCTTATTGAGTACTGGTGTTAAAACGTAGCAGGACTTTAATACTGTAACTCTTTTGAGAGCTATACAAGTACACAGTGGTCCTCCCTGGAAAATAAAGTGGGCTCTGTAGGCTCCTATCATCGTAGCTGATACTGACCAGAGCTGCTTCATGACAGCACTGGGCACCTAACATTGGTCTGTACATGCTCTTAGGACCCAAGGGTTGTTTCTCTGAAACCAACATAAGCTTTCTCAGCTTTCTCCAGGTCAAAAAGGTTTTGTAAACCTTGTGAGCCAGAGCAGTGTACTGTTATCTGGATTGGAGAAGCAGGTGGCATAGAGAGGCTGCTGAGCTGCTCTGCAACCTCTGCTGCATGTTCTGTGCTCTTAAAGCTGCTTGGACTGTGGAGAAGAGGCCCCACAATTTCTCCGGGTAGCCAGTGACAGTGTGTCAGCACCCTCTGAGTAAAGAATTCCCTCCTAACAGCTAACCTAAATCTCCCCTCTTTTTTATGTGTAATTTAAAGCCCCTCTCTCTTATCCTATCACTATTAGACCATGTTAAAAGTTTCTCTACTGCTTATAAGCTCCCCACAAGTGCTGGAAGGCCACAACAAGGTCTCCCCAGAGCCTTCTCTTTTGTAAGCTGAACAAGTCCAGCTATCTCAGCCTTTTCACTTTCCAGGAGGATCTGTTCCATCACCTTCCTAGGCACAGACACACAAACAGGCCTGTAGGTTCCCCATATTTTTCTTTCTCCCTTTCTTACATCTGGGAGTGACGTTTTGTTTTGTTTTGTTTTTTTGCAGTCACTGGAGACTCTGCCTGACAGTCATGACTTGTAAAATATGACTGTCCTAGCAACCACATCAGGCAGTTCCTTCAGGTCCCTGGGATGCCCCACAGAATTTTACACATTCAGCCTCATGAGGCCCTCTTGGATTTGTTCTTCTCCTACAGTGACAGGGACATCAGACAGCATCCCTGTATTCTTGCCAGGCTGTATATTCTTGCTTCCACAACCTCTGCACATCCCTCTTTTCCCTCGGTTTAAACAGCAGGTTGTAGCTCAGCCATGGGAATTTCCTGCCTCCTATGTTTGATTTCTTATGCTGGAGAATGGAGAACTCTTGTGCTCTCAGGAAGGTGTCCTAAAAGAACTGCCAGCCCTGTTCTGCACCTTTGTTGCTAAAAACAGCCTCAGTGGGAATCCCATTTAGCAACTTCTTAAACAGCCGGAAGTTTGCTCTCCTGAAGTTCAGGGTCCTGACTTCGCTCTCTGCCAAGCCCATGGTCCTCAAGACCATGAACTAAACCAGGGCGTGCTTGCTACCACCCAAACTGCCTCCAATCGTAACATCCTTAATGAGCTCCTTTCTGTTGGTTTATCTAATACTTGAACCAGGAAGTTAGTCTCAAATTTAGTTATTCTACCCACAAACTATCGCTTCATCCAATAAGAATTTGATCCTCAACTTTATATATATATACTTGCACTATGATACGCATCATCAGTCCTCCCAAACTGAAACATCTGTGTGTCCATCTACTATAGACTTTCAAAATTTATTAAAGATACTATCAAAACATCACATCAGAAGATAGAAATATTTTTTAAACCTAATTCTATGACTGCAACACTATATTTAGATCTAATAAAGCCCAATAGATTAGCATCAACTCAAGCTTCACTGATAAACATCTAAAACAAACCCAAATTATAAGTTAACTCAACACACTGCCTTAGTCTACTTGCATCCTTTCTTTCAGCTGAAATGACCAAAAATTTCAAAGATTTTTTTGATGCTTCAGTAGAACCTTGCTCACGATCAGGATAGAGAACATGAAAGCTGTCCAACAGCATCCCATATCAATTTGCTGTACTTATTCCTTGTATGAGCAGAAAATACAAGTGCAAATAGTCATCTGTCAGGACAAGAACTATCAAAACTTATCACCAAGGACAATTTCCTCCCTAGTAGTCATCACAATATTCTGCTTCCTTTCTTCACTGACCAATTCCTGAGTAATTCCGTAATAAGCATATTAGAAAGAGGCATTAAAAACAAACAAAACAAAAAAATAAAAAAGATTTTTTTTTGTTAATTTGTGAAAAAAAAGAAGAAAAAAATGAAAAAAAAACACCTATGCCAGCGCTGACCAAAAAAATCAGACTACATAATGCAGAAAATGTTTAGTTCAATCTGAACAGAAAGAAAGCTTGAGTGTAACCTTCTGTAGGTTTGGGTACCACATAGGAAGAAAGAGGAATGTGATAAGTAAGAGTTCACATTACTTGCACGTTTTTCACTGGAACCTCAAAAACAGATGATGATCCAGACAATATTACGTATTTCCCTTCTAGACAAATCAACAGTTTAAAGAGCAGAATGAAAGCAATGCCATCAAAAGCACCTTAAAACAATCACTGATAATACTTCTTATTCTTGACTTCAAGTCCCATTCACAACCATGATTCACTACATTTTAACTTTTTAATATAATTTTATTAAACTATTATCTTGGGTTTGCAAGTATTCACTTGCATTCTTTTTATGAGTTAGTTTCCAATGTAAGAGTTCTATAACAAAATAACTTTTTGAAGTAAAGCCCACTCTGCTCTCTTCAGTTTTTTGACAACTCTTCAATCCACAACAATGTCCACTCTCTCAGTGAATAGTTAACTCTTAAGTGGATATTCAGCAACTAATGGCTAAATTTATTATTTTACCAAAATGATTTACACAAAATTAGTGATGACAGCTGCCAAGCAATACAGTTCTTGATTATATAGCACTTATTTTCAAGAGTTAACTCCTATCAAAAGACTAGCTGTCACCAACCTAATTGTCCCAGACAACCTCCTAAGGCAAAATCCAACAGGTAACTCATGGACAGCTAAGAACTCAACTAAGCCTCTAGTTCAAACTAAATAACTGAAAACAGAAGACAAACACTGTATCAAGTTTAACACAGCTACAAGCACTAATAGACTGGATGAGATAACCTGATAAGTGTATGAAAGTTGAGATACTTTTTGTTTCTGTTTTTTTTTTTTTGAACAGTGTTTCAGAAAACACAACAAAAGGGGAAAATGCAGCAAAAGAAGGCATTTCTAGTCTACAGAACAAGCCCTGAGAAGAATTTTTTAAAAAATGTAAATGCCTTAAAGTCATGCTTATTTCTTTAGCACGTATCCTGAAGCTTACAGCTTACAAGCATCAAAGGCCAGCCTCACCTGATGCTTGCCCGTCTCTATGCCCTCCAAAATAGTCTTCTTTAAGTCCTCCTGCTTGTCCTGCGGAAGGAAAAAGAAGAACTCACGGCTCTTGTTCTACAAATAAACATCATTCTTGGTCATGAAGACCTGGAATGTGAACTTCAATGGAAGAGAACCACCAGCAGAATACTCTGCTTTGCTGGACAAGCACAAAGGTAAATCCAAGTAAGCACCCCTCACCAGATGAGTCTTCTACTGCAAGATATTCTTGAAGATAGCACAAAGGTTACGCATAGCATCTAGGTAAGAACAAAATGTCTTTTTGTTCACTACTGGCAAAAGAAAGTATTTCATTGTATTTCATACCATCCAGGAAATTACAAAATACAGCATAAAAAAAAAAAAAAAGCGCAAACTACTAAATAAATAAATAAATAACTTTGTCCTTTCTGCCTTTTCCTTTACTTTAAGAAGACTGAGAGACCTAAATTCCCTGACATTCCACCAATGGTCCAAGAAGCAGTATGGAAACTCATCCCTCACTCCAATAAAAATATAGCTGTTTCCATTATGATTTCACTCAAATCCTTCAAGTACTGGCTATTCTTGTAGGTAATTAAATGCTGCCTTACATATACTGCACTGAACACATAGTGTCACACACATATAGGACAATGAGTTTCTAATTAAGGAGACACATCAGGGTAAGTAATGTTAATCTGTGATCAGCTCAAGACAAAGTAACAATCCCTACAACGGGAAGAGAATCTGTCTGTAGAAATATTTTTGTCATTGGAGAAGGGTCAAGAGGTAATTTGGTATGCTTTTATTTTTATTTTTTTGGCAACGGGAGTTACGGGCAGGCCATATCTACTCTTAAGAAAGAGCACGTAGAATTTTTAAAAATATGCTAAAATAAGAAGAATGAAAAGACAAAGCTGCTTTCATAGCTTCTCTCCCATCTTTCAACTTCACCACAAAAGTGCCCGTATTTTTTGTAGTAGAAAGAAAATCTCCATCACTGGATCAACTCTCATGTGTAATGCAGCCTCAAGTAGAGCTGAAAAGCAGTCCGGATTTGAAAATCCTATCTAAAAACTCCTTCCCATACTTCACAGCTCAGAAAAGCTGGGATCTTCTCAGTGTACAAAGAACATTTGTTTTGTTTCCAGCTATATTGGAAGAAACAAAGATGTAACAACTTTGTCAAGAACTGTCTTGTTTTCAAAAAGGAGATACGAATCTCAAGATTTCAGTACTTAAAAGCAGGATATTACACCTTAAGTATCACCAATTATCTTTCTGACTTTTACAGACCTTAGCCCAGTTTCTGAGGGAACATGCACATCTTCACTTCAGCTCACAGCTTCTGTACGATATCTGCTGATACACTCAGGAAAAAATTACATCTCTGATAGGAAAAACATTTCTCACCTTTGAGATTTCAGAAATTCATGTCATACAGGTAAATAACTATTACTGAAGCATCGGTTACTTTTCACTGATGCTAATAAGCCATGGTATTGCTTAAATAGTTTTATCTAATCATATTCCAGAGTTCTTATCTCCAAAGTTTTACTCCTAACTAATCATAAAATCTCAAGTAGGTGTTTTGTCCTGTCAAGAAATCTGTAGTCAAATATAATTTACATTTTGTCCTGTAGCAGAAATTCACTGTGACCCAAAAGTCTTTAATTCTGCTTGCAGTAAAGGAATCAGAATGCAGCTAATACAGGGATGAAATCACGATCTGTAGTCTTCAGATATGCCTCATGAAAAGTCATTCCTATGCTCAAGAAAAGCAAACAAATTTCAAGATGGATATTAACATGGTGTAGGCCATGTTAGGTTACAAAGGCCAGACAAACTTATTTTGCTATACATTTCTACGAGCAAACTTTGTTGCTTTATGGACATGCAAGACATCTCCTAAAGAGCTTCATGAGAAAAGCATCAAAATAATTGGTAAGAAGTCAGACCATAAACGATTAGTCATGTCAAATTACCATGCGTGAACAGCTATGCAGAAGACAGATAAAGACAATCTAACATGGGTAACTTCTAATATTATTTCCCACCATAGAGTTCTATGATAAAACTAACCACAAAATAAAGAACACTAATCCCAGACATCATTTTCTTTTAGTTCTCAGAGTACCTATATAAAGCCACATTGCTTAACTGATCTAGCATAGCCCTCACAAAATCTTAACTGGCTCCTGGACTTAATGACATACTTGATATCTACACCAGAAGATAGAATCCTGGAAAGAAAAAGGTTTCTGCTTGCAGGAAGCACGTATGCTTTATGTAAAGGCATAATGGTAATAATTACTCTAAATTCAAACAATACTGTACTGCAATCTAGAATCACTTGCTTGAATTTTGTTTCAAGATTCTATTTCCAGATTGACAAAAATGCCACTGGACATAAGCAACACACAGAAGTTAGTACAGAAGGTGGGGTGAATGACTTCAGCAAAGTTGGAAGAGTTCAGTTTTCTGTGAGCACAGTAGAAGAAGCTGCCTGAAAAACATTATCTGCTTTCGTCAATGTGATCAGTGCAACCTGAAGCCCCAAAGCCTCCACCTTGAATCCCACACAATCCTGACCTCTAAGCAACTGAGAATAGACTTGAGAAAATAAAACAGATTTGAGGTCTTAAAGCAGATAATGCCTTGCAAGTAGTGGTTTTGAATTGGGAAGAAATGAGAGAAGTGATTATAACAGATCTTGGTGGCCAGTATTTAATGTACTTTTAATTTGAAAACATCTGGGAGGAAAGAGAGGAGCAACTTTTTTTTCTCAATCTAGAACCAGAGAAAAAGTCTCAATAGTGGTGCTCCTTGCCATCCTGGTGTGAAATAACACACAGAATGCAGAAGTCTCATGAAACAAGAAGTATCAACAACAAAACTCAGCACAGGCCAACACCACTACTGGTAAATAAAACTGGGCTAAGAAACAAGCTCGGGCCGGGGATCCACATTTTTCACACTACCTCTTCCTTAGCAGCTTCCCTGGCACAGGTTTGGCCCTGTCCTGAATGACAGAGAGCACCAGAGACCATTTCCAACAGGCAGTATGGATGACATGATGTCAGAGGTAGTGTCCATGGATCTCAGAGGCCTTTGTACCATGAAGAACATGGTACATAAATTACTCTTCATCCCACAGCCCAGGGATGTCCACTGCACACTCCCAGTATTGTGTGAGGCAAACACAACCCCGGTGGACTGCAACACAGCCCACATACCAGCATAGCTGCTGACAACCCAAAACGTTACAGATGCAGTGCAGATAGGTTCAATTACAGCCCTTTCTCCTAGCATTCCAACACAGGCCCTCATCCCTGCCTTCTTTTACTATATAGGTATAATCAATGCTTTCCTCAAAAAAGAATAGAAGGTCAATATCCCATTATCCCCAGGGAAAAGAATGAAGTACTAATGAAAGCCATCTCAGAAATTATTATAGTCACAGCATGAAAAAGCAGAGAAAGAAAAGGTACTGAAAATGTATTTTCACCTGCAGTATCCAAACAACAAAAACAAAGTAAAATAAACCAGACAACCTAAAGACAGGCAGAGGAACAACAGTCTAGATCAGTGTGCAATTCCCCACCCCACTGCAATGTCCTGTGACAACTAGGAGAAGTCATCTCATCTAATTTACATCACAAATGAACACTGAAATCTAGAATAATCATCTACAGTACTTCCAAAGAAGGCATTTCATATTCCAGTCATAAAGTAACACACACTTACGAAACCTACCTCAGAACTATTATAAACATAACAAATTTATTGAAAGCAGTTCACACCTTCCAAAGAAGCAAAGCAGTGCAGAGATTTGAGGGAAACTGTTCAAACATCTACAGGTATCTACAGTAACTTATCACTGCAGTTCTGCAGGTATTTCCCTGTTCTAAGTAGTTTTCATCTTTACTGTTCAGATATGACTACACCTTTATCACGTGGCTTTTGACACATCTTCCTTCAACTTAAGATAGAATTACGGAAACATAACGTATCTATGCTACAGACTGCAATTAGCTTTTAAGTTTATTACTGTTACTTAATGTAACAATCCAAAAAACAGGAAATTATATGGCAAGTCTTTTCGCATACAAATCAATGCTCCAATAATAAGCAACTATTTGGATAGGCTACAGTCAATTACCACTTACTTTACTTCCTTACTACAACTCTCTTGACAGCTTTTCATTTTCATTACTAGTAGTTAAAGTGCAGTAAAAACACCTTTAGGTTACAAAGGCATGCGTTTTCTCAGCATTATCAACCACATCTAGGTGCCACATTACACTGGCCCATATTACCCACTCACATGGAGAGATGAAAAAATAAATTATTCTAAATTGTAAATAATTCTAAGTAATGCTTAAGCAGTGACTACTGCATCTTTTTTAAAGCTTATGCACACTGATTTATGTTACTTTGTTTCAAGCTTTGCAGTTGTGCTCTTCATTGTCATGTAGTACATCTAGCACAACAAAGAACAGATGAAATCTTTAAATCTGCAGTAAAACCAAAAAGGAAAACTAATCTCACATCTATTAAAGCAGTTACTGCTTGATAACTAACACAGAAGGTGTGCCAACCTCCTCCAGCCCCAGCTTTTCCTGCCCCTCCCACAATTAACATGACCTTCCTCCCTGGTAGAAACAGATAATTATGAACTAGAACTTTCCTGCAGACAAATTAGTAAGGCCTGAAAGAAGAATCTTCACAAAGAGCAAACATATTATCAATTCACAGTCACAGAATTCATTTATTTATATTTATCAATGCGAATTTTGAATAATGAAAGACATCCAGCAAGACAAAAAAAAAAAAAAAAAAAAAACAAGAAAAAAAGAGAAAGAGACAGAGAAAGAGAAAATCAGACTGTGGAAAAAGAAAAGGAGAACAGTTCTGGCTCCTGAACTACTTTAGTACACTAACATATCACTTGTTTTTTCCTACTTAGAAGTCAGAAAACGCACTATAGCCTGTAGCTGATGGAATAGCAGGACAGAAAAGTGAAAACAACTGGATGGAAAAAAAAGAAAGAATTTAGTTATGGTTAAAAGCCTCATGGAGCATAAACACTAAGATAACAATATACAGAAATAAAAATAGAAGAAAGAAAAGATTTCTGGAACAAATAAAAGAGGCGATACTATGCAGGTCATTTTAGAGGTGGTACTTAGTTTAGCTTCTGACAGCTAC
This sequence comes from Callipepla californica brunnescens, assembly GCA_023055505.1. Taxonomy (NCBI): domain Eukaryota; kingdom Metazoa; phylum Chordata; class Aves; order Galliformes; family Odontophoridae; genus Callipepla; species Callipepla californica. The sequence continues at coordinate 781,485 of JALIRH010000014.1, forward strand.
GACAAAAAAAGTATATAAAAAACCCTTAGAATTAACAAGAGAGTATTAATAGCTCCAAGTAACAAAACATTTTAATTTCACAGCTGTGGAACAAAAACCCCAAGAAGTTTAAGAAAAAATAAGCTGCATGAGAAGTAAATGTAATGCAGAAATACAACCTGCTAGACAATAAAATATATAGAACACACTGAAATTAACTGTCACAACTGTCACAAATGTAAGCGACAGCTAAAATTTTTCACGTTAAGAGATCAGTAGTTAATTAGAATTTTTCCTTTTTAGACCAAGCAGAATATGCAGGCTTCTCAAAAGTTTTCCCATCTCTTTTTACACCCATGTAAGAATCTAAGAATCTCAATTTTTGGAATCATCTTCCTGCTCTACAAGCAAACGAGCTTTGGCATTAAGTCTGAAACCAGAGATTTTCTCCACAAAATGTAGCAGAAACCTTACCAAATCAGCACCAGCTTGAAGCAACACATCCGCAACATCAGTATGTCCATTTTCACATGCGTAGGTCAATGCTGTATCTCCTGTTGCTGTGGTGGCATGAACGTTCGCTCCTAGAAACACGTTTTTTTATTACTGGACATCACATTATCAAGTTATTTCAGAAAAAAAACCCACAAAAGTCAAGGCACTATTTATCCATGACAGCAACTAAATCCTAGCGGCCAACAACTTCCACATCATACAGGCATCACTCATACAGTTAAAAAAAAATTTGCTCTCACAGTGAAAATACTCTGAGAAGACAGGACAAGCCAAGGTTTAAAGGAGGCTTGACTGACAATCTAAGCACTTAAACCTACATGCTCACTTACTTCTAAATCTTCCCCTACAGCACTAGAAATTTCAGGTCTATCTCAAATAGTGAATCCAAATGGCTGTCCAGACTGTCCACCTGACAGGTAGTTGCATGCCATGGAAAAACAGATTAAATGCGCTTCACTGAATAAGTATTAATGTTACAAGATTGTGTAGAATGACAAATTCAGCAAATGTTATGCTTATTCTTAGAAAAGAGCAATCAAATAAATTACATGCCATTACAAGAAAGATTTCCAAAATGCAGCTCCTTTTACTTTTTCTTTTAATTATTGTACTTCGGCCTCTACCAGCTTTAAACTGATAGCATCATTTCACCCCTATAAAACTCACATAAGATTTAAGTTTTATAATACTTTATAATGAAGAAATTCAGCACATTCCAGAAATCTGCCTTCTGTGCTTTTTATCAAGGTGCAATTTTGAATACACTGGTTATTCAGGGAGATTATTGCATGTAGACAGTTAGGCTTAGTCAACAGAGGAGCAGCGTAAGTAAATGCTTGCTTTTGTATTTTTCGCCTAAATCTTGGGAACAATTTTCCTAACTAGAATTGGTATTTCTTAGAGATGCAACAGACATCAGTATTCCATAAGGCATGTTCCTCTTAATAGTATCAGACAATATTAAAGCAGAACATATCATGGATTAGAACTATTTGAGTTGCAAGGGAACCTCAAAGGCCATCTAGTTCAACTCCTCTGCAGTGAACAAGGACACTCACAGCTCTGTAAGGAGCTCAGAGGCCCATCCACCCTAACCTCAAATGTCTTCAGGGACAGAGCATCCGCCACGTCTCTGGGCAACCTGTTCAGATGCTTCAAAACTCTTATGGTAAAAACTTTTTTTTTTTTTTTTTTTTAAATACCCAGTTTAAATATCCCCTCTTCTAGACTGAAACCATTTCCCCTTGTCCTGTCACAAAAGATGCTTCCAAGGAGTCTGAAAGGCCACTCCCAGAGCCACCTTCTCTTTTCCCAGCTGAACAGCCCCAACTCTCATCCTGTCCTTGCAGATCCCTTGCAGGGACAGATTGTTGTTAGTTCTTTTATATATCTGAGGGTAGTTTCATGTTACAACACTATTGCCACCGACCTAAGGTATCTTCTAAATCATATAGAACATCAATTCCATAATGTCTGTGGGATAAAGATTTGTACTGAACACATACCTGCTGCCAGCAAGTATTTCACCAGTTCAAGATGACCCTCTTGAGCAGCTTCCATCAAAGGTGTTGAGCAACCAAGTTCTATATCAGCTCCTGCCTTAATTAGGAAGTCAGCTACTTCAGAAAACCCACCACAACATGCCAGAGTAAGAGCTGTCTCCTGCGTTTCTTCAGTCTGTGCATTTATATTTGCCCCTGGGAAACAAAACAGTTGTTATTTTAACTGACCAATGACAGGGCAGAAAGGTGAATGCTCATCATCTCAGTAACTTAGGTGTTCTAGCTTTGTTCTGCAGTTACAGTAACAAGCAGTGACAGCCACATACTAGGTAAGATGAGTTTGCACAGAATACTTAATACCACATGTTCTATAACGAATGCTAAAGAAACAAAAGGGCTCTCACCTTGTGCCAGTAATAATGCCACCATCTCCTCATGGCCTTCACGAGCAGCTTCCATTAAAGGAGTATAGCCTTCATCATTGACTTCCTCCAGGTTAGCTCCCCTTTCTATCAGGAGAGCTGCTAATTCCACGTGTCCACCACAAGCAGCCAGAGTGAGAGGAGATTCAAATGAATCCGCAGGCATATTTACTTGAGCACCACTGTCTAAAAGCAAGCGTGCGACTTCCACGTGCCCATCCTACAAAACAGAGATGAAAATCACCAACTGCCAAACTTATTCATTCAGTAGTAGTAAGTACCATTGCACACGGTCTGAAAATGATTTTGAGAAGTCTTATTTATGATGGTTCAGTTTATGACAATTATTATTACACTTGGATTAAACTGACATTTAGATTTCTACCAACCCTTATGTTATATTTCAGTGCACAGCAAAAAAGAGGTAGATTATTTTTCCTTCCTTTCTTGGGAAGAGGTGGGGAAGAGTTGTGAGGTAAGATATTCTTAAATACCCAGAAAAATACACATGGCACAAAAGCAATGCAGATAACAAAGATAACAATTTCCACAAGTAAACCCAAACACATGACAAAATCTCAAAACAAGTACTGAAAAAAAAAAAAGATTTCTCTTTGTAGTTGACTCACAGCTTCTACAGACAAAAAAAAAAAAAATCCAACTGGAAGTTTCTGTATCCTGGAAAGATACCTGCAGAAGAACTTATGTGGGTTACATCTAGGTAGTTTAAAAGGAGCAGGAAAGGTTGGAATAAATCTTAAATGATAGAGAAAAGTACCCTGGGGTGAACTGATCTTTGCTGCACAACAAAGAGGATCCAGACTGCCATGATCAGTCTGCTTGAGACTTATCAATCAAAATATATAAATGTAGCTGTTAGCTTCACAAGGAACTATTACTAAACTCCTCAAAGCTCCTTCCAAATATCAAAAAGTTATGTTTTAAAAGTGCAGTTTGTAAAGAGCCAGAATACCTTTGAGAACAGGTAAACGCAAATAAATTTTGTCATCTGGAAACAAGAAACATCCTTATGGTTTTCCCTCTCAAGTTATCTATTGAAATGGGACCCAAATTTTTGGAACACAGAGAACAGAAATTATTAAACTGAAAATGAATACAAATTATGCTGATAAAAGACCCAGGTAATGAAAACAATGCTCAATGCAAGACAGGAATCCTCTGAATAGACCCTAGGAACTAAGAAATGGTCAGACAGACTTGATGATTTTGCAGTCCTCACAAAGCTCTGTGTCCTGACACAGTGGTTCTCCTGGGACTTGCCTCAAATTGGGATTATTTCTTCAAGCAAACTCCCAACACCTGATGGTAGACTTTCCTACAGAATTAAGAGAACACTTCCTCCTAATTAAAACCAAGAAAAGGGCCAATTTCAGTGGTAAAAAGTATATGTATCTCTATTGTTTCCTTGGAAGGAAACAGAAATGAGGTTGGGCAAAAAAGATATTAGAATACATCTCTACCCAAAGTTAAACACAGATTTGTTTGGGCTAGGGCACAAATGCCTCAGCAGGATTGTAAAGTGGAATTCTTACTCATAATTCATAATTTATCCCAATTTGCAAAACCTATCCATTAAAAACAGTAACCTCAACTGAACTACTACTTCCCCATTCCAATCTCATCAGAATTCCCAGACAGTAACTCAAACAATTAAGATCATGATAGAAAAGAGGGAAAGAGGGATATCAAAACAGCAACTCCTGATAGTGCTTGCCTTTATTAAGTCAACAGTGAAGCAAGTAGTAGGTAACAAGAGATTAACAGCAACCAAGTCTGTCAACTAAGGATAGGCTGCTGTTCTCAGGAAAGCTGCCCAAAGCCAGCAACAAATCCTTCTAACTAAAGACATTACCTTAGGTGTAGCATGCCAACTTTATAAGAACATAAATAAGTGTCATAACTCAGAGGCACTTACAATATAATTGCTGAAGAAAAAACAGACCCTTCAGTTTCCTGTATTTCTATTCAGAACCCACTGTTTAAAAAACCTGTGGAGACTGGCATAAAGCACTAATAAAGCAATAATTTGCCAGAATGGTTCCCTTCGCTAAGAGTGTAGGTAGAAGATAACAAGGAAAAAGCTTCATCATGAAGCCTTGGAATCGGGACTTCAAAGGGTCAATCCTCCCTCTCTACTCTGCCCTGGTGAGGCCTCACCTAGAGTACTGTGTCCAGTTCTGGGCTCCCCGGCACAAAAAGAGACAGAGATCTCCTTGAAAGAGTCCAGCAGAGGGCTACAAAGATTATAAAGGGCATGGAACACCTCTCTTATGAGGAAAGGCTGACAGATCTGGGTCTGTACAGCCTTGAAAAAGGAAAACTCAGAGGTGATCTGATCCACATCTATAAATATCTAAGGAGCAGGAAGCAAAGGGATGAGGTTGGACTCAGCAGTGTGTGATGATAGGACGACGGGAAATAATCACAAACTGAAGCATAGAAAGTTCTGCGCAAACATGCATGGGAACTTTTTCACAGTGCAGTGAAGGAGCACTGGCACAGGCTGCACAGAGTCTCCTTTTCTGGTGGTGGAGTCTCCTTTTCCGGAGATGTTCAAGACCTGCCTGGACGCCTACCTGTGCAACCTGGGCTGGGGAGCTGCTTTGGCAGGGGGTTGGATCTCTAGTGGTCCCTTCCAACCCCTACAATTCTGTGATTCTGTGTGATTAATGGAAATTACTCTACTCTATTAATTGCTCTACTGCTTTTAAAGGTTAAATACACATATCACAATGCAAACTGGTCTGAAACACTCAAAAATTACAAGACATAGGCCATCCATGCAGTCTGTCTTGCAAGAGAGACTATTCATTGCCTCCTTCATAACCCACTGCTTAGACTACCACAATGAAAGTAAAGAAGTGATTGAGTATACATGCTGCAGTCTCCTTTAGGTGATACCATACACCCAGCACATTACTACCAGAAGACTTCAACACGAGATGTTATAATCAGATCCGGGTCACTGGCCTCATCGTATCACAGCTGCAGTAGAACAGTTGATCCTACTGCTCTCAGAAGACTACTGGAATACTGTGCCTTCCTCTAAATGTTTTAGTCTACTGGAAGTAAACTGTTTTTTCTTCCATTCTCTATGCTACCCTATGAAAACAAGGAACTAAGAACTGAAATAATTTTCTCCTACTTTAATTTTGAAAACAAAAATTCACAGCACCTGAACTGAAATCTAGAATAAACTGTGTTTATGCACAACACACTTGTTTCCGATACTGGAGAAAGGATAAATTTAATGCATTAGTCATTCGGTTCAATGCACTTATAGAAGGCATATACCATGATGATCTCTGAGGTCTTATTTTAAAGACAAAAACAGGAAACTGCAAAAGAAACAGTGACTTGGGCTCAACCTACTACCCAACGGCATTGTAAATTATTCATCCCTACACTTCACTTAAGGAGCATTTGCGGGTGACAGAGCACTGGAACAGGCTGCCAAGAGATGTGGTAGAAACTACTTCTCTGGAGTTACTCAAAGACCTGACTGGATGCTTCCCTGTGCAACCTTCTCTAGGGAATCCGCTTTAGCAGGCGGTTGGTCTGGAGATGGTCTCCAGTGGTCCCTTCTAGTCCCTATGGTTTTGTGACTCTGTGGTTACAGTAGGAACTGAAACACTCGCTTGCAGACCCCAGACTGTTATCAAAGGCTCAATTCATTTTATCATCTCCTCTATTTCTCTCTCGTGGAAGAAGCACCAGTACAGATAAAGGCTATTTACCATGCAGGCCTCCATTAACGCTGTGTGCATCTCATCTGTTTTATGTTCTTGATCAGCTCCAGCTTCAAGCAAAAAACGAACCATATCTAAATGGCCTTCAAATGAAACAGATAAAAAATAAGCATTTAATTGCAAAAGCCTTTAGTACTACAGTGAATATATTAACGAAATAATTTAGATTTTCATTGCTTACTATTAGAAACAAGTCATAAGCCCACTCTAAAACCTCTAATGAAAAGTAACAGAGAATGTTAGATTGTCTTTTTCAATGAAATTAAAATAGACCTCTAATTTATACCATAGGGACATTTCATTACTTCCGGTTATAAAAGACTGTGTTAGTTCCTTGTTCAACAGTATACAGACATATCATTACAGTGTTCCAAAGCAGCATAAGTTTTCAAAAGGGAGTTATCTAGCTTCTAAAGACAGGCCCATGTAGATCTGAGCTTCAAGCTTGTTATTCATAGCACTTGGGGAATATTTCTGAGAATTTGAGGAACACAGTATGATGTTATGTGCAGATACAGATATAGATATACACATATATATGACACTATTTTCAAAAATTTCTACTGAACTTTAGCAAAGCTTATTTCGAACTCAAATCTGTTATGGCTTCTGTTGTAAGGGACACATTCTAGAACAAGTTATACAATTCATCCTCCCAATTGGCAGATAAATCTTGTCCTTCAAAACCAGATTTTCCTTTACACAAATTGATAGGAAAACAAGGCAGCTTTATTGTCTTGCCAAAAATGACACAGGAAATCCCCAGTCAATGAAGATATTGCATTACATCACTATTAACCCTACTATGAAAGAAACAGGAAAATTCCTCCATGCATATTCAAAAGTTCTATTCTCATAATGAACTACTACTACATACTGCAGGAAATCCATGACAAAATCAAAGTTATTTTATGTAGAAACTTTGAACTGCAAAATAAATTAAGTCCACAAGAGGCTATAATATACAATTCAAAAACATCCTCCAAAATTACACTACTGAAAGAGTATTCAGTGGTAATATTAGCATTTTACTCCCACCAATTATCACAGAAAAATCCAATCTAACAACATTTTCCTAACAACTAACAGAGATGTTTTCAAAACTTGCAAGGCATTGGTGAGGAGAATCTAAATGAAATAGTGAATGCAGTAGTAGAGGGAAAGAAAGTGGTGCTGTGTCAAAGCACAAGTTTGGACATAGCCATTCACAAGATTTCAGCTCCAGCATGCCGCATATGTCCACCACATTTGAATACAAGCAGACCACTACACCAAAGGAAGAACATCCCCTGATACCCATTTTAAACAGTTGAGGAAGTTTGGATGGAAGTTTTAGCTAGATAAAACCCAGAAATAAATTTCATCAACAAAAAACACAAAACAATGTACAAAACAATACCTTTGTAGCATGCAAGTGTAAGTGCACTTTCTTTGAACTCGTTGGAGTGAGTATTGATTCCTGCACCATATTCCAGCAATACTCTTGCAACCTCAACATGACCTGCACTGGCTGCTTCCATTAAGGGGGTATGCCCATTCTCATTATGGTCTTCTATATTAGCACCTGCTTTCAATAGCACCTTGACTATGTCAACAAAGCCCCCAGCACAAGCATAAGTGAGCGCTGTGTTCCCTGCAGAGAAGAAGAAGTTACATGTAAGACCTCTCCATTCCCCACTCCTAATACAGAAAATGATGTAATTTGTCAGGATTTTTAAAACTAAGTATACCACTAGGAGCAGCCTCTTATGTCACAGTAAAGATACTTCAAGCAATATCTTCAACACAATTATAATATGAAAACAATTATAATATGAAAAAGCTTTAACACTTACAAAATATTCAGAATAAGCATTTTATTCTTTCATTGTCAAGTTTCCTACTTCAGCACGCAAAAACTGAAAATTACTCATTTATCTTTTTCTGTGTGAGTTTCTTGAGGGTTTTTTGGTTTTGCTGTAGTTTTGGTCTGCTTTTGTGTTGGTGTGACATTTTTATTTTTTGTTTGTTTTAAGATAGTACCCAGCGATCCCTTGAAAAACTTCTATTGGTTGGATAAGAATAAACTATTACAATTTTAAACTCTGATTCTGAAAATGACAATCACACTGGTTCACGTTTTAAATGTTACTGTCAATTTTAAGACAAGTTCTACTTAATATGACTAAATATCAAGATAAAAAGAATGTTACCTACTTAAAAAATAAAAATAACCTTTGCAAAATTAAAATGCAGGTTAATACTCTCAGCAAGGTTAGTCAGGTTGTGGTCAAGCATCAGCAACGTGGACAACACTCAATGCTTAAAGAGCTGTACTACTACTTTGGGAAAATGCAACAGACCAAAGTAACTGGTCTTGATCAAATACATCCAGTAAGTAGCCCACGGGACAACTTTAGATTCTATAAATTAGAAAAATTGAACTTGATGTATCTTTCTGGTCATTTAGTACCACAGTGGCCTTCTGAGGAATAGTGCTTTCCATTACAGCTGACATTAAAAGCCATCACTAAAGCCTCATCTGGCCATTGTTAAACATGTCCAGTATGTATCTAGCCTATTTCTTAGTCACTCATATTACATGTACTTTAACTTAAATATTGACCAAAAACACTCATGTTCAGAACAGAAACACCTGGCTTATGCTTTAGTTTTCTTCATTTTTTTACCTGTTGAAGACTGAGCATTGACATCTGCACAATGAACAAGGAGAAGTTTAACAATATCTACATAGCCTCCGCTGGCAGCTGCCATTAAGGGAGTTATGTCTCCCTTATTCCCTCGATCTTCAACATTTGCATGCATTGCCAGTAGCACCTAAAGAAAAAAAGTTCACTATTAGGGTGAATAAATTCTTGTACAGACATTTTGATTCTAGTTCAGTGGAGCTTAACAAAGATTCCCCAGTCAGTCATGACATTCCCTTACATTAATACCCACAGCAGTGAAACGCAGCACAATGGTACTTCTCAGGACGACATATAATAATCTGCCTCTGCTTAAGGCAACGCTATTTTTCTACATTTATTCATATCTGTTAAAATCAAGTTACAGTACAGTAATGATATTTTCAAATGTCACAGAGCAATTCACTAACCAAAATGATAGCAGATGAACTGTAAGTTTACATTAATGACTACAGCCCACATTAGGTCAAGCTTACGGGTAAACAGTTCTCCCCCTGTACAATAAGGATGCAGCTGGTCACCTTCTGCGAATCAACACTTAAACCAAAAACATAAACTGTGCTCTTGAATACACATGTACAAAAACAAGATATTAACCCAAACTAACTCAATGCTGATACAGATGTGATTAAGAAAACAAATGAGTGAATGTAACTCCTTTTGTTTGGTTGGGGGTTTTTTTGTTTGTTTATTTTTGGGTGGGTTTTTTTGTTTTTGTTTTTTGCAATTACTGCAACATCTGCTTAGCAGAACACCCTGACTACATCTAAAATAACGCGAGAAAAAAAACAGACATCTTAAAAACACATGATATAGTCCTCAGACAAGTCCCTTAAACCTTAAGGTATATATTTCAACAAAGACAACCAATATCAGTGTGCTCACATTAAGCTTATTAATTGTTACTCCTTTCAGATTATAAAAACTGTTTTAAACAAGATTGTTAAGGAGTTCAGCTATCAAAGAAACCCCTTTAACAATGTCTCAAGAAGGCTTAGTTGTGACTGTGTTTGTTACTTACTTGTGCCAATTCATAATATCCAGCTGAACATGCCAAGCAAAGAAGACTCTCCCCTTCTTCAGTATGTTCATTTACACTTCTTCCCTCATCCAGCAGCTTCCGGACAGCATTTACATCCCCATCTGAGCATGCTTCTGCCAAGCTGCGACTGGAAAATCAGTTGCCGCAGAATAAGCACAAAAAAGAGCTGGGTAGCCTTCTTATGCATGGAAGAAGTCTTAAGAACTCAATGCACCTTCCTAGGAAATACACCTTGCAGTTGCTTTTTTTTATTTTTTAATAAGAGAAAAGTACACACATACATTATTTTCACTGGTAAAACGGAAATAAAGACCTTCCTCATGTCTACATTAGCTCTTGTTCACATTTGCTAATTCACTCCAGCTCTTATATGAGCTACATACAGAGAAGTGTGCTCAAAACTAGGTGTCATGCAGTGTGTACAAAACACCAAGGTAAAAGCTTGCTGTTGTTATTCACACTTTCGTGGAATGCCAGAGAGACACTGGCTGTGACTATGGCAAACTGCAAGTACAGAGGAAATTTTCCAGTAGAGACAAAGCCAAAAAGTGAACAGTATAGTATCTAGTATCACAGTGACCACTAATACTTGCTATTGCAACAAGCCAAACATCCTTACCATTATCTCTCCTACAGTAGGGTTATTTCCTTCTTTGCACTACCTGAACACCTTTTTCTTCTAAGTAAACAAACCAATTTCTTCTCTTTAATTAGGCATTTCAAACAAAGAAGAATCCTTACCTCACCTAATGACATCTTGGAGGAAGAAAAAAAGTCTTACTTGTTGATCATGTTTCTTTTCATACAATGCAAAGGGCAATTAACACAAGTTTTCAGATGCAAGTCTACTGCCACTACTTTAAACACCTATAACTTCTGCCATCAAGAGAAGTATTTTCACTAAGGCCTAAGAAAATACATTAAGCAGATCAAGGTTTGTGAGCTTCAGTTTATTTTGAACCAAGTTATCTGTCCTTTAAATATTCTTCTGTACAAAAAAAAAAAAAAAGTCTAATTCTAAGGTGATGGTTAAAGCACTCATAAACAGTTAAGTTTAAACAAGAGCAAGCCACTTGCAGCACCAACTCAATTACACTTACCTATATGACGAAAGAAGTTGGATTTAGAAAATATATGGGAGAAATCACTGTCCCTGAACAACTAGTGTACTGACTGGAGAAGGGAAGGGAGGGAGAGCCTTCCATTATAAACACTGGTGGTCGGTATGCAATGCAGTCCTTACTGGTATAATTTGTGTAAAAGAGTAGAAGCCTCATTTCTTTAAAAAAAAAAAAAAGCTGAAAAAAATAACATACTCGGATGCATTAAATACCTTAAACTTCTACTTTTCTTCTGTCAAAGAGACAATCATTCAAGAAGCTTACTTGCACTGAAGAATATATCCATTTGACCACAAGGCTTCCTCAGGAAAGCACGTAAGTTTCAATTTTTCAGAGACAAATAGTTAAAAATAGTTAAAGCCTTATCTGAAAGCACGAAAAGGAATTCATTTGCAAGACACTCAACAATGCACTAAGCTATGCTAGTAGCTGATAATTAAGCTGAGAACTGACCTGAAGAGAATACCCAGTACCAGAATCACTTATATTTGTAGTACAATAACTCCACTACTTTGACAATAATAACTGAAAATTAAACATACACAAAAAGAAAAATACTTTAAATTTCTGACCTGAGATGTGAAGTTCAGCTGTATGCACAGTCATACTATCTCAGCAGTTTAGGAACAACTTCTATGCATCTGTCAAAGTAGAAAATACTCCAGGACCCCAAACAATGCTTTGAAATTACCAATGGAGAGGAAAGCTTTCAGATGCCTAGGACAAATTCTCATTTCTACAGTCATGGAAACTGAATGCTGTCCTCATTAATTACTGCCTATGAAGGGTTACCAGGTATATAGCTTCCTTTTCCACAAGTTCCCTGACCAAGTTTCCTGGACAAACTGCTACCTTTTAAGTGTTTGTACTAAAAGCTGAAAGAGAATCTTATGAACTAGATCCTCTGTTTCCAACAAAACATGAAGCAGTAAGCAGAGAACTATCACCAACTCTTCTACAGTGAAAAGTTTAACCAGTTTTTGAAAAAAAGAAATCAACTACCTAGCACACAGGAAGAGCAGCACATCCTCTAGTCAACAAATTAATGCTTGTGTTACACTTCTAAAGCTAATAACCTGATATAGCAGTACTTAAACCTTCAGTTTATTTGCTAGTACAGCACATACATTACTGAGGACTAACTGTAAAAACTGAATTTGATATGAGAAATATCAACTTACATTCCAGCATTCAGAAACCAAGGAGTGATCAATACATACTTGTCCACTTGCCCTGCATTGTGATTGTTCTCTGCCCTCATCCGCGTCAATGCAGCAGCAGCTTCATCCAGTGCACAGCTGACAGAGGACGTCAGTCTTCTGAGAACCTCAGGATCTGCGAAGGCTTTACCATCGGCAGTGGACAATTTACCAATTCCTTCAGTGCCACGTTCGTTCAGTGAGGTTAGTATGAAAGTCACACACACACAAAAAAAAAAAAAAAAAAAGCAAAGACACTATTTTAGATCTCAGTCACATGCATTATTAGTTAACAATCATTTGGAAACATGCCAGAAAATCAGCGATGTAACACTAGCTGTTAACACTTGTCAACTACCTGAACGTTTTATTAACTGTAATAAGGTAGCAACAAAACTGTGTTCAACTGGCAGTTTAAATACCAGTCCAAGATTCTCAACTCATACATTTGAAGAATAAAACAAAAATTAGGACCTCTAAAGACAAGCCCAGGGGTCAATCCCACACACAAGTTCAGAAAGCAGGCATTTTTCCATAGACATGATTTTAGGTTAACTACATGTGAAGAGTTTTCTACTTCGTACGTGCAATTCCACTCAAAATGAGGTGGACTTGCTTCCAAAGCATTATTATTAAGAGCAAGAAAAAAAAAATATATATATATATAAAAATTAGCTTAAATTCCTACTAATTTAATATTCTAAACTGCACACCTCCAGATACAAAGATGAAATAAAATTTCCCAATTTTTAAGTATACTTGAAAATAACGTCAACTCTATGCTACCAATGCCCTACAGAGTAGAAACCGACCCAATGAACATTGGTAACAAGTCCTTTATTTCAGACATTTTCTTGACTACAAGATTAAATCTGAAGGGCAGTACAGAATATCAATCACCATAAGCAGCTATTGATCTCATTCATTAACATGGCTGATATAAACTTAAGGTACAGCTGCACAATTTACTCCACACAGATTTTACTCCACACAGCCCCTCACAGACTGGAACACAGTGAAGAACTGAAGCTCAGCCCATTTTATCATTTGAACATCACTGCAATCGCCTCTGCAGCACATGTAGGGCCCAGATTCGCCTATAGTAATGTGGAAATAGCATAAAGGGAAAAAACAGGTATAGTACAAAAACCATTTTCACAAGGTAGAGAAAGAAAATGGCTACTGGTTCATAGATTAGCTACCTTCACCAGTGATGAATCAGTAACTTTTCTGTTACATAGTTAAATAGAGTCAAATTAGATACAAAACTGAGGAAAAAAAAACATCTCACATCCCTGAAGATTTGCAATTTGGGATACGCACAACTGATTTACACCATGTTTACCACAAGCCAACTTACAACTATTACAGTATTAATACTGAAATCACATTTTGAAAGTTTTTAACACTGTCGCCAGGCAATGTGTTTCCCCAATTTGAAAGCATCCAATTACTTCCCAAGCCATCCAAAAACCAATACTTGCCAAGCTTTGGCATCCTGAAAACAACTTGTAACAGCTAACAAGACACTTTGCCACGTAACACACATCACTGTTGAAGAGCTGGTAAGAGCTGGCTTAGAGCATTCCTACTCCATGTTGCTGGAATAACCAAGAACCCCTCTCCTGCCAGCAAGAAAGATATCACAGCAAGGTGCAACAAGTGTACTGAGATAATCAAAATTGGACAAGTGGCATTGTACACTTGCATTTCCTTACAGCATACTGCCCAGGGAAAGGAAGGGAATTACTAACTCACAACCCAGCACGGACCTCACATCTCGGACTACTTATAACCAAATCTGGCTGACTTGCTGAGCAAAATGGAAGTGGAAGGAGAGAAATCCAAAGGATTTAGAGAAAGGAACCCCAAGCAAAGGCTTCAAGGAGTACGTTTAGCATTCACGGAGTAGCACAACAGTTTTCTTCCTCTTTGAAGGCTTTCATGAAGGGAACCGAACACCTCTGCTGGCAGCAAAGGAACTGAGAAATAAGAGTTCTGTTTAAAAACAAAACAAAAAAAAAGTTACCTGGATATCTGAAACTAAACTAGACAGATGCATCATTCTGAATCATTCTAGAAGTCGGGATATCAACACAGAATTAACCTCTCTGCATCAAGGAGGAATATGATGAGAAATTTGCCACAGAAATATACATCCAGGTGATCCTAGTGCAAGGGACTGCCTTGATCTTGTAGGCTAACTGCACTTGTCTTGGATCTCCTTATTGGCTACGAGGAGAAGCTGCTGGATCTAATCAGGATGAGATACACACAAGCAGAACCTCTGCTTGGCTACTGTCGCCATGAAGCATTCACACACAGGATTTCTGAAACTAAGAGAAATACAGCACAGCACAGAGCTAAGTCCTATGTAGACAAATGGAACTCAAACAACTGCAGAGCTTCTGCTCCAAGGTATTTGTTTTTACAGGTGACAACCAGTGGGATCCCAGGGGAGTCATCAGCTCACAGACCAGAGGCCCCTTCTTCCAGCTGCTCAACACACACTGACCGCTCACTCCACGCTTTCCCGCTTTGCTCCAAAAAAGGTGATATAATCACACCAAGGACTTTCAGAGTGTAAGCTGAAGAAGGAGTTTATTTACATCACCAGCTAGGTCTCAACAACCCAGCTGACATTCTTTGGTGTTAATTCAATAACTTTTTTTTTTTTTTTTTTTCAAACCGAAAAGCTCACATGAACATCAGCCCTCAAATCAACCATCATCACAGCACAAGAACATGATCACTTGTTTATACATGCTAAAGCTAATCAGCAGCTACCCAAGACATCAGAGCAGGCGTGTGGCGTGTGGACATCACAAAAGGGAGCAGCTAGATGCTGCTACTCAGACACCCATTCATTTTCTTCCTTTTACAAGTACATAGTACCACCTAAATAATTGCTCAGGTTTTACTGTACTGTGATTTAGGATGACTATACTGTAATCCTCAGTCATCTAACCTCCAATTTATTTGCTTTTGATTAAATTTAATTGAGCTATTTGTTCGTGTGTCATTCACCCAGGTGTTCAAAACATCTCACACACATGTGAACTGCAGTAATCAGATCTTCTAGTCTCCTTGAAAACTAAAATTGTTCTCCAGAGGATTCTCCACATTTGTGATCCTTAATGTGCAAGAAAGATAAACTCAATTTCCCACATTACAGTCTACTAGCACTCAACTGAGCCACAAAAATTGATATGAACCTTATGAAAATGCCTAAACCAAACCAAACCCTACAGGGTTCAATGTTCATGGTACAACAGCACATATTCAAGAATGCCAACCATCAGAGATGTTGTGCAACATCTTCTTTCCCCGATACCCTGTTCACTGCCTCCTTTTCATGCCTTGTATTTTCAGAGCTCACTGAAAGATAACATTCTTCCACTCCTCTAAGACAAGCCTCATTCCTGTCCCCAAACTCAAATCAAGTGAACACATACTTAACTCGCACCCCAAAGTCATGATAGCTCAAAAGTCATTCATCAGTAAGATTCTAGCCTCTAGTAAACAAACTTATCTTAGGTAACAAGCCTTCCATTCACTACTTGTTCCTCTCCTAAGGGGAAACTCAAAACAGATGAGACTTCAGTAAGAGACCATTCTGATTTCCTCACCACAAAATCTCTCAGCTAGAAGGCACACAGAACTAAACATAAGACTTCTGCTTAAGCATAAATTTTCCCAGCACCTTGAGATGGTGAGAAAAGTTCAGCACTTTTGCTTGAAACCAGTCACACAGTAAGGTAAATACATCTTTCTGACATGACATTGTAGGTGAGCAGAACAACACTAGCAAACTCAGTAAATCTCAATTCAGAAATCATTTAAGACAGACTAAGCTTTTCCTGTCTCATGGAATACCTGCAAACAAAACGGGCAAAAAATCAGTTGAATCTGATCATCCAACATGCAGCCAAAGCTAGTCACAAGCCTTCCTAATGTTTCAGTTCTTCATGTTGATGGAGGATTAACAGCATTTTTTACTATCCTAACCTTCATATTAAGACTGATTCACAGCAGTGCCATATCTTTATCCAGGCAAATTTTTCAAGCAGCTTTAGGGAAGTAGTGTGTATTCCTCACACATCTCAGAGCTGATCCAAGAGGGTTAGCTGAATGTGGTGATTTCAGGATGCATGTGAGCAGCTGTGCCTGCGCAGCTGGTCCATCAAACCCAGGGTAGCCTGTGGCCAGCCAGTGCAGAATAACAGCAAGCAGTCCACCAGCAAGTCTCTCTAGAAGAGCTGGTCTTTTGCAGCCTACACTGCACAACTGTCAGACCCCACCACATGCTTGGCAATCTCATACAGCTACAGAACAGCTTCAAGCTTTCTCAAGCACAATACCTTCATAGAAGAAAGCATAGTCTTTCCCAATAATAGTAACAGCAAACACAGGATAAAAGAGGATAACAAACCTGAGCACCAGAGGCAATCCAACTGACAGTAGAAAGACTTTAATTAACTTGAGTAAGCCTACATTACCATTTGGAAGACAAAGAACTCTCCTGCAAATAGCTGGACAACCTTAAGAGTTCCTGTGACAAAAAGAGCTGCTACTGGTAGCAGAAGAGCTCCTCAATACACTGTAAAAAAAACCCTGAAGTTGTGCCTGACTTTAAAAAAAAAATAAATAATAGACAATAACAGCAGTACTATTTAAAATCCTGACACATATGAAACACCCTCAAAAATCACAAAAGGTTTGTAAAAGTAGACAGATCTGGTGTAACTGGGAAAGGAGAGAAAGAAGAGCATGACAGAGGTGGAGAAGAAAACCTGTGTGGCAGGAGAAAAGAGAACATCTCAACTGCAACCACAGAGAAAGCATGAAGAATTTTATTACCAAGCAGTGAAGAATTTGGACCACAAGTTACAAACTCATAGAAACTTTACACACCTCCCAGCCCCTTCCCCAAAAATGCCCCTGAAAAATAGTTGTTTCTTAGAAGTTTCTCTTTCAAGAATACACTTTCCTGCAGGTAAAGCTTTGTATGGGAACTACTGCATCACAGCCTGAACACTGATTGATCAACTGAGGCAAGCACTGAGTCAGCCATGGGAGCACAGGTGAAGGCAATTCACCTGTGTGACTGAAAGGGGTGTAGTCTGATTCCACCTCTCACAGACCCCATTTAAAGGACTGACCTCCCCCCCCCCCCCCCCCACTGGGGAAGGATCTCTTGTTGGAGAACCCTCCCATGTGGAGTTCCAGGCAAGCCTCAACCTTTAGTGACAGGTGAGACCTTCCTAATTTATCATGCATCCACCTGGATAATCTGTCTAAAAATATACTGTCCATCTCTGTTATATTGTGTGGATACTATTCATTCAGGGTATTCACCCTACAATCCATGTGTGTGTTAGATTTTAACTTGCTGGTCTGTACATAATCAGTACAAGAGACTGCACTTCAGAGGAAGGGTAAAACAAACGGCTGTTAGGGCTGACACTCCAGGATGCTGTAGCCATCACACTGCATCCGTTCTTTATATCTGCATAATCATCTGCAAAGCAAAAGTGGGATGATAATAACTTAGTGGTGCATGACCGAGCCAATTGGGGAAAACCTACTAGCGTTAGCTTGTACCACTATATTGATGATCCCCTGTTAACATTTGACTCACTAGAGGTGGTAGGGCAGATGGCAGATTCATTAACTGCCTACCTGCAAGAAGGAGGATAGACTATAAATCCTCAGAAGGTGCAAGGTCCAGGCCTCTCTGTAAAATTTCTAGGGGTAGTTTGGTCAGGAAAGACCAAAGTACTACCCAGTGCTGTCACAGATAAGGCTCAGGTATTCACAGTCCCTACAACACCAAAGCTGCTGCAAGAGTTTTTAGGTATACTGGAACACTGACATACCTTTATACCTCATTTAGCACAGCTGCTGAGACCATTACATAGACTCATGAAAAAGGGGCAACTACGGGACTGGGGAGAATGGAACATGATGCTTATCAACCGGCAAAACAGGCAGTTAAGCATGCCCAGGCATTGCACATATTCAACCATACCCTCCTAGGTGAATTAGATGTTCATGTCACTCAAGATGGCTTTGGCTGGGACCCATGGCAATGCCAGATTTCTCTTCAAACCCCTATTGGTTTCTGGTCTCAGGTCTGGCATGGAGCAAAAGAGAGGTATAGCATGACTGAGGAACAGTTATTGGCTGCCCACTCTGCATTACAAGCGGTAGAGCCAATTACCCAAACAGCTGAGATCATAGTTAAGACCACCCTGTCAATTCAGGGGTGGGTAAGAGATCTGACCCACCTTCCTAAGACAGGGGTGGCCCAGGCACAGACGGTGGCACAATGGGTCGCCTATCTCAGTCAGAGGAGTAGTCTGTCTTCCTCACCACTGAAAGAAGAACTTCAAAAGATCCTAGGACCAGTGACATATCACAGTGATGCACCAAAAGAAATACCGGTTGCTGTACCAGAGAAGAATCCCATCCAGGAGAGAAAACATCCCATTCCTGAAGATGCCCAGTACACAGATGGATCCAGCAGGGGCAACTCAAGCAAGTGGAGAGCAGCAGCATACCATACCGCCACTGACATGATTTGTTTTGAAGATGGGGATGGTCAGAGTAGACAGTGGACAGAGCTGCAAGCTGCATGGATGGTTATAACCAAAAACCTGGTGACAATATCCTGAATATCTGCACAGATAGTTGGGCTATGTACTGGGGGCTCACTCTTCGGATTGCACAGTGGGACACCCAGGAATGGGCTATCCACGCCCAACCAATCTGGGACAAAGATGTGGTTAGACATATGGAATACAGTTAAACACAGGACTCTACGTGTCTACCACATTTCTGGTCATCAACCCCTACAGTCACCAGGAAATGATGAAGCCAACACACAGGCCTGAGTTCAATGGATTAAGGATTCACCATCTGAGAACACCACCCACTGGTTACATCAGCTGAGACATGCTGGACAAAAGACAATGTGGACAGCTGCTAAAGCATGGGGGCTGCCCATACAACTATCTGACATCACCCAGGCATGCCAAGACTGTCACATCTGCTCCAAGATGAGACCAAAATCAGTGCTTGAAACAAGAGCTCATCTTGTTAGAAGAAACAATACTCTACAGCAACGGCAGGTTGATTACATTGGGCACCTCACTTGATTTTGGGGGGGGGGGGGGGGGGGGGGGGGGGGGGGAAGAGGAGTGAGATCTGCCACGACCTGTGTCAAAACCACAAGTGGGCTAAGGCAGGCCTATTGAGTGCCAAAAGCGAACCAGGCATATACCATCAAGGCACTCACTAGATTGATGGCTGCCTATGTGACACCTCAAATCATTGAGAGGTGACCAGGGGACTCACCTGACTGGTACAATGACACAATGCTGGGCAGAAGAAAATAACATTGAATGGAGATTCCACCTGCCATACAATCCAACAGGGGCAGGCCTTACTGTGCACTAACGGTATTCTCAAGGCTGCCTTGAAGGCAGACTCTCAGTCTCTGTAGGGTGGATGAAGAGATTCCGTGAAACCCTGCAAGACTTGCATGAAAGCCCTAGAGACAGCAGATACAGTGCCTTGAAAATGTTACAGATGACATGGGCCTCCCCACTTAGGATCCAAATTACAGATGTTGATAATTGGGTAAGACCTCAATTGACAATTAAAATAATATTCTGCTATCTGCCTCTGAGAACCTAAAACCAGGTTGCCCATATAATAAAATGGCCTTGGAAGGTGCAGGTAGAACCAAAGTGGTGTAGCCTACTTGCACCTTGGGGAAGATTATTGGAGGTGGGAGGTTCGGTAGTCCCTCCTGTAATTAGTACATGGCCTACCAATACTGTGGTCAACACTCCAGTCTTTATTGCTAGAGGGGCAGCCATCATGTCCCTATGGCAGATCAGGACACCCTCTTTGGTGTCGGATATAGTTGTATAGCCACAGGTATCTGGACAAGAATTTCAGTACAGGCGGCCAGGGCATGCCCCAGTACAAGGCAAAGTGTTGACCCAAGACAAGAATACGGCCAGTATCTTGCCCTGGAGGAAGGACCTTCCCCTTTTGGTACCCCTAAAACAACTATATTACTCTCTGTGAGTCTTTGAGTCTTTGGGATCTCAGAAGGAACAAAATCTTATCAAAGCATTCCAGTGCTGCTGTGAGATCATGTGTGACCCAGTGATAGCCTACCAGGGACTGATGGAGCATAGGATGGATCCACACCACAAGACTGCATGCCTCCAGTCACACCACCAAGGACTGGCCCATAAAAGAACATGAACCATAAACCGATTATCACTTGTCCTAGGTTATGTCAACATGCATTGTCAACAGGCAATTGTATAAGTGTCACAATGTGTTGGATCCCTGTATTGGGGAAGACTCACCCTGTAGTCAACTCAATCATTGGTTCACACCATGAAGGGGTGGAGTGTATGGGAACTGTTGAATCACAGCCTGAACCACTGAGTCAGCCATATGTCAATGGTTTACAGGCTGGTTTGGCCTGGTTCTGTGACGACTGGTGCGGGGTACTCATGCCCCAAAGAAGGGGGAAAGGGAAAAGGGAAAAAGGGAGATGAGCCTGTGGGAATACAAAAAGTATATTTAGAGCTGCAGCTGTGGAACAGAATAAACAGCATGAGAGATGAAGGCTGAGAACCAAGGACACTTCCAGAAGAAGAGGAAAACAAGTTCAAGTAAGCCGCATGCTAGCAGACTCCAATTGGAGGAAGAATGCATGGCTTGGGAAGACTCACAGCCCTGATTGGATAATTGCCTGTATGCACGGTTAAGGACTGTTTTGGGAAGTTATACTGTTGACATGTAAAGGCGGGTGGGAAAGTTACAGAGAGTTCGTGAAAGTATATAAGGGATGTTAAAACCTGTAATAAAGGATTTGGATCGTTCACATCTGAGTCCGTGCCCGAGACACTGCACGAGCCTAGAAACAAATCAGTGGAAACGATCTGAGGAGGAAAGGTAATTTACTAAATAAGATATCAGAAAGCAAAATAACACAATATAATACAATATAATTGAAATTAAAGTTAATAAATCAAATAAAATGAGCAAGAGAGAGTGTCCGATAAACCAAAGGCCTTATGCTAAGTGATGAAGATGAGATGGCAGCGAGCACCCACTGCTGGGTCAATCCCCAAAGAAAAGAGAATGTCTCGTGACACACAATTTTTATCCCTCCCTCTGAGCAGAAAAAAAAACATAAAAACACAGAGAAACGCAAAGACCTCTGGGGAACATAGTTCTTCTCTGAGACAGCTATACCCATAACTGTCAATGATCCACAAAACTGGATCATTAACTCTTTAATTCTCAATGCACTACATGATGTTATGATGTGGAATACCAAATACCAAGAATCATAAAACCATGACATTCCTCCTCTTATCCCACATCACTACCTCATGTTTTATATATATAAAGCAATGATTAACATGCATTAAATACACACAAAACATATATAAATGTACATACATGGAATTACTGACTGCAATCCCCCAGCATCAAATACCCTTGTGGTACACGTTGGACATTCTCACTTTTCTCCATCACCCACCAGGTGGATCCAGGTCCCTGTACAAAAACAGTTTCACAGAGGTGTCTGCCCTTTCCAGAGACTGGAAGGACCCATGCCGCTTTTCCCAACACGCTCTTTATGTGTACCACAGGGACCTTATCTCCCTCCATGGTATGTACGAAGCTGGACTGCGTAGGATCATCTCAGTTGACTGATCCCCTAGTGCTGACCAAACAGGTGGCTTCTGCCAAATGCATCTCCCAGTGCTTAAATATTCCGCCACCCATTGCTTTCAACATTGTTTTAACAACCCATTGTACCTTTCAATTTTACCAGCAGCCGATGCATGATAGGGTATATGAAAACTCCACACAATGCCATGATCTTTGGCCCAAGTATTTACAACAGAACTTTCAAAACAAGTCCCATTATCAGACTCAATTCTTTCTGCGGTTCCATGTCATCATAGGACTTGTTTCTCAAGGTCTAAGATGGTGTTTTGGGTGGTATGGGACACTGCATAGGTTTCAAGCCACCCAGTGGTTGCCTCCACCATGGTAAGCACATAACGATTACCATCGCAAGTTCATGGCAAGGTGATATAATCAACCTGCCAGGCCTCCCCATATTCATACTTTTGTCATCACCCTTCCCCCTCAAAGAGGTTTCATCCTCTTGGCTTGCTTAATTGTGGCGCATGTATCACAGTCATGTATAACCAGCATAATAGCATCCATAGTTAAGTCCACCCCTTGGTCTCTAGCCCACTTACACATTGCATCACTTCCTTGATGGCCTGAGGTCTCATGGGCCCACTGAACTAAAAATAACTCTCCCTTGTTCTGCCAGTCCAAGTCTATTTGAGCCATTCCAATTTTGGCTGCTCGATCTACCTGATGGTTATTTTTCTGTTCTTCAGTAGTTCAACTCGTGGGCACATGAGTATCTACGTGATGCACCTTTATAATCATATTTTTTGTTCAGGTAGCAATGTCTTTCCACAGTAGCCCAAATGGGTTTACCCTTCCGTTGCCAGTTGTTTTGTTCCCACTGTTGCAACCACCCCCATAAAGCATTTGCCACCATCCATGAGTCAGTGTAAAGATATAGCATTGGCCACCTCTCCCATTCACAGCCACATCTGAGGCCAGTTGGACAGCCTTTACCTCTGCAAATTGACTTGATTCTCCTTCTCCTTCAGTGGCCTCTGCAACTCGTCATGTGGGGCTCCAAACAGCAGATTTCCATCTGCAGTACTTCCCAACAATACAACATGATCCATCAGTGAACAGGGCATATCTTTTTCATTTCTGGTAGTATGGTGGGGCCTCTTTAGCACGTGGTACCTCCTCTGATGGTGATGTTTCAAACATTTTGCCTTCAGGCTAGTCCATGATCACCTTGATGATCAACCTCATCCTGGACAGCTGAGGTTCCCCATCAGAACTCGCTGTGTAATCAACGCAATCCACTTACTCCAGATGGCATCAGTAGCATGATGGGTGGAGGGAACGTTTCCTTTAAACATCCAGTTCAGCACTCGCGGTCAAGATGCCAGAAGGAGCTGTGTCTCAGTGCCGATTACTTCAGAGGCAGCTCGAACCCCCTCGTACACTGCTAGGATCTCCTTTCCAGTTGGAGTGCAGTGCTCTTCCAACCCCCTGTACATTCTGCTCCAAAATCACAGGGGTCAGCCTTGGGTCTCCCCAGAGGCTCTTTGCCACAGACTCTAAGTGGGACCTTTCTCTCCAGCAGCAGTGTAAAGGATGTTCTTTATGTCCTGTCCCATTCATACTGGCCCTAGGGCTATAGTAGGGTCTACCCCTGCTTAATTTGCTCAAAGGCCTGCTCCTGTTCAGGACCCCACACAAAATTATTCTTCTTCCGCATCACCTGATAGAGGGAGTTTACTATGAGGCTGTCGTTTGGGATGTGCATTCTCCAGAAACCTCCTACACCCAGGAAAGTCTGTGTCTCTTTCTTGCTAGTGGGTGGAGACATACTGGTGATTTTGTCACATCCCAGGAGACGTGGCTGACAATGCCCATCTTGACATTTTACTCCTAGGATCTGAATTTCTTGGGTAGGCCCCTTCACTTTGTTCTGTTTAATAGCAAAACCAGCACCCAGAAGAATGTGGATTATTCGCCCTCCTTTCTTAAAAACTTCCTCTGCTGTATCACCCCACACAACAATGTCATCAATATACTGGAGGTGCTCAGGTGCCCTGCCCTGTTCTGATGTGGTTTGGATAAACCAATGGCAAATGGTTGGGCTGTGTTTCCACCCCTGGGGCTAACTGTTCCAGGTGTACTGAACACCCCTCCAAGTAAAAGCAAACTGTGGTCTGCACTCTGTGTACAAAGGAATAGAGAAGAAGGCACTCATGATGTCAGTGGTGGCATACCACTTAGCTGCTTTCGACTCCAGTTCACACTGCAGCTCTAGCATATCTGGCACAGCAGCACTCAGTGGGGGTGTGACTTCATTCAGGCCATGGTAATCTACCGTCAGCCTCCATTCTCTGCTGGCTTTACGCACTGGCCATATGGGGCTGTCAAACAGTGAGTGGGTTTTGCTGATCACTCCCTGGCTCTCTAGCTGACAGATCAAGTTATGAATGGGGAGCAAGGAATCCCTGTTAATGCGGTACTGCTGTCTGTGGACTGTTTTTGTAGCAATCAGTACCTGCTGCTCTTTTACTTTCAGTACCCCCACAACAGATGGATCTTCTGATAGGCCAGGTAAAATAGACAGCTGCTGAATGTTGTCTGCATCTACAGCAGATATTCCAAAAGCCCATCGGTATCCCTTGGGATCCTTGAAATGTCCCCTTCTGAGATAATCAATACCGAGTATGCATGGACCCCCCTGTCCAGTCACTGTGGGATGCTTCTACCACTTTTTACCAGTGAGGCTTATTTCTACCTCCAACACAGACAATTCCTGAGAGCCCCCAGTCGCTCCAGAAATATAAAACAATTCTGTCCCTTTATAACTCGAGGGCATTAGAGTGCACTGTGCACCGGTGTCCACCAGTGCCTTATGTTTTTGTGGCTCTGATGTGTCAGACAGTCCAATACACTCTATTATCCCTTTCCCCACCCTGGCTGAGGGCAGGGCCCCTCTATTGGTTACCTGCAGTGACTGGAGCAATTTCGTTGATTGTTGATCTGTGTTGTAATTCTCCCACCTGTGCTCGCAGTGCAGAGTGGGTTTTTAATGCTACTTCTTCATGTCCTCTCCATTTGCACATAAAAAGCTCCACATGGCCGCACGTGACATGGAGTTATTGCTGTCATTTACTCGAGCAGGGAGGCAGTTGCCTCTGATGACTGAGACTTTCATCAGTTTTATCAATTCCTTCATCAGAATCTTTGGATCACACTTGCTTTCATCAGGTGTTTCTGATACTGACACAGATTCTTCCTTATTAATCACTAGGGACAATTCCTCCAGTATGCCTTCCTGTGTCGTCTTAGTTTCATCTACTTTTTCTGCTACTGTTGATACAGCTGAAATGGAAGCATGCGATGACAGAAATTGCTGTTCAAAGTTTTGCAGTATAAGAATCAATTCAAAAACTAGAGGTTTTCTGTCTTGGTCCTCATATCTATGGAACGTTGTTACTAGTGTGCTTGCATACCTTTCTGGTGCAGTTTTTGAGAGCTTCCAACATACATCAGGTGTACTCCTTACTTGCTCAGGATCATGGTCCTGGTGAGGATCGTTAGGGACAAACTTGAGATCATACAGCATTTCCACTACAGCCGTTTCTCTCAAAAATTGTACACCTTTCTCCACAGTATCCCATCATTTCACCTTAGGCTCCAGATCATCTTTGTAGGGATGTCTCTCATTTACAGCTACTAGTATTCGTTCCCAGAGGGTGGCAACTCCATTCAGACATCTACTAATCCCTCTGTCGATAGCTGGGTCTCGAGCAATGCTCCCTAGTTGGCAGGCTTCATTACCATCTAGAGACATGCTGCTGGCACCGTTGTCCCAACACCACAGCAACAAGGTTACAACAGGTTCATTCGAGCGCCGTACAAACTCCTTTCTTGAACCTTGGATTTCAGTCATCTTCAGGGGCTGACGAATAGTGGTAAACAGTGATTTCCTCATCATCATTGTCCTCTCCCTGTCTCTCACTTTTCTTAGTGGTCTTTTTAGGTTGTGTTGGTTTTGAGATGGGCCCCTCACCTGGATCTTCCTCTTCTTTCTCTGCTTCTTCTTCTTTATGTTCTAGGCACAATGACACTTGTTTCCATTTCCGGCCTTCCACAGGGGCAACCGACATTGATGCCGGTGCTTGCTGTGATCGGTCAGGTCTAACTTCGAGGTTTCCATTTTTGCTTTGGACCTCAGTTTGAAAAGCGTTTCTCTCCAGAATATTAAACATAACTCGATAAGCAAAAGCCAAACAACAAATAATCTGTTCCTTCTCAGATCTTCCTGAGTCACATGATCCCTTACCTAAATACTCACTGAGTTTCTTAGGATCCCACAGGTGTTCAAGAGTAAACTCCCATGACACCAGGGGTCTCTAAACTTCTAATCTCTTTCCTAAATCTTCCTACCTTCCCTGCCATTCAACACTCTCTGGTTTTGAGGAAGGCTTCCTTCACATGATGTAAACTAATATAAGGGATACATTCAGGAGGACTGTTTACATATTATGACTTAACAGCAAAAGTAGAAAACCTGATCAGCAAAAAAACACAAAACCAAAAAAACTGACAGTAAGAACTGTAATAGGAAAGAGTCAGAAAACAAGCTGGTCTAACTCTGGGACAGCTGGAACACAACCTGAAAGCCACCAAGCAAAATTTTTTTCTTTCTACTTCCACACTGCAAAGGCATCTTTTACTTACTAAGCATCCCTACTGGAATATTTAAGGAAAAAAGATTCTGAGTTCTATAGAAAACTCAGAGTATCTTGCCAGTTTTCCTCCAGTAAATAAACTGGCTTTAATTAGCACAGTAGTATTTACAAACTCCTACATTACTACCAACATGAATTTGCTCTGGAGCTTCTCTCAGTATAAACAGGAGATACTAAATAGGAGCTTTTCAATTCCTATTTCTTTTTTCAATGGCCTGCTCACTGTTTATTTGTTTGGGTCTGTTTGTTTCTTCTTTGTTTTTCCCCAGCCTGAACATTAAGAATCCGCAGCACATCCAGAAAGACCTGCCCTGGCAGCAATACCACCATAAACTCCTGGGTGCCTGCAGCTTTTTCCATACTGAGCCTTCTTTTCCCTACTCAGCTATCTCCTGCAATGTCCAGCAACATCTTTTTCAGAACTGTGCACCAGCAAGTACTGAAGTACATTCACAAACACAAACACATCCTGGCTGTACCACACTTGACAATACCACTGTGATTAGCTAAGAGAAAACACTGACTGCAAGCTGCATTGTATGCATGGCTTTGTTCAGCTGTAAATAGACAATCACCAAAAGGCAGACTCAGCACATCTGTCCCAGAGCTGAGCAGTCACCTGCCCACACCCCTGCAGCCATGAACTCAGCCAGGCCCTGACCGGGCACAGCTCTAAACAAGCACACAGGAGCTGCTACCAACTCCTGAGCATCCCAGCAAGAATCAGGGCAGGGAAGCTCCAAATTCAGAGGTTTGGGCAACAGTTTTGACTAACTTGTACTTCAAAACAATATACAGACTGGATGCTGAGGAAAGAAAATAAAGTTACTTCAGAGAACATTAAAAGTACTGTAAAGTCCTAAATCACTCTTGGGGAATTCATTTTGATCATAGCACTCACCATACTTAACCTGTACATCTATAAATGCAGTACGATCCAGAAGCAAAAACCATCACAACCTCTAGAAGCCAAGTCTCAAACTCTCTACTTCATGACAGTCAATATGGAAGAATTTACAGTTTGTTATTTTATAGAAATACACCAAGGCTAACAGTGGGCATTTATTCCTTAATTATTGATTTCTGTTTTAGTGCCTCGTCATAAATAAAAATTGCATTGCCTCATTTCAAGCATTTTCTTCCAAAAACACGAAAGATACACATTAAAGAACAAAGACTACTGCTGAAACATGGAAACAAGGAAACCGAAGCTCACTGTGAGATGTAAAGAACACAAGGAGAAGACAACCACCTATCCCTGAGAAGTACCAAGAGAAACTATAGGAAAATATCCATTCACACTATAGAAGGTTCACAAAATTCCTATTCCAGCCTGCTAGCATCCTAAGACAAATATTATAACTTACCTACCTCAGGTCTTCTGACTTTTGAAAAATAAGTTACTTTCACAGAATCACTACAGTTAGAAAACACCACTAAGATCATCTAGCCTAATCATTAACCCATCGCCCATGCCCACTACTTTCCCAACATCTGCACCTGTTCTAGTGGTGCAAGAAGCAATGTACGAAATTCCTGTCTGATTTTTAGCTAACCATATGGCTTATGGAACAAAAGGATCATTGCCCTCTGGAGATCAAGAGCAAGATATGATCTCTATGCACAAGCACAATGCAGGAAAAGACTTCAAATAATCTTTGAAGGCAATTTATAGGCAAATATCCCACTTACACTCCAAACTTCCAGCATTCAGTGAGAAACTAAGTCCAAAGGGAAAGCAAATGCTTCTCCAAACCAGAAAATGGTTCAGAATACAATTTAACAGCTACCTGGAACAAAAACAACTGCAAATACTTCTACATTTTTGAGTAAAGAGTCAAGAGGCATTCAGAAGACCCATGCCAGTAGCAGCTTATCCCAGAAGCCATGGACTTCCAGCCACTCACTAGGGATGGTAAAGCAAGACAAAATATTCAAGTATTTTAAGAGAGTAGCCAACTACCCTACATAAAAAAAAAACACCATCAGTCTAATGATGTAATACTTGTGTATCACAATTCCATGTTTCAACGAACCACCAAGGTTGGAAATGACCTCCAAGGTCATCCAGTCCAACTGCCCATCTATCACCAGTATTTCCCACTTAACCACGTCCCTCAGTACAGTATCTAAACAATTCTTGAACACCTCCAGGGACAGCAACTCCACCATCTCCCTGCACAAGCCTGTTCCAGTGCGTGACAACACTCTCACAGAAGAATTATTTCCTAATGTCCAACCTGAATCTCCCTTGGCGCAACATGAGGCCACTCCTTCTGTCCTATTGCTATTTACATGGGAGAAGAGGCCAATCCCCACCTCAACAGAACCTCCCTTCACGTAGCTGTAGAGAGCAATGAGTTTTCCCTGGAGCCTCCTCTTCTCCAGATTGAACAACCCTCAGTCCCTCAGCCGCTCCTCAGAAGACTTGTGGTCCAGATCCCTCACAGTTTCGTTGCCCTTCTATGGACACACTCCAGGGCCTTGATGTCTTTCTTGTAGTGAGGTGCCTAACACCAAACACAGTTCTCGAGGTGCAGCCCCACCAGGGCTGAGTACAGGGAGACTACCATCTCCTGTTCCTGCTAGTGGCACTATTTCTGACACAAGCCAGGATGCCATTTTGGCCTTCTTGGCTGCCTTGGGCACACTGCTGGCTCATGTTCAGTCAAGCACTGGCCAACAGCCCCAGGTCCATTTCTTCCACACAGTCTTCTAGCTACTGTGCCCCAAGCCTGTAGTGTTGCCTGGGGTTGTCGTGGTTAAAGCGCAGGACCCAGCTCTTGGTCTTGTTGGACTTCATCCCATTGGCCTCACCCAACTACCCAGCCTGTCCAGATCACTCTGTAGGGCCTTCACACCTCCAGGCGGACCAATATCTGCTGCCAACTTGGTGTCATCTGCAAACTTACTGAAGGTGCACTGAATGTCCTCATCCAGGTCATCTGTAAAGATACTGAACAGGATAGGCCCCAGTACTGATCCCTGGGGAACACCACTCATGAAAGGCCCAAAACAAACATTTCAGTAACAGTTCATAAAACCTTCCTTCTGTCTAAGATCTACAGCCTTTCAGTGTATTGTCATTAAATATACCCTGGGTAAAAAAAAAAAAAAAAAAAATCTGCAAATAAGATCTCTAGGAAATGTTACAGTAGATTACAGTATACAGGATAACCAAAATCTGTATGCTACTCCCTTTGGAGTAATTACTCCCCTGAGTAATTTATTTTATCATGAATCATGGAATCATAGAATCACAAGGTTGGAAAGGACCTACGAGATCATCTAGTCCAACCGTTTACCCATTCCCCTTGCTTCCACAAGCTATTATAGAATTGTATCTCATAGCTCCTCATTCAGATGCCTCTTGAACACGGCCAGGGACAGCGACTCCAACACCTTAATGGGCAGGCCATCCCAGTGCCTGACCACTCTCTGAGATAAAACGTTTTTCCTTATGTACAATCTAAACCTCCTCTAGTACAACTTATGGCCATTTCCTCAGGTCTTGTTTGCTGCCTGGGCAAAGTGGTCAAATTCCTCCTCACCCCAACCTCCCTTCAGGAAGTTGTAGAGTGAAATGGAGTCTCTCCTGAGCCTCCTCTTCTCCAGACTAAACAATCCCAGCTCCCTCAGTCACTTCTCGTAAGACTTGTGCTCCAGACCCCTCACCAGTCTTGTTGCCCTTCTCTGGGCATATTCCACGGCCTCAACATGTTTCCTGTAGTGAGGGGCCCAAAACTGAACACAATACTCAATGTGCAGCCTCACTAGTGCTGAATACAGGGGGATGATTACCTCCCTGATCCAGCTGCCACACTATTTCTGATGCAGGCCAGGATGCCGTTGGCCCTCTTGGCCACCTGGGCACACTGTCGGCTCATGTTCAGCCAAGCATCAACCAACACCCCCAGGTCCCTTTCCTCTTCACAGTCACCCAGCCACTCATCCCCAAGCCTACAGCACTGCACGGGGTGGTCACGTTCAAGAAAGAACGTATCCTTCTACCCTGAATGCATCAGAGAAAAAGCTTCAAGACAAGTCTGAGGGTTTGCAAGGCCATACAACTACAGAGCACTGCTATTCACTATCCTTATTTACCAACTGTAACAAGAATAAAACTCAAGATGACCAAAGATTCTGTTTCACTATATTGCAGCAATTTATGGACAGCAACCAGAGAGCATCACCAGCTCCCTCAGTAGATCCCCAGCTCTCCAAAGCTATCTGCAGAACTTAAAACTTAGGTCTAGGCTTGCAGACACCCAAAGCCCAGTGTAAGCTTTTCCCCACTGCAAAGCTTGAATAGGGTATTTCCCTCTGATAGTGAAGGAAGCACACACATGGGATTTCCACTCAGTACAGACTAAATGCCAATTTGATTCACACACCTAGGATAACTGTCAACAGAGTACCGGCTTTTTTCTCCTGCCTGAACCATCCCTGCTTTTGAGTTTTTGCTGAGGCTACTTAAAGCAATAGCATAATGTGTCCTAGAAATAATACCAATTGGAAAAGGCTCTTAACCAGAAATATCCCTGTATAAGATGAGGAGAGTGAAAGGGATTTTGCCTTGCAGAAGAATCAAACTTTTATGAAAAATAAATACAGCAGAAGTAAAACAAGGGAAAAGTTGAGCTAATAAAAAATAAATCTAGCTCTTAAAAAAAAGATCAACTTGTACAAATGTGAATTACATAATTGTTTACAGTATAGTCAGAAAGCACTACCTAATTATCATTAGCCACTGACACTCAAGCAACTAACTAAAGAGACTGAGCAGTACTATAGTCAGTTTCTATATTGATTGTCTGGTCTTTTCCTACCACCACACCCTGTTGAGAAAAAGTTAAAAATCTTGGAATCATCTCTGTCAAAGAAAATCATAAAAACATAGCTAAGTTACCATATTTGATCTGAAAACTGTTTGATAAGTAGAAGCATCAGTTGAAGTGTGAAGAACAGTTTAGTTTTAACAACAAAATCCAGCTGAAAAAGAACCACAAAAATGAGAAGTCCATACACTTCAAAACAGTTTCCAAGTATGGAAGTTAATTTGTTCAAGAGCAGGATTAGACTCAACTTTTTCTAATCCAAATGACTAAGACTAGAAAAGAAGTATTTCAATCATGCAAAACCTTAGCAAAATATAACATTAATAATTACATGCACAAAACTCAGATAGTTTATCCAACTTATTTAAAAGCACAACACGTCTGTAGGTTTCACATACCATATATTCCTTCCAATTCTGAATCTTCAGATGGTGAAGAAAGAAAATGAGCAAGTCACTGTAATGTGCCAATATCACAAATGGCAGAAGTGTTCCAGTTAAAAAACACTAGTGATTCAAAAAAAACTAGTGATTCAATAGGACAGCCCTGATATCCAAAGAAGCTCCTGGAATGAAGCCTATTGATGAAAACTGTTTTGCTTATTTGATACATATGCCATCATTTCAAACTGAGGTAAAAAAAGTTCCCTTGGTTTAAAAATAACCATTCAGTAAGAACAGTTGCTCAAACACCTTAGTCTCACCTTAGAGACATTTTTGCTGTGCCGAGGAAGCCTGAATATGCCCCATATTTGTTACTGACACAACTCAATAGTAACACTTCATTTCTGCTCCAGTTCCAGCACTCCTCTCTTACATTCCCCTAATAATAACCCCATTTTTTCATCAATAATATACAAATAAATCCAGAAATGTATTTGTTACATTCTACAAGCATACATTTACAGTCATTAAATTGATAAACTCGAATGAATCTTCCATGACTCCTGCAGCCCCCAGTCTGCAACTTCTATAGTCTGGGGTGGAACTCTGATAACTCCTTAGAGGCTAAGCTTCTAATGTATGAGATGCATACCTCCACTTGAAATCAAAGGTGATTTACTTATCAACCCCCACAAAAGAAACACCAAGTTCAAATATAAATCTTTTACTATAAATATGATCAGAGAATGTATCCACCTCAGGCCTCCAGTGCTTCCAAAAGTGACAAAGATGCAGATTAAAGCAGGCCATGAATCTTTTAAATCTCTCTTTTAGAGCACAGCACACTCCACCATACTGCTGGATCAGAAGTCTGCTTAGTCATATTCAAGTCCTCTAATACTGGAGGAATTTTTTTTTTTAATCCATTTTATTGGAAAAAGTGATGTTAGAGAATAATGAGTGCTTTTGTTCACATAACAAAAAGCAGTTTTGGTTGATAGCACAGTTAGTGCGTATACAAAGATATATATATATACATATATATATCTTTATGTATATATATATATATATCTTTGTGTATATGTATACACACATATATACACAAAGACTGTAGAAAGCATTCAACTTTACAGCTGCTGAATCTCACTCTACCCTTTCAATTAATCCTAAAGCAGGCAGATTTTGTCCAGGCCCATTCACATTTTGACCCATGTTCTTTATTTCCACTAAGCTGGCGATTACTTCCACTTCTTGCTGTCTTCAGTTCCAGAACACGCAATCTGTTTCCCTTGCCTCCTTCCCCTTCATCTTACTGGCATTTCAAATAGAAGCTTTAGGCTCCCATTTCCAAATCAACTATTAATGTCCTCCAGAACTACAGCACAGCTGAGGCTGGCAGGGACCATCTCGCCCAGCCCAGCCCCAGCAGAACCACCCGGAGTAGGATGTCTAGCACCACACCCAGTCAGCTTTGGAGATCTCCCAGGAGGACATCCCATAGCATCTCCAGTCCCTGTGCCAGCATTCAGCTACCAGCACAGCACAGCAGTGCTGCCAGACAGTCAGAGGCAACTGCCTCTTGCATAGGCACACCTGTTGCATTAACTGACATTTCTGGTGAAAAAAAAAAACAACAGAAAAAAAGATTTATCTTTGCTTAAACAGAATTACACTACATTTGATCTCCCAAAGCCTCAAGCACACTAAAACCTAATTTGTGTGAGGGCTTCTAGTCCTTTAGTCATATACAGACATCCTTCTTTTCTGTTGAAATATAACTCTGTTCTTGTATGAACATAAGGATGGACTACTTACATCTGTTACATTAAGCAAACCTTTGGCTGAAGATAGTTGCTCTCCAAATTACTCTGATCATCCTCGCAAGCCTCTCTGTAACTAACGGGGATTTCTCAAGAAGTCAATCATGAAATCATAGAACTGTTGGGTTGGAAGGGCCCTTAAAATCCCACTCCTGCCACAGATAGTCTCTTCCCTACACAGGCTGCCCAGGCCTATAGCCTGGGACACCTCCAGGGATGGGGTACAACAGCTAATTCCTACCTTCTAAGTTAAATCTCCCCTTTTAGATCAAAATAATTCTCTCATGTTCTATCACTGTCTGGCCATGTAAAAAGCCTTTCTCCATCCTGATTATAAGTTCCATTCAAGTACTGGAAGGCCACAATGAGGTCTCCCCCAAGCTTTCTCTTCTCCAAGCTGAAGAATTCTATGTCTCTCAATCTTCCTCCATAGGAGAGACATTTCCAGCACCTTCATGGCCTCCTTTGGATTTGTATACACAAGCCACTTTCCAACACAAGCCTATTACAGGTCCTGAGCAAACCTGTACTCACTGTTCCTGTGTCAGAAGCACCAGTGTACCTGCAGCCAGGACCTCAGAGACACTGCAGCATGAAGAGTATGCGCCAAATGGACACCAAGCTGCTGAGGCGCAGTTAGTTTTTTCTCCTTGAGTACAATTGATTGAGTGCTGATAATTCACAGGAATAGAAAGCATTTCATTTTAACACTAGAAAAAAAAAAATTACCCACTTTCTTCTGCATCTTTTTTTCGATGCTTCAAAATTCAGAACAATAGGGAGCACAACCAAAAGGTCCACTCTGAAGCACATAGGTACTAAAGGCTATTTCCTCAAGTTACTAAACCATTTAGGAGCATTTTATGCTGCTTCCAAAAAATCTCAGCAATACTGTACTGAAACACTATGAAAAGAGTACTTCAACTGCAGGGATTGGCATTTTAATATTTTAAAACTTTCCACAGTATTATACGTTTCAGGTACAGAATACATCAAACAGGCAATCAGAACTTCTACTCAACCAGTATCCTTCACCTTAAGGACAAACTTGTACTCCTCTTAAGAGCACTGCACTACATAAGCAAGTCATTTTCCTTTCCTCATACCTATTAAAAGGAGGAACCAAGAACACTAACAAGCTTTTACCTGCCAAATGTTCCCCAGCTCTTATTTTGGGGATTAGTTTCCCCTTCTAAGAAAACATGCCAAGGGACCACTGAGGAATCCACCAAGGGCAAGAGCTCTATTCTTTCAAAAGTACCAGAACGGATTAAAGACGGTAAAGGACTCCTACACTAATATAATACCCATACATTCCCAGCAGCAAAGAGCTCGTCACCAAGCTGCCAACTATAATTGATAAAAAAAGAAATTTAATGTGAAACTTTACTGAAAATCTACAAAAGAAGCATTACTCTTTAGAGCTGAAATATTATTTTAAGAGATCAACATTACCCTAATTAGCAATGGAGCTGAATGTTTCAGAACATGAATCCAGTATCAGAACACAAAGAATCAGTTTAATTAGAGTTTCATTTTTTCAAACATCTCCAAATAGTGATCTCTTTCCACAGGTTAAATTTAGCTATAAATCCCTTCCTTGTTACTAGCAGTCAAAACTGCAGATATGCAGAACCCTTGGCTTATTTAGAAGAGCTTCCCAAACAACTGGATTCAGTTGCTTTTCCTGAAGATGAAAACAACAGATTTCTGACTTTACAGTAAGGTCTCTCAGCTAGTTTGTTGAGTTTGTTTCTTAAAAAAGGCAACCGCTTAATTTTTCTTTAGAGATGGATTTTCATTAACAAAAGTGCCTGTGCTTTGTTTAAGCAGATTACAAAAACAAGCTTCAGTTTTCAAATTGAAGCTATTAAACCAGCTTTTTGGTGGCTCTATCAAATAGAAGAAACTTAACTGCTGTTTGCATGCATGTGTGTGTGTGCACGTGCATATGTGTGCATTTGCTGCTCTGTTTTAACAAAGGGGAATTAAACACTGCCCTCACACTATAAATTCTAGTTAAAACTGTTACACAAAATATTTTGTGTTTTCAGACGCTAAGTCATCTTGAAAAGAGAAACTGAAGAAATAAGCTATTATGATAGGTATACAATATGTAGAAACACTTTTCAGTAGTTCCACTACATACAAGAGCTCTACATCTCTATACACAGGCTTAACCAGTTCTCAAATCAAAACAGCTACCAAGAAACCACACACAAGTTGCAGTAAGAAGAATAGAATGGTTGGGAAAAAAAAAAAAAAAAAATCACTGTGTAAGTGACTTGAAAAAGAATATTTCATCTGGCTGCAGCTGCTGCTTCCCAGAATTAACAATCAACATGCTCATGTGAGATCTGAACATTAAAGAATTATGGAAGAATAACTTGTTTTGCAAGTCAAATTTAGTAACATCCTAAAGGACACAGCCATGAACCCCCCATGTGAAAAACACTCAAATCTGAAACACCACATGCATGACCAACTGTTCTCCAGGTTGTAAGTTAGGATCAAGCCTCAAACAGGAGAGAGGAATCACAGCAACAAAGAACAAGGACTCTGGAAACATCAGTCAAATTGGAACTAAACTACCTGCTCTAGCATCAGTGTTGCCAAACACTTTCCAAGCTATACTTACTTTTGGGGAATAAAATGTGACTACAATGACAAGATAAATCATCTTCACTGCCAAATTGCAAAACAATACAAAAATCACAGCAGTAGGCTGTTTTGCTTGTTGCGCCTGAACACCTTACCTTTAGACTTGGAAGGGTATTTTCAGAGAAATCACCCAGATCAATGTGAACCCCTGTAAAAACATCTGAAACATCCCCCAGAAGCACAAGCTTATTTTCCAGTCACCTTCAATATACAGCTTTTATCAATAAGCTAACCAGGTCCTCAGTATTTTATTTGGGTATTTTTAGCTTACAGATATTTTTAGAGTTCAAATTCACAGTGGTACAGACAAGTACTCCTTAACTAGCAGATTTCTTCATGAGTGCTTTCTGTCTTTCAACCTCACACACTCATCGACTAGTGTGAATTTTGTCCTTTCTTTTTGAGAAGGAGACCCAAAAACAAGCCCTCCAACAAGTCCACTCTTCTGTTCTGTAAACTGTCTACATTTCTACACCAAGTACTGTAAGAAATCAAAGCAGATTAAAAATGAATCATCAAATCCTGTGGATAAGTGGCAAACTGCTATTTAAAACTCTAAAGGAAGCAGTCTCAAAGACAATAAAAAGCAACGATACATTCTATATATCTTAAAAAATGTGAAATGATTTTGAACACTGCAAACTTAGACATAGCCTTAGAGTTCTAAGATGTAAGCACATACCTCAGCTACCCTCACAACACTAGCCATCAGCTATCTCCACTAACAATTTAATAAAGCTAGCAGTAGGTTTTAGGACACACCAGCCATCAGGTACCTCAGAGGAACTTAAGAGGAACTGCAACTGATTTTCATTAAATAGAAAAAGGGAACCAATTACACAAATACTCTAGAGCATACAGAAAATCCCAGATTGAATATATCTTCTCAACAAAACAAAATTTGATCCACAATTCTTACACCCAGTTTGATTAATTTTGGAGGTCCACCTTTAATTAAGGTGCTGCAATTTTCTGTTGCAAAAAGGTATATGTTTTCTCTTACATTCAAAATGCAAAGTCAGTCCTTTCCTCCCTTGTTTCCTCACACTGAAGTTCTCCTTTAAAACTGTAGAAAGCTTTAAGGCCTTAACACTTGCAAATAAATACTACTTTATCTACTTCCTACGGCTGGTCAAAGCTTAAGCCTGAAAACTCCAGTTTCAGTACAACTACTATGGTTATTCGTAACAATCAAACAGGAATCATTTCAAAGCAGGGTTTTTATAACATTTAGTCTTTAGAATTTTGAAAGACAAATCATTTATAATTTCACTGCAAATACCTGAGACACAAAATCTGGAAAGACTTAATTAGTCAAGCTCTACCATAAACATAACAAACGTAAGTAAGTGGCAATGTTTTTATCTAGTCTGGTTCTGCAACAAGAACATTGAATTTGTATTTTTCAAAATCCATATCTCAGAACTAAAGAATCAAAACAGATTTTTTTTGAAAGTCAAAGAGTAACTACAATTTCAACTTTACATTTCTGGAGTAATTCCTTAATTATATATTGACCAAAGCAGCACAAAGAAAAACATTATTTTTAGCAAGCCTGCTTCCTTCCCTTCTGTAACCCTCCCTCTGGTAACACGCATAATCTCACCTGGTCAGTGAAATACTACTTAACTCAAATGAACCTTTCTAACCTTATACACACAGAAACAGTGAACCAAGCAACCCACAACAGCTGTAAGAACTATGAGCTTATTGTTATCTTCAGCTTTGCATCATCACAGTAAGCTTCTAGACTTCACTAGGGTCAAAATTTACAGGTTGCCAGATCTGTGCGGAAGCTAGTTCCAGAAAGAAATAAAATACTACACAAATAAAGTACCTGCTGCCTCCAGTAAGGCTTCTAGTCTTGCTTGTGTTTCTGGATCCACAGCTCTCAAGTCCGCACCTTCTGCAGCACTCGATAAGAACAACTCTGATGTGGTTTTAAGTACTGGATTATCAAGATCTTCTTGGTCCAAAATAAATGATTCAACCTGTTTGACAAGTTAGATAAACAGTTTTACCATTTTTTGACACTTTAAAATAAATCTAGAAATTAACAAAATGTGTAAAGGTATTTAACTGTAATATCATAATGCTTTCATTGTACAGATTATTAGCTAGAATCTTAGAAGTTCTGGAACTGGAAAGGTAGATGAAATCCTAAAATAAAGAATTCTTCATGAAGAACAGCTCATTCTAAAAATAGTAACTGATAAGAGCTAGAATTACAGCAAGACCAACTCAGATTAAATATTGAAAAAAAAAAACATTACAGATGTTGGCAGTTAACCACCAGAACAGATTGCCACAAGAAGTTGTGGCATCTCTGTCACCAAAAGTCTATTTTAATATTACAGAAAACAGCTATCAGTAATGACTTCAGTATAGCTGAACCTTTCTGAAAGCCACGGATGGACCTAGCAATCCCAAAATACCTTTCAGCTTCCGTTTAAAGTATTATTTCAACCAATGTAGCACAGAGATTTTTCTTAGTTATTTTAAGTAGAAATAAGATAAATCAATGACAATTTAAACCAGAACAATTGTTTCCACAGTGGCACTTAATATTACGCCAGTCACCAATGTTTCCTAGACCAGATCAAGTATGTAGAACAATGAAGCAAGGAGGTACTCCAACAAAGCAGCAACAATGCCATCCCACTACTGGTCCACATGATCTCAAAATACAAGCTCACAGAATTACTCAACATAATACACTGTACTTTTAGGACAGCTTACCAGCGTAAACAAGGAGGATACCTGACTCATACTCTAATGAAACAGAACTACATTTCAGAATCTGTCTGCAGTTCAGGCAAAACTCCTCCTATTTTCAGCAATATTTTAAAATAAAAACAAGGAAATTATTTCATAAGTATCCATTCAACACTACTGG
This sequence comes from Callipepla californica brunnescens, assembly GCA_023055505.1. NCBI lineage: Eukaryota > Metazoa > Chordata > Aves > Galliformes > Odontophoridae > Callipepla > Callipepla californica. Next base: position 820,750 of record JALIRH010000014.1, read on the forward strand.
TGTCTTCAGTACCCCTCAGAAACAAGACACGTTGCTATTCTTTCCCACTTCATATCCCAATCCCATCTTCCGCCTGCTTTCCGGTAATTCTTTCCACTATCTTTTTCATACCAGCAGTAAGCTACAACCACATTCAGTTCTACCTCACAACGCTTCAAGAAATGTATAGTTCACGCTCTGAAAATCAAAACAGGCCAACAAGCTCAGCAAAATGCCCTACTGCAGGGAGGGTACACAGGAGTCTGGAGAGCTACAATGCAACACCACTAAGCAAGCTCAACTGTGTTAATGTTGCTCCCTTCTCCATAAGTAAATTTCCATAACATTCCCTAGCCTCCAAGCCTATCATCAGGTGCCCAGCACAATACAATGTTAACATGTGAACACAACGAGCATTGTATTCATGGAAGGAGGTGGTAACAGTAGCTTTTAGTAATACAGATCGTTAGTCCCACATCTCAGTGGATCAGCATTATGTTGGCTAACTTGCAGGTATCGTACTTCATATGTCCACACACAACCAATAAAGTTAAGACAGCAGTGTATGACCTAGGCCTTTATGCAGCAAGTCTTCTATTTTAACCCAGACAAGACATGAAAGTCCTAACACTGACCATTTTCTTTAAGTAAGACCCAAGAGAGGAAAAAAAAAAAAAAAAGCAGAAAACTAGTGACCTAAACCACCAATAAACATTTTTACTGCAAAGAAAGATCTATTTATGATTCACAGCAAAAATCATAGCAATCACAGAACAGCTTGGGGTGGAAGGGACTTCAAGGATCATCAGGTTCCAACCCTCCTGTCACAGGCAGGGCTGCCAGACACTACATCCAATACTAGACCAGATTACCCAGGACCCCATCTATCTTGGCCTTAAACGTTTCCAGAGACAGGGTATCCACAATCTCTCTGGACAACCTGTTCCAGCACCACAGCACTCTCTTGGTCAAAATATTCCCCGACATGTAATCTAAATATCCTTTTTTTACTTTAAAACAATTTCCCCTTTTCCTATCATTACCTCCCATGTAAAAATTGGGTTTCCCTCGTGTTTCTAAGCTCCCTTGAAATACTGGAAGGCTGCAATGAGGCTTCTCTGCAACCTTCTCTTTTCCAGTCAGTCAGACTTCACAGAAGACGTGCTTCAGCCCCGGGATCATGTTTGTGCCCTCTGAACCCTCTCCCCATCTTTCCTGTGTTGGGGGCCCCCACACTTGGACAAAGAACTTCAGATGGAGTTGGACAAAGAACTCCAGAAGAGCAGAGGCAATCAGTCCTCACCCTCACCTTGCTGACACTCCTCTGCTGATGGAAACCAGGATACCACCAAGGTTCCAGGCTGGAAGTACACACGGCTGACTCTTGAAATGTAACCCTACACTAAAACTCCCTACTGCAGAATTCAAATTGCAGGCTGTGTTCATCTAGTCCTTGTAAGGGCTCCCAGCTGGAATAAAGTCTGAAGCAAAGACACCTTGGGGAAAAATCACAGAATGGCCTGGTTGAAAAAGGACATCAAAGATTACCTAGTTTCTACCCCCCTGACATGGAGAGGGTCACCCAGAGCCATGTCCAGCCTTGTCTTAAATGTCTCCAGGGGTGGGGCATTAATAACCTCTCTGGGCAATCTGTTCCAGTGCATCACCACCTTTTAAGTGAAAAACTTCCTCCCAACATCCAACCTGAATATTCTGTCTTAGTTAAAACCAGTCCCCCTTGTCCTATCACTGTCAACCCCCATAAACAGTTGTTCCCCCTCCTGTTAATACTCTCCCTTCAAGAACTGGAAACGCACAATGAGGTCTCCCCAGAGCCTTCTCTTTTCCAAGCTGAACAAGCCCATTCCCTCAACCTTTCCTCATAGGAGAGGTGCTTCAGCCTCTCCTATCATCTTAGTGGCCCTCCTCTGGACCCGTCCCAAGAGCTCTGCATCTTTCTTGTGCTGGAGGCCCCAGGCCTGGATGCAGTACTCTAGATAGGGCTTCACAAGAGCTGAAGGGCACAATCCCCTCCCTCTCTCTGCTGGCCACCTCTTTTTTAATGCAGCCCAGGATACAGTTAGGCCTCCCAGCTGCAAGCATGCAGTGCTGATTCATGTCCAGCTTCTGGTCCACCAGGACCCCCAAGTCCTTCTCCACAGGGCAGCTCTCCAGGAGTGCTTCCCCCAGTCTGTATAAATACCTGTGACTGCCCTGCCCCGAGTGCAGCACCTTGCACTTGGACTTGTTGAACCTCATTAGGTTCACACGGGCACACTTCTCCAGCCTGTCCAGGTCCCTCTGGATGGCTTCCTTTCTCTCCAGTGTATTGACTGCACCGCTCAGCTTGGTGTCATCCGCAATCTTGCTGAGGGTGCACTCGATTCCATTGTCTGTGTCATGGGTGAAGATGTTGAAGAGCACCGGTCCCAAGACCAACCCTTGGGGGATGCCACTCGTGACCGACCTCCACCCAGACACAGAGCTGTTGATCACAACCCTTTGGCTGCAACCAGCCAACCAGTTCTTAATCCATCCAACAGTCCATCTTTCAAATCCATACTTCTCCAATTTAGAGAGAAGGATGTGATGAGGGACCATGTCAGAGGCTTTGCAGAAGTCATGGTAGAAGGCATCTGTCACCCTTCCCCTGTCCACCAATGCCATTGCTCCATCACAGGCGGCCAGCAGATTGGTTAGGCAAGATCTGCCCTTTGGTGCAGCCGTGCTGGTTGTCTTGGATCACCTCTTTGTCTCGTATATGTGCCTAAACATGGTAACCAGGAGGATCTGCTGTGTGATCTTCCCAGCCACACAGATGAGGCTCACCAGCCTGTAGTTCCCTGGGTCATCCTTGCTCCCATTTTTAAAGAAAGGGAGTAATGTCTCCCTTCTCTCCAGTCACCACGGACTTCACCCAACAACCATCATTTTTCAAATATGATGGAGAGCAGCTTGGCAACCACATCAGCCATCTCTCAGAGCCTGGGGATGCATATCATCTTACATGCATCCAGTTTCATGAGGAGAACTCAGACTTGTTCCACTGTTACAGTGGGATGGAATCCACTCCACACACCCTCACCTAGAGGTTCAGGGTCCTGGCAGACACGAGAAGTCTGACCACTTATGAAGACTGAGGCAAATCAGCTTTTTCTATGGCTGAGGAAGCCAGCTCTCCTTTACCTTTCATCAGAGGGGGAACACTCTCCTTGGCCTGTCTCCTCCTCCCTATATATCTGTAGAAACCCTCCTTTTTATTTTTCAAATCCCTCACCATTTCAGCTCCATCTGTGCCTTGGATTTCCTGATTTTATCTCCACACATGCAGACAACATCCCTGTATTCTTCCTAGGCTCCACAGCCCTGCTTCCACTTCCCGTACATTTCCCTCTTTTCTCTCTGTTTGAGCTGCAGATCCTTGCTCAGTCATGCCAGTCACCCACCTCCTCTGCTCGATTTCTTCTTACAATGGACTGAAAGCTCTTGTGCTCACAAAAGGGTGTCCTTAAAGAGCTGCCGGCTCTGTTCCATTCCTACACCCTTAAGGACAGTTTCCCAGGAGATCCCATCCAGCAGTTCCTTGAGCAACTGGAATTTTGCTCTCCTGAAGTTCAGGGTCCTGACTCCACTTTTTGCCCGGTCTGCTTTCCTCCAGATCACAAACTCCATGACAGCATGATCACTACAGCTCAGGCTGCCTTCACTCCTCCCCAGTGCTCTACTCTGTGTTGGATGATCATCAGGTCCTTCACCTCAGGTCAGTTCATCTAGTACCTGGACCAGAAATTTGTCCTCAACAGACTCCAGGAATCTATTCGATTGTCTGCCATACCCCATGCCACTATCCCAGCAGATATCCAGGTGGTTGAAATCCCCCATCAGGACAAGAGACCACGAGCACCACACCTCCTGCAGTTGAAACAGGAAGGCCTCGACAACAGGTTCCTCCTGATCAGGTGGCCTGCTAATTATTTACAGGAGCACTTTAGAGGAGAATAATGAAATACCCTAAGACCGCACTGAGAACTCTGCTTACTCAATATGCCAGAATTATTATTATTATTCTTACTGCCACAACACACATGACCTGATGACTGGCAGAGAAATGCTACCATGTATATAAGCAACTGCCCATTGAACATAGCAGAGATTTCCAAACAAGAAGCTCACAGTTATCATGCAGAACAGTTTTCTGCTATGTTTTCCCCTTTTCCCCTTTTGAAAACTTACAAAAAGACGTGAAAATATTACATTTCAGCACAACAAATACTCCTGAAACTTCCAGACTGCCTTCTGACAAGCTTACCCTTCAGTCTCTGTAGAGCCTGACAGCACCCTAGGCACAGGCTCATGCCAGCATCAACTGTTAGCTTATGTTCTGATTGTTTTTTCTATGTGCTTATTAACAAATCCAGAATACAAATATATCCTGACTGTGAAAACAGTGGAATTCCATACATGACATGTTAAAGCATTTGTGCCACTGGCAATCTTTCAGAAATTTCAATGCATTTTCAAGGCAGAATGTCTGACATTTCTGCAGCTGGATGTAGTTTCTCATGAAGACACGGTACAGAGGATGAACACCTTCTCACTAACAGCAGAGTAAAAAAATGCCCTCATCAACAAGATGACTCTTGTGGATGTAAGCAGCCCATGATCACTGCATAACAAAAAAACAATATTTAAAAAAAAAAAATAATGTTTTCAAGAACATAACCAAAAGTTTCACTTTAATACAGTGTTCACATTGCAAAATTTAGGTTCTCTGATCCTAATCAGATCTGTAGCAAAGTGAAAGAGTAACTGATCACTGTGCTGTTTTTGGATCATTTTGCAAGTTGCAGTTGAGAAGCATCTTACTCAGTAAGGCTCACCAGGAATACAAGGATTCAAGACATTGCTCTAATTCCCAAACTAATTACGAGTAGGAATAATTCCCAGTAACACCCCTAGCACAGTGCATGGGACCTGAGCACTGCTGTACCAGGGGAGTGAAAGGCTTGTCTGGCATCCTGCCAAAGGCTGCAGCAATCTCTCAGTTCTGCAGATCCAGTTACTTCACGGGGTCCTTCTCCTCCACTCCCCCCCCCACATTCACAGCTATTTGGACTCAGCTCTATCAGTGTTTATACAGAATCACAGAATCATAGGGGTTGGAAGGGACCTCAAGAGATCATCGAGTCCAACCCCCCTGCCAAAGCAGGTTCCCTACACCAGGTCGCACATGTAGGTGTCCAGGTGGGCCTTGAATATCTCCAGAGAAGGAGATTCCACAACCCCCCTGGGCAGCCTGTGCCAGTGCTCTGTCACCCTCACCGTAAAGAAGTTCTTGCGTACATTCATGTGGAACCTCCTGTGCTGCAGTTTCCGTCCATTCCCCCTTGTCCTGTCTCCACACACTGCTGAAAAGAGTCTGGCCTCACCACTTTGTCCCCCACACCTCAGATATATAGAATAATAGAAACATTTAAACATTAACATCACAACTGAGTTCAGGGAAAGGAAAGAATACTTCACAGTCAGTACATCATTTAAACAACGTAAAAGGCAATCCAGACATAATTACAGAGATACACCATCTCTGTTAAGGCTTGAAATCTGAAGGCTGTTTCTTCAACTTTGTCATGGTTTTATGATTTTTGATACTGGTATTCCACATCATAGCATCATGTAGTGCATTGGGAGTAAAATAATTAATGAACCAGTTCCATGGATCATCAACAGGGTATACCTGTCTCAGAAGAAAAGAACTACATTCCCCAGGGGACTGTGAGATGCTTTGTATTTGTACGTTTTTCTGCTCAGAGGGAAAGATAAATACTGTTTGCGTGTCACGGGACACTCTCTTTCCTTTGGGATCAACTCAGCAGTGGGTGCTCGCTGCCATCCCGCCCTCAGCTTTTAGCGTAAGGCCTTCGGTTTATTGGACACTCTCTCGTCCATTTTATTGGATTTATTAGCTTCAATTCCAATTGCGTTGTATTATATTGTGTTATTTTGCTTTCAGATATCTTAGTCAGTAAATTAGCTTTCTTTCTCAGATTGTTGCCACTGTTTTGTTTTTAGGCTCATCTCCCTTCTCCCTTTCCCCCTTCCCCTTTGCCAGAGCGTGTATCTCCTGCCCCAGTCGTCACGGAACCGGGCCGAACCAACCCATAAACAAGCCAATTTAGAACAGTTCAAGAAAATACAAGTAACTAAAAATCTATTAATCACCACACACCTTCCAGTTCTGGATCACATGTTTACTAGGACTATCAATAGCATTCAGCAGTTACAGGGTACTTGGAGATATCACTACACCAGCAGAGAAAGCCCAGCACGGCTGAAGCATCATTTCCAGTCACTGCTTATTCTATGACAAGCGAAGTAGATATCAAACATTCTCATGAGATGAATTAACACTAAAATGGCAGAAAACTCAGGGGAAAAAAAAAAAAGGGGAGCTGATGATTTTCTACCACTCTATGGAATTTCCAGTTTGTGAAGGCAAAGCTAGAACACCTATTTTCTGGGAACAGCAAGCCATCAAATCATGTTAGCCTTTCCTGAGGCTACAACCCTGGTAACTGTCTGACCCCAAATCTCAGGAAAGCTGTTAGTACCTGCACACCGTGAGCTCTGCTTTTGTTAACAGCAAATCAGATGGTTCAAATCCATTTAGTTACAACTACAATAGAAAGTTGGGTAAACTACATATGGATTATCTAAAAGACAGCCTCTATTCCAATATATATTAAGCAGTCATTCGATACTGACACAAGCAGCTATGGAAGCTAGGCCCTAATCTTATTTCAAAATAGCAATTCATTTTGCAAATGCTGCTACAAATGTAACATACGGGTGGACACAATGCTAACACACAGGACACATAGTATGGTCCTGAAGCCAAGACACCTGCATGTAAAACTGCCCAGTGCACGCTTGCACGGGCACACACCAAATTACTATGGCATTTACCTGTGGTCATAGAAGAGGCCTGAGGCGGTAGGTGCTCTAGCAGCAGTAAGGCAGGCCAGACACGCCCCAGCAGCTCCTCTTTTGTCAAGTCAGCCCCAGTCAGGGACCCCAAGCCCAGCATCAAGCAAGGAACTAGCCAATTCTCACAGTGTCAACGGTTTACTGGGCTGGTTCGTCCCGGTTCTGCAACAACTGGTGCAGGGGACCTGCAGACCCACACCCCAGGAAAAGGGGAAGGGGGAAAGAGAAAAGGGAGATGGGCAGTGGCAACAATCTGAGGAGGAAAGCTAATTTACTCAATAAGATATCAGAAAGTAAAATAACACAATCCAATATAATTGGAATTGAAGCTAATAAATTCAATAAAATGAGCAAGAGAGAGTGTCCAATAAACCGAAGGCCTTACGCTAATGCTGACGGCGAGATGGCAGCGAGCACCCACTGCTGAGCTCGATCCCAAAGGAAAGAGTGTCCCGTGATGGCAGACAGTTTTCATCTTTCCCTCTGAGTGGAAACACGTAACAATGCAAATCTCACAGTTCTCTGGGGAATGTAGTTGTTCTTCTCTTCTGAGACAAGTATACCCAGAACTATCAATGATCAATGGAGTTGGAGTATTAACTCTTTAACTCTTAATGCACTACATGATGTTATGATGCGGAATACCAATGCCAAAAATCATAAAGCCATGACAGACAGACATGGCTAGTATCTGAAACATGCAGACAAGGGAATAAATAAAAATTAAGGTTGCATGGGACTACTCTCCCATGCCAGAGATCATCAGTCTTGGTTTTCAATTTCCTTATGCTAATACTAATGCAAAATGCAAAAGCAGGCATCCATGATCAAGTGTCTGTCAAAAGATTCAGGTAAATTTAACCACTTACCCAATATCTCTTAAGAAATCCAGACACTAGAGTACACCATGCCACTTTAAGTAGTTTTAGATAGTACAAACTACACTGTATCGCCTATCATCTGTCAGACTCTGAACAGAGCAGTCCACAAACAAGTAATCTGTAATTCATTTTTATTAAAACACTGTTCCACAACAACTGACCCAATAGACAACTGTACCCATAGTTCCATAGTTGCATTCTCTTGGCACAAGGCAGGCAACATTACAAGGGTTTTGTTACAGAAAGTGCTGCTCTTTTCAGGCACTTCCACAAAATAAATAAATAAATAAAATAAAAATCTTTTTATCAGACATTGACAACTGTGAGTAAGTTTTCCTAAAATACGTAACATTCTTCTTTTGCAACTAGGAGCTGCCATTTGCAGAACCAAAACTAAGAGTCATTCAAAATTCACACCGTTCCCTCTAAACCAAATGGCTGTTATTGACACATACAGTCTTCATACCAAAGAACAATGAATGAAAGACAAGCAGATCTCGCTATCTGAAATGAGAATTTAAGATACTAAGCACTACTTGTTTTCATGTGCTCTGTTTCAGCCCACTCTAAGATATTTGAGGTGTTTGGTTGCTATAACAGATAAGCATCTATTATTTCTAATAGTCTTGTAGAAACAGCCCCACTAATTGTCCCATCTTAACCCAAGAAACAGGTGTAACTCAGTACTCTGACTGACTGCAGTCTAAAATGGGTTTCCAGTTTCAGTATAGACAGGGCTTCCTTGCTCAAGTGCTTTAATATCTAGAATTGAATCAAGTGAAGGAAACAAATTCAATTTGTTTATCCGATTCTATGGTTCTGATGTAAAAGCTCACACCCCATGAGACAGCAACTGTTCTGAGCCACCTCTCCAGGAAACACCATATATATGTAAAAACACAATTTATATACACAAGCTTAATTAAAAGTAAATAAATAACATGTAGATGACTTCTCCAGTTCTGTCAATACTACAGAAGGGCACAGTGCTCCAGTACTCAAAATCATGCATGTGAATCCCATGAATACACCCTTGTCTAACAATTTGATTCCCACATCATTTTTCCTTTCAGGCAGAGAGGAGTCTCAACATTTGAAACAACTAAATGTTAAGTTACCTAGAGGCTCATATCAAACTGAAATTTACGCTGGCCTTTCTTCCATTCCCAGAGCTGAAGCCAATGGCAGACAATTTTCAAGCCTTGTATAAACAAGTCTTTGTGTGCTCTGCTACTGCAAAATGAGCAAAAACCATAATGTAACTACTGACCTACCAGAGAGACATTTAAAACACCTATCATACTGAACACAGCACAGATCCCACATATCTAAAATACACTCCTGAAAACTCTACAGGAGGCAGTAATAAAGCTTTGAAATGTAACTATTTTAGAAAAACAAGTAAAGCATGTACATTCCATACACGTACAGCATCGAGTTTAAACTAACAAATCCAAGATGTTAAGTGGCCCTTTCCCCACACTCGCTCATCACACTCAACGCACACACATGCAGAGTTGTGAGCTCCAAGGCTGCTATGATGGCAGAGATGGCTCAAAGGCAGACAGACCATTCAGCCCTGACAGCTCATCTCCACTTTTCACTTGGATTCAAGCAGTGGATTTACTATCTACTAACCAAGTAAGATCACTATTTTATTCATTAATTTGGAAAGAGTTCAACAGGGTTAGGGATTGTACTAGAGGAAACTCATAGTCAATTAGTAATCCCTCTGTTTTACTGAAGGCGAATGAGAATAATTCATGGCTCTAAGTTGCAGCTTAATACCTAGGAAGCAGTTAAAAAAAAAAAAAAAAAGCCATCCAGAAAAACTCAGAGGGACTTCTCAGCTGGCACACTGGTCATCACGCAGTAAAACATCCATTTTTACTTGTCAAACAGTGAATCACCCCTCCTGCAGACTAGAACACCTTTGAAACTTTCAAAATCCCTCCAGGTCAGAACAGCCAGCCACGCATGTTTATTCCCACTTAACTACTCCAAAAGACACAACACAGTAACTCAACAATGGGCAACATCACCCAGTACTTCACACTTCTTCAGCGTAGGGGTGCTCCAGAAGACCTAAAGGTGAAAAGAAGCTTGGAAAACAAGCTGCATAACTCCCTCCTAAAAAAAGAAAGGCAAAAAATAAGCAGTCTAAGTCCACGAAAAGCAATTAAGAAAGACAGGACTCAGTACAGGACCAATTCTCTTATTTACATTTTGCTAATAATGCTTTCTATACACACCTGAACAGAAGATACAGAATACTGTAATAAAAAAGAGAATTCTTGGATATTTCTACCGAAAATAACCCTAAGAACTGCAGAAAAAGATCAGTATTTTCTCAACTAACATTAAGAAATGTTATTAAGTAATGATCCAAGCAGGCAAAACTGAAGCACCTTACTGAAGCTTCACCTCTCAACTTACACACAGAGTTCTGCAAATAGTCCTCAAAAATATGTAATTATTTTACTTGTTTCATGAAGTTTAAATTTAGAAATGAGCCTAGGAAAGTTGCCTTTTTTGCATGACAGACTTTCCTCAGTTTCAAATTAAGAGCCATTTCTGCTCCCCTCCAACAACAGCTTAATATTCCTGAAGTGTAGGTTACAAGACCTGAAAATGACCTACAGAGATCAAAGCCACACAGCCTTCTCACCTGCAAGGGCTAAAACCTAGTTCTGAACTCCCTCACCAAACATGACAAGCCAGAAAGGTAGTTGCTCCTAGGCAAAAAGGTCTGGCCATATGCATGTGCAGAAGGAGCATCTTCCCTTCCCTCCATACCTACTCTTCTCTTAAGTGAATGTCACAAGGATGGCTCGCCCTCTGAACACAGACAATGTCGCAGCAGCATCACCCTGCTGCCCTCACAACTCCACCTCAGAATTTTCTGAGATAAGGACAGGAGCAAGGAGAGCAACCCAACACCAAATTCAAGGAATAGCAGTTGGGTAGCCCCACTTCTACGCCTCTTAATTTGCCAGTTGTAGTCTTGTTTTTCACTAATGTCCAAATGAACCCTTCCCCCTGTCACCAGACAGTAACTAGTTGACTGGTGAAAACCAGTGCAAATTTGTACCTAGATACAGATTTGCTAAATTTCTGCATGTCTTTGCAAGGGAATGCACTGCATATTTCTGTAATTATATAGTTTTCACACACTTATTTTCTACAGCTATCATTAAAAAGGTTGCTGACATTTATCTTAGGTCATGCAGTCAACTGGGTCAAGCTGCACTGAAAGAAAACCAGAAATCTGCAAGAAATGTTAGAAGTCATTTCATTTTTAAGTGTTACTGAAAAGAAAGTATTAACTACAAGTAAATAGATTGGTCCTAGCTACCACATGTCAGACAGACAAAATAAATGAGATAAGTATCATGATTTCCCAAGAACCAACACCTGAAGAATCAGCACAGAGCTGCAACAGAGAATGGTCAGGAAATCTGGAAAATACTCTACACCAGAGGGCAGCGAGTACACAGCAAGCTCCCTGGGGTTGCACACACAGCACCAAGCTTGCTAGAGTTCAACAAGCATCTGGACAATGCTCCCCTATGATCTGGTTTTCACGTGTTCCTGCATGGAGCCATGACTTGGACTCCATGATCTTTAGGCATCTGTTCAAACTCAGGATATTCTGTGACTCTAATCAGGCTGAGCATGAGCAAAGCCACTACTAAATGGCTATCTTCATTATTAAGCCTCTGAATAATTTTAGAAATCTAACCTTGTTATCCCTCCATGCTTTCTAATCAACTAACAATTCTAGAAGGTGTTCCATTTTGTTCTGCCTCTTATTACCTAAATTTTGAAAGAGCTATTAAAAATAAGAAAAACAACAACTGATAAATTTTCAGAGGAAAGAGGAAAGCCTTTTCTGCCTAGCCTAACTCCATTTGCATCATCTCTCTGAATTCCTATTCCTTATGGTTAAGAAAACGCTACTTATTTTTATTATTATTTTAAATAATACAATAAATCTAAAATTTGTAAGCACTGAATTTACCTCAAGTCAGAGATATTTTCTAGACCATTTAAGCAGTGCCATGTTAATAAGGTTCACTGACATAACAGTAACTTAAATAGATTACATTACCAATTCAAAGCAAACTATCCATTTGCCTTTAATAGAAAAATATGTATTTTTAAACATAAAAGACCTAGGATTTGTGAAAAAAATTACTTAAGTCACAGCCAAAACCCCCAAGTACGGAACTGATTTGGAGTGCATGCCCACTCAACTAATAATTCTGCCCATCGTAGGAGGTATGTTATGTCTGATTTTTAATTATGCTTTATGTAAATATCCCCAGAGGCTTATGCAATAGGTAGAGGCTTAAGTAAGGCAAGCTGGAGGAAGCAGGCGGCCTGCTCCAAAGAAAGAGACCAAGAGACATGCTGACTCCATGGCGCAGGGCCGGTGAGCTCTGGTTGCTGTGGGGCAGCTGAGCCCCAAGGAGCACACCAGGGCACTTGCTGCACTTACACTCTCACCACCAAAGGCCAAATACTAAACAGAGCTCCAAGGTCCTTCAGAACATTTTTCAGCACAGCTGGCTTCTCATACTGGATTCACAACTGATCAGCAAACAATCTTGCAAGCACAAACAGTGCCACATTTATCACTCACTCTAAATGCACATGTCTATGGCCCAGTTTTCTTCCAAGATAGAGTTTGGTTAAGTCTGCATGCTCTGCACCCGGAAGTCCTCCACCACTGAGGGCCCTATGGATTCCACATATGTGCACTATTAATCACTGCCCTGACAACATGCCTTCATCCTGACCTACAGGCTCTGCAACCAGTACCACAGCGCCTGCTTCGCACTCATGCCTTTGGCACCACTCTTGAGTGCCAGCAGAATTCACGAGATCTGGTAAGAGTAAAGATGCATCAAAATTTCACTCCAAGTGTGTAGCCAGCTGCATCCAAATCCCAAACTATATCCCAAGTACCGAGGCCACAGCAGCCCTGTTGCTCAGAACACAACTGCTGAAAGTCTCTCAAAGTACCAAGAGAACTGTGGCTTCCCTTTTATTTTACACAGGAACAGCAGAAAGCCTCCTGGCCTCTTCTTTGCATGGCCAAAGGCATGCTTCAACTTGCAATTCTTTCTGTTTGCATGTGATAATTTTAACAGGTAATTCTAGAAAACACTCCATACAGCTGTATTTGAATTTCTTACAGACCTTACAGACCTCTCACAACTCAGTCATGCAAGACCCAGCCCAGCCTCTGCTTTCCCAAGCAGCTGGAGCAGCTGCCTGGTGCCTCCCACAAGCAAGCACTGAGCTGGGACACCAGAAACCTTCATTCTTCCTCCCCATTTTGCAACACGTGACAAACATGGCATCCACTCCTCACTGGCTTCATGTATAAAAAAGGAGATAGCACTCCCACCAAAACTACTTGAAAACCTGATGTACAAAACAATACATCTTATGAATAGTTAAGCTAAAATACATCATTGCTCTGTACATTCTCTAGATAGTCTTCATTATGTTCTTCTTCCTGAAATTCTCTGATGACTTTTTTCCTACTTGATCTGCCATTTTTACTAAATCTTACTACTTTACCATACGGCACTCAGACTAATACAAAGAAACAAAACCAAATACCACTGTGCAGACACAGCATAGCCTACAGAATGCTGCTCCATGATTTTCATGACTTCAAAAGCAGAGGAAAGGAGAAAAGAGCACAGATGAAGGCTACACGGTGAATGCTCCCATTATTTATTTAATTCTCCCTTCTCATTCCCACTAATTCTTCACACAGTGGTAGCAGTTGAAGGCATACACCCAGATCACCAACTCATGACACAAGACCACAGTCCAAACACACTGGGTTTTTAAAGCAGTGCTGCTCAAGAATTGCAATGTTTCGTCCTAATAGTTCAGCTGTCTTTTCCTTGTTCAAAAACAAAACAATCAAGGGAAAAAAAAAAAAAAAAAAAGAGGCAAGAAGTCAAAAACACCAAAAAACCCACAATACATTGGCAACAGGTACTCCTTGAGTTCTCACTCTCAGAGGAAAAAAAAAAACTGAGAATTCACTTCTGGCCCTCACAATTATGTTCCATAACCTACCAAGGCTGGAGAGAAGCAAGGCACATCCTACCCTAATCTACATGTTGCTCTCCACAACCAGAAACACAAAACCCAAGAATCACCCCAGCAAGTTCAACCTCAGAGATTGGCCCAACTCCACTACACATACTCTGGAAATCTTAAATGTTTTCACTTCAACTTAATTATGATGATATATTTTAAGTAAGAATGCTCTTTTCAGATTTTTCAAACAATCTTAGTTTATCAAGTGTCTTGAAACTTTTTTTATTCAGTAATAACTTAACAGTGCTAACTGCTATCTTAAAGCTTACTATCAGTCAAAAGACAGACTGCTTAGTGAACACCTGAGCTACTCAATCTTCATATCCTTTAAATAATAGGGAGGGCTGAAATGGGATAGCAGAACTCAGTCAGTACCGTCTTGCAATGAGAAGCACAAACATTGTTACACAGTCCATACCACATCATTTTCCAGGCTCTGTAACTAATGTTGCACTTTCAAGGATACATTAACATGTGAGCCAGCAGATACAAAAGACATCCAAAGCAGCAGAAAATGCTGTTATTGGCGTCTTATTCATTCTAGACAGATCTATCACCTTCTCAAAAGAGGAATACCCTTCAACATGGAATTCAGTACCACCTCATGCTCACAATACCAGACCACTATGGAGCATTCTTCTCAAGTGAGTTTTATTTGCTTGATCATTAGATTTTGAGCAGTTTGTGTGCTGTGACAACCCACGAGCAAAGCACAAATGTGGATCTGCATCAGTCTATCTAATCACTTTTTAATTGAGACTTGTCAGTGCAGACTTCATCAGGGCTCTCCAAAAGATGATCAATGGAAGGCAGAAAATTCAGGCATGCAAGGAAAGATGCAGGCTCCCCTCCTTCCATTTCCTCCAAAGAAACACATACACATGCTTAAGTATCCACTCAAAACAAAGTTACAGATACTACTGCACTGGCTACCATCCTCATCCTGCAGAAGTTCACAGAGACACAGAATACTGGAGATGCAACATGCTTCCAAGTGATAGCCACTTCCCCCCAACTCCCACTAAAACAACATTAAGTGCTATGGTAGTCTCTAGACTACATAAAACAGTCCTAGATGCAAGCTTCAAGGGCCAACAACAGTCCACTTCAGCTGGGATAGGGCTCCAGTCCATCCCACACACTCTTCCTTTGGGACCCTCCATAAGTTTGGCAGATCAAAGGGAAACACCTCCACTACCCTCTTCCATTTCTTCTTAATAGAGGATGCTGGGTAAAGACCACTTACATTCCACAGAACTGCATCTACCAGGAATTCAGCAGTTCGGAACCGCAGATTCCTCCTCCAGAGCCCAGCACAACAGTACCGGGAACTGGAAGCCTCATTCTGTTCCCGCAACTAAAGAGATGCCCCCTGCTCGCTGGATGAGCTCACCTACCGCTCAGAGCGCGGTTCAAAGTGGAAACCGCTCCCAGAGGTCGGGCGGCGGCGCAGCTCGGCCCGTGGCCACCTTGCCCACGCCGAGAGGCAGCCGCAAGCACAGGGCCCGGCCGCTCCGCTCCGGGCCGGCCGAGCCCCCTCACAATAGGGCCAAGCCCCTCTTCCCGCTCTCCGGCCACGGCGGAAGACCCCGCACGGGGCGCCGGGACCCCGCCCCCACGGCTCCGGTGCGGCCTCTCACGTCTACGGCCGTGGGAAGGCCCGACCGGGCGCGGCGCCGGGGAGAGTCGTGGGCCGCGACCCCCACGCCGGGTGGGGCGGCAGGGAGGGAAGGCCGGCGGCAGGCCGGATCTACCAGGAAGCGGCGGCCGGGCTCGGCCGCAGCGCGCTCACCTCGGACACCTCGTCCTCGTCGCTGCCGGAGCCGCCGCCGCTCCGCAGCACTGCGGCCGCCAGCTTGAAGTCGAGAGCGGCTTCACCGGCCGCGGGCGCGCCAGTGCCTCCAGGACCGCCGGGCCCGGCCTCCCCGAAGAGGCGCACGGCCCGCAGCCCCAGCGGGGAGGGCCCGGCCGCAGCGTTTGGCTCCGCGGCGGGCGGCACGCGGGGAGCGACCGAGTCAATCTCCTCGTCGCCGAGGGGGGCGGCAGTGCCGTCCGTGAGCATCGCGCTGATCCGGGGCCGCCACCGCTCGCAGAGCCCGACCGCCTCCGTCCCCCACGGCACCGCAGCAGCGACACTAACTTCTCACACCCTACCCGGCCGCGCCGCCGCGCCGCCCACCCGCCGCGTTGCCCGCGCCCATTGGCCGAGTGCGTCCCACGGCAGCGAGCTATTGGGCCGTGCCACTGCCACTCTGAGTTACGTCACGCGTTCCCAGCATGCTGCCTTGAGAGCACACGCCGAGGCGGTTTGAGCCCGCTGCCCCGCCCCGCTCCCCTGGCTTCGCTTCCTGACCTTTCCGAGAGCCGATTGGCTACTCGGAACGTCAATCAGGAGTCCCGCCGGAGTTTCCGGTGCCAATTGGGCTACTGGACTGTCGATCAACGGTAATACGAGAACCAGGGATTCTGGTTGCCTAGAAGGCCCGTCGCTCACAACGCGCGTTTGTTTGACGCCGCCCGATTGGCTTCAGCCGCAAGCTTATGCCCTCCCCTCCCCTTCACCGCCCTCCGATGACGTAGCGTCATCACAGAGGTTGACACCGCCCTCCGGCCTCGAGGGCCTACTGGAGCGCGGCGCTGACCGTCAACGCGCGTAACGCGGCCGCGAACAGCCCGCCCCGCCGCCCCCAGGGAGGGCGCGATTGGCCCCTCGCTCTGTCACTCAGGTCACCCGCAGCTCCGCCGGTGACGACACCCGCGCGGCCACGTGGCCTCGGCAGTGCCGCGCGCGTGCGCGATGGGGGCGTGGGGGGCGGCTCGGGCCGGGCTTTCTTTCAGAAGGAAGAGGCTAGCGAATGGCACGGGGTCAAAGCGCCGTTTATTCAAACGCCTATTACCTGTCATTATCCGGGCGAGTTTTGCAGTCCACCAGCGTGCCACGGGGCCGCGGCACCTGCAAGCCGAGGGCAGGGTCGTGACCAAAGTGGGACCTACAGCGGCCCGAACGTGGAGCCCGGCACGAACTGGGCCAAGCGCAGGTTTGGGTCCTGCTGCGACGCAGAAGCGATAAGCGCCCGCCAGCGCGTCCTGTGGCAGTGCTGAGCGGGAGGCGAGCAGCAAGCCTGCTTCAGGTCTTCTGCCGCCTCCCAGCCGCAGCCCTAGTTCACAGAGATGTTGATCTCTGGTCCCTGGCGATGCATCAGCTCAGCCTGGAGGAGAAGGGAGGGGGTGATGCGGTTGGCAGTGCTCCTGGCTGCCCTCCAGCAGCTGTGCCCATGGGAGCCAGCCGGTCACTGCTGGGCCTGTCTCTGGGCATCACCACAGCACAGGATGTTCTCAGCCACAGTCCTGCTCTGGCAGCTCTGCTGCTGTCCCTGCTCCCATAGCCACTCCCCAGATGCAAGCACCACAGCACTGGTGTGGTTCCATCTGGATTTGGCGCTTTGTGCTGGGGCCGTTCGCTGTTCCTGCCTCTCTAGGCAGGCAGACTGCTGTCTAAGCTGTGTGCCTCAGCCACGTGCAGCCCCTGCACCATGGCGTCCCCAGGGACAGCTGCAAAAGAGCACAGCTCCCAGAATATCACCCACCCCTTCATCAGCATTGCTTTCCTGATCTTCCTGCTTCCTGTGCAGTTTCCCCTCTGCCTCCCTCCTGGCCGCTGTAGGCATGATGTTGTCCAGCCAGCTCAGGTCATGCAGGGAGAAGATACACTCAAGTGCCTTTCGGATCCCCACCAGGGCCAGCAGCTGAGGTCAGAGCAGATCACAGGTCAGCAATATGCAGTGCTTGGGGCTGGGGCCTGGAAACTGGCAACATGGTGCTCCCTGTGTGGGTGCAGGTCAATGGGTTTTAACCAGCCTAGTTCTAAGAGTAACTACCATCACTGGGAAAACAATGGCAGCCACGGTGGACTTGATGACCCAGAGCATGGCCAGGCACAGCAGCTGGATGAAGGTGAAGAGGTGCACCCGGCGGAGTGGAACGTGGCGGAGGTAGAGGTGATCTGGCTGGTGCTTGGCAGGCATCAGAAGCAGACGCACTCTGTCCATGAACTGCAGGGAGAGGACAGAAGTCTTTTCACAATCAGTACAGGGAAGGGATGCTTACACACTTCCAGTTAGCTGTCACCTATCTCCCTGCTGTGACCACCCCATCACCTAACACAGAGGGGTGCCAGAGACTGCCCCCAAAGCAGGCCAAGCCCTCTGCCCTACCACTCCATGCTGTCATTAGGGCTGCTCATGGGATCTGTTGCAGGGGAGTTGATCTGACCATTGCTACAGGACCTGGGGCCATGGCCACACCACCACCTCAATTCAGAGGAGCTTGTTCCAGGCAGATGTTTAGGAAAAGAAAAAAGAAAAAAAGAGGTAGTTTTTTCTGTAGCATGGATTCTCCCTGCCCAGGGTTTTGCAGGAGTAGGTCAGAGCTGGCAAATCAAAGCTGTTGCAGGAACATCCTGCAGCAGTGGGTAGCTGCTCTGGGCCATCAGTTGGACCCTCTGCTTCTCTCAGACCAGCTGATCTACCACCGCAGGAGTCACTCATGCTTTCTAGCACCTCAGACACTTCACCTCCCCTCTGCCCCATCATAAGTCCAAATTCCAGGCATTGAGCTGTGCTGCACAGTGTGGGCTGGTACTGAGCAAGGCCCTTCCTCCCTAAAACCCACAAGTATCCCAGTGCAATCCAGTGGCATGCTCTGTGCAGACCCACTCACCTGGATGCTGTTCAGAGCCGCCACTCCCATGTGCAGAAAGACCCCATACAGCACCGGCATCGGGATATACTGCAAAACACCAGGGTGAGGCTTCAGCAGGGTGCAATTTGCACTCTCTAAAATATGTCTCCTGTATGACCAGTATGTATATACGGCTTCAAAATTTGTTTACTTCACTTTAATAGCACAATTTCATTTCATATGGTTTTGCTTATCTTATGATTCCAAGGGCTTTTCAACCTGGCTGTGTTCCTGTCTATGATGGGAACTGATGCAAGGACATCACCATCTTCAGAGAGGGGACACAAGCTCTGAGGTGCTTGCCACTCTATCTAGCACATGCTAGGAATAACCCAGGCTGGAGGCATTTGGAGATGTGTTTTACAGTTTTGAATTTATAAATAGGGAGTGGCTCAAAGCAAACGCAGGCTTTGCCCTGGGATGAGTGACTGAAAGGCCATGGCCTAGCTGCAGGCAGCAGGCAGCTCTGTGAAACAGCACACCAAACTGTCCCTTGTCTGACATGGGCATGGTGTGGGACTGCAGGCCAGATGAAGGGTCATAGAATCACAGAACCACCAAGGTTGGAAATGACCTCCAAGGTCATCCAGTCCAACTGCCCATCTATCACCAGTATTTCCCACTAAACCACGTCCCTCAGTACAGTATCTAAACAATTCTTGAACACCTCCAGGGACAGCAACTCCACCATCTCCCTGCACAAGCCTGTTCCAGTGCATGACAACTCTCTCACAGAAGAATTATTTCCTAATGTCCAACCTGAATCTCCCTTGGCACAACATGAGGCCACTCCTTCTGTCCTATTGCTATTTACATGGGAGAAGAGGCCAATCTCTACCTCAACAGAACCTCCCTTCACGTAGCTGTAGAGAGCAATAAGTTTTCCCTGGAGCCTCCTCTTCTCCAGATTGAACAACCCTCAGTCCCTCAGCCGCTCCTCAGAAGACTTGTGGTCCAGACCCCTCACAGTTTCGTTGCCCTTCTATGGACACACTCCAGGGCCTTGATGTCTTTCTTGTAGTGAGGTGCCTAACACCAAACACAGTTCTTGAGGTGCAGCCCCACCACAGGCTCCTGTTCCTGCTAGTGGCACTATTTCTGACACAAGCCAGGATGCCATTTTGGCCTTCTTGGCTGCCTTGGGCACACTGCTGGCTCATGTTCAGTCAAGCACTGGCCAACAGCCCCAGGTCCATTTCTTCCACACAGTCTTCTAGCTACTGTGCCCCAAGCCTGTAGTGTTGCCTGGGGTTGTCGTGGTTAAAGCGCAGGACCCAGCTCTTGGTCTTGTTGGACTTCATCCCATTGGCCTCACCCAACTACCCAGCCTGTCCAGACCACTCTGTAGGGCCTTCACACCTCCAGGCGGACCAATATCTGCTGCCAACTTGGTGTCATCTGCAAACTTACTGAAGGTGCACTGAATGTCCTCATCCAGGTCATCTGTAAAGATACTGAACAGGACAGGTCCCAGTAATGACCCCTGGGGAACACTACTTGAGAGACCAGTTGCCAACTGGATTTAACTCTATTCACCACCATTCTCTTGGCCTGGCCATCCAGCCAGTTCTTTACCCAGGAAAGAGTGTATCTGTCCAAGCCACAGGCTGCCAGCTTCTGCAGGAGCATACAGTGGGAGACATGTATCAAAGGCTTTTCTGAAGTCTAGGTAGACTACATCATCAGCCTTTCCTTCATCCGTCAGGCGGGTCACCCAATCATAAAAGGAGATCAGGTTGGTCAAGCGGGACCTGTGCTTCATTAATTCATGCTGGCTAGGCCTGATCTCCCTCTTGACCCACACATGCCATGATCTCTCTCAAGATGATCTACTCCATAACCTTTCTTGGCACCAATGTCAGGCTGATAGGCCTGTAGTTCCCTGGATCCTCTTTATGACCCTTCTTGTAGATGAGTCACATTGGCAAGCATCCAGTCATTTGGGAAATCTGGTTGACCAGGAATACTGATAAATGATAGAAAGTGGCTTGGCTGTGACATCTGCCAGCTCCCTCAGCACCCTCAGGTGCATCCCATCCAGTCCCATGGACCTGTGGTAGTCCAGGTGGTTTTACGATGGCAGGCTGCCCCATGCAGTGCCTCATTTGTCTGCTGTCTTGGAAGTTTGACTACCCTATGTTCTGCTACAAACGGATCTTGAGCTCTTTTGAAGGTTCACTTGAGCAGTGAACAGTACCATCTTTATTGGGGAAGGCCATCCTCTTTGACCAAGCATGCAGCTTCAGGACAGATGTACACAGAGTGGTGAGGAAGGGGAGACACACCTAGCCAGCAAGATCAGCTGAATCAACCCTGGTGATCAATGGGGTGACAGATGTTGCATCCATATCGCCCTTCCCTCCAGCTCATGCCATCTCTGAGCTGCTTTCTGTTCTACCTCCTCTTTCACATGCACATTTCCCCAGTATGCAGACAGGTTTCTGTCATCATGTTGCTCAGCACATTCTGTTTGTTCTCCTAGGCCTGTTCAGGCAAGGGGGGTCACCTGCTCCCTGTCAACTCCCACTGGAGCTGTGGGGAATGCCTGGGGTTTGATCAGCTTCTCTGGCATGAAGATGGCCACTTGAGATGCATCACCTGCCCAAGCTGGGAGGCAGTGCTGCTCCTGGGGCTACAAAAAAATGTTTGCACTTTCCCATTGGCCATGCTCCAATCAGAAGTCCCACAGGCAGCCTCAGCTCTGCATCTCACCATACACTGTAAAGGGAGGAGCAGGAAATTTTGGTCTCTAGATTCTCTGCAATCCTCAGGACTGGGGACAAAGATGATACTGGAGGAGAAGGGACCACACTCACAAGTGACCTAGGTATGGCAGGAAACACAGCCAGGAGCTCTGCTGCTCTCACTGCAGTGATGGATGAAGCTGGCACTTCTCTGATGATGGGACAGGAGGTGGCAGGGGGCAGGACTGGCTCCTGGAAGGAACCACGAGCTGGCTGCTTGGGCCATCTTGCAGCAATTGGGCCAATCCCTCTGCCCTTTGCCAAACCCCTTCCCACACAGAGCAGTGCTCCTTGTTGGGTAGGTCTCCCTGTGCTGCAGCTAGAGTGGCAGCAGGGTTGGGAACCACCCTTAGATTTCAATGCACCCTGCCCAATTCAGAAAGGAGGCAAAGACATCCAGACTCCAACACCAGGAGCTAATTTCCATACCTTGAGAATGGGTGCCATGAAGACAGAGATTCCCGTCAGGATGAAGACCACTAGGCCGGTCAGCCTCTGCTCCCTGTGGGCAGCAGTGCAGGCATCGCAGGAGTGTCCAGGCTCTCCCAGGCACCCACAGCTCCCATCTGCCTGTGTGGGCAGCAGCCTGTCCCCTGATGCCACCACTGAGGGCAGGAGAGGTGCAGGAGTCCTCCAGTGTGGGAGCTCCAGCCCAGATGGGAAGCAGCTCACTGTGTAGCAGAGCTCAGGCCATACCTGATGCCCAGGAACTCGGGCTGCTCGCCTGGAGCTGAGGCAGTGCTCTCCTTCCTGAGGCTCTCCATGTGTGCCAGGGAGATGACAGTGGCTGACACGTACCAGGGGAGGCCCATCACAGAGGTTATGATCATCAGGAGTGAGACGCAGAGGAAGTCCAGGTGAAAGCCTGCCCCTTTCTGCAATGAGGGAGGCATCAAGGTCAGGAGTGAGCCATAACAGCACTGGGAGGCCCTTCCACTGTGACGGGGACAGGATGCTGTCCCAGAGGACAGCAGGCCCTGGGCAACTGCAGACCATCAGAGCAGGCATTGGATGTAGTAGGAAACCAGGGACGAGCAGCTCAGCAAGGCCAGTGAGTGGCATCTTGCCTAACTCTGCCATGAGCATTGTCCCTCAGCCCTGCAGAGCCATATATATGCCCCAGAGCTCACTGTGACAGGATGAGCCATATGTCCTGGCCAGACATGTGGCAGGAGCCCTGCCATATCCTACATGTATCTGAGAGCGTTTGCAAATATCTTAAACCTTCATATGGAGTCAAAAACAACCAAGGCCCCGCCTACAGCCTGATATTTGCTCTCCCTTGGTGATCAGCCCTGATGTTCCATGATGCAACCCTGAGGATGTCCACAGCCTGCAACTGGCTTGTCCCAGCAATGTCCTATGCTGGCTATCCCCCACCAAGGCCTACTCACAGCCCTTCCTGCAGTGGGTGATGGAGGTATGGCAGGGATGCCCACAGAGGGAAAGGCTATGGGGCACTCCCACAGCTGGTGGGAGGGCTGACAACCCCAGTGCAGCAAGTCCCACTGACTCCTGCTTGGCAAGGGCTGAGCATCTGCAGGAGCCAACACACAAAGACATTGGCACTGCCAATGCCAGCTCCCCCCCGGCTCCCCAGCCTGGCTCACACACAGGGTAGAACAGTGCTTCCTGTCTGCAGCCAGTGCCATGTTGGCACCCCTCCACCCCTGGGCCCTGCTCACCTGTAGCTTGTATTCCTTGCGGTTAAGAATGACAGCTGTGATCTGCTGGTCCATGAAAATGAGGATGGTGACAAGGATGGCAGGCACCACAGATGCCAGGCAGATCCACCAGGGGTTGGCTCCAAAGGGAAAGACAATCCAGCCCCTCATAGGATTCGTGGGCTGCAAAAGGCAGAAGGGTCATGCCAGCCAACGTGTGCCTACAGGGCCTGCAAGGCAGCAGGGTGAAAGGAGCAGCCAACGGGTACAAAAGCTAGATCAACATGGATGCCCTTGGATGCTCCTTCCTCAGGAGCGTGACTAACCCAGCTGCCTACAAGGACACCTGCTACAGCAGGGCTTATTCCTGAGCACCATGAGCTGGTACTGGGAGCTGGGCACACCTAGAACAGCATGTGCCCTCCTGGGTGAGCTGCAGGGTCAACATTTGAGCTGTGGGTAGAAGAGGGGATACTGCAGAGCCCGGGCAGGCAGCAGCATACATGGACTACAGCCCAGTTCATGGAAGAAGCAGAGACTGATCCTTAGCTCTGCCAATCCCTCTCCGTACCGAGGGTCAGGAGCCCAGGTCCAGGCTTGAGCTCACAACTCCTTCTTCAACATGAGCTGTAGTGTAAGGTTGTCCTGCATGAGCAAGACCAGACCAGGCTGTTTACAGACCACAGGATTGTCTGTGGCTCAACCTCTTTATGCAATGGGGCAGAAGTATAGGGCTGAAGGGCTGCAGGACAGTCATGCCAACAAGTCCACCATGTATTTCCACCCACATCACATCAGTGGCAAAGACAGCAGCAGTGTGGAGCAGATTCTGCAGAGGATGCAGGCCTACTCACCAGCAAAGTTTTCAATGTCCAGCCAGGGCACACCAGTCTGGCAGCACAGTGGGACTTGGGGAAAGCTGGCTGGGGAGTCAGGCACAGCCAGGCTGTTTGCGGGGAGAGGTGAGGAGGCAAGCTCCTGGTGTCACTGCATAGCAAATTTTACCGTGCATCATCACACTTGCCATCTAGCCTGAGTGAGCTTGGCATATCAGTGCTTGCAGTGCTGGCCAGCCCTCTTTGCCTTGCACTGGGTCTGGCTGGGCTGGGGGCATGAAGGGCAGACACCAGTTCTGCTAGGAAGTCCACTGTCTCCTTGGAGACTTCTCCATGGAGAAGAGCTCCAAGACCTCCATAATGGGTGAGAGACAATGCTGGAGACAGTTCACAAGCTGGGGAGATGAAGTGGCAGTATCCTGCCGGCAAGGGTGAGCCCTCACACACCCATAGCGTGCATGGGATGTGCCCAGGCTGGCCAAGAGCAGGCAAGTTCAAGCAAAGGCTCTGTTCTCCTACAAATCCTCCTTCCTCCAGGCTGTGCTCAAGGCCTCACGTGAGCCACAACAGCCCCTGCCCTGATGGCTCAGCCCAGCCACGCAACCAGCATGAGGCTTGCTGCTGAGCCAACTGTTCTCTGGAAGTGCCCCAGGATCCCTCATCTGTCAGTCACCTGCAGCTCTCTGGGAACCAGGAGCTTGGGGGTCTCCAGGCCAAGGGCTGCATCAATGGCACAGAAGATGAGGATGGCCAGGATGATGGAGAAGTCACTCACCAGCTTCCGAAGCTGCAATGCCACAGACATGGAAGGCTTTCACCCACGCTGGCCAGGGACCATTCCCAGGCAGCCGTGGCAGAGAGACCATCTGCACAGCCCCAGTAACACCCCAGCCCCAGCCAGGTGACCAGGGGGCACTCACCCCTGTGGGGAAGTAGCGGCTGCTCTTGAAGTGCTTAAGCGTGGTGCAGCAGATGAAGGTGCCTCCAAAGAGGAGGAAGGACAGAAGAGCAATGTCAGGCACATACTGGCAGCTGGTTCCCAGGAGGTGGCCTCCTCGGCCCAGGCACTGGGTCCGGTTCAGTGCAGCTGAGACTGCAGGAGACTGTGGGGATGTGGGACAAAGGTAAGGAAATAAGCCAGGGATGTGGCACTGGAGCCAAAGGGCCAGCATGGGCAGCCTGGTGCTCTGTGTCCCCTCCCAGTAGAAGGTTCTGTACCTGCTGCAGGGCTGTAGGTGGAGAAAACAGTGTGTTGTTGCCTTCTAAGATGTGGCCTGCAAAGCAATTGAGGGAGTCAGTGCCCCAGAAGCCATGGGGCTGAGGAGCTGGGCACCAAGCAGCCAGTATCCTGTTTCCAAAATATTCCCAAGAGTCCTGAGCTGGCTTGGCTACCCAGGTGGGGCCATGTAGGACTCCTGAGGCATGGGAATGACACTGGGGAGCAGGAGAAGCCTGGACTGCAGCTGGATGCTCTGGGCAGCACCAGAGTCAGGGTTTCCAGGATGCATCCCTGGCCCAGCCCCTCACAGACCTTGCAAAGCTTCCTCACATCCTTCATGGTTCTTCACTGTTGTCCTATGCTTGCTGCCATGCTAAAATAGTCCTTCCTCAGTTCTTCCCACAGCCCATTTCCAGCTGTCCTGAAGTGGACCAAACTTCAGTCCTTCAGGGTAATATTTTCCAGACCAAAGATGTCCTTGGGGGTCATAAAGGCTTGGAAAGGTTTTGGCTGAAGCTTCAGCATGCTAACAGTCAACAGCAGCACCAAGATCTGTCTAGCACTGGTGCTTCTGACGCACAGTGCCATGGCTCCACTGTCACAGTGGTCCTGCAGACATGGTGATCATCATGAAAGCAGAGACACATCTTGTTCAGACCCTATGAAACACTCTCTGTATTATAGACCAGAATTATAGACTACATAGAAAGCCTTTTGAGGTGCTGCATGATCTGCTGAACTCCTCAGTTCCAGTTCCCCACATCCCCTGGCCTCAAGCTGCAGATGAACTACAGCTCACCCCACTCACAGCACTGCTAAGGCACAGGAGCACAGCACCAGGCTACTGCAGGTCTCTGTCCCTGCCTGAGTCAGGAGGCAGAGGGAGGGGAGCAGAGAGGGACAAGCAATGCCACTCCCAAAAAAGGGAAAAGCCTTTGGGAGCAGCCTGCTCTGGGGTCGCAAGCAGGGGACAGAGTATGCCTGGGGACACTAGTGGCAGACTAGATGCTGTACTAGGCACTGGAAGTTAGGCTGTGCTCATCAGGACACTCCATCCCAAGTGACTAGGGATACAGATGGTGTCCCTGTCCTGACACCAGCCCTGCAGCATAAAGAGGCTCACAAGGAGTCTCTGGTGCAGGGCAGAGGCCATGCCAACGGGCTGTCATCAGAGACAGGACAGTAATTCCTGTAATCCACTGGGAAACGTCTGGCTAGGCCAGTACAGGGGCAGGATGAGATGACATTTCCATGCAACTGATTCTAATGGCTGCACCTAAGTAAGGTGTGAGGATGCCCAGGGCCACGAGGGAGCACCAGGCACCAATATGGCTGGGCAGGCAAGGGTGAGATTGAGCAGCCTTTTTCCCCTCTGGCTGTGAGGCATCTCCTAGACATCTCTCAGTTTTCTCAAGGACTGCAGTGCTCCATGGGGCCACAGTTATCCCCTGTGGTGCCTGGGACATCACCCCCTGCCATGCCTATATCCTTCATCTACCCTCTGCCACTCTGAGGAGGCCAATGCACAGCAGGTAGCATCGAGGCTGCCATGCTGGGGCTCTGTTCCTGTGAAGGCACAGCCCCATGAGCATGGCCTGGTGCTCTGCCCACCAGCGTTGTGCAGGGACTCAGCCCAAGGGCCATGCTGAGTATGTGGACAGGAGCTGTGGCAGGCAACTTGCACTCACCTGGGCCAGACAAGTTGCAGGTGCAGCTGTACAAGGTCACATCATCAGCCCGGTAGTGCCAGTTGATGGGGAAGGCTTCTGCCAGGCTCAGCATCTTTTTTAGAGAGTCATAGATGAAGATCAGACTGATGAGGGCGCAGAAACCTTCCTCAGTGAAGCGGGTGAAGTACTGCACCAGGTGACTTGCTTCAGTGGCCACCAAAATCAGGCCAAAAAAGGCCACCCAGAGCCCAATCCAAAGGCGAAACTCCAGATAGTCCAGACCATAGTCCCTAGTGGGGACAGTGGCCCAGACCCTCACTATGGCACTCAGCCATGTGAAGGCAGCCTGTGCCCAGCCCAGGGATAGTGCAGCTGGGGGCTACGACCTGAGGAGATGCCCCAAACAGTTCTTACTCGCTGAAGGAGAAGAGGAGGCGCTCAAAGACTAGAACCGGGCCAGTGCTGCTCAGGATGGTCAGGGGCTGGCCAGAGAAGAGGCAGAAGATGGAGCCACTGAAGGCAGTACCCAGGAAGCTCTCCAGCACACCCTGCAATGCAGAGAGATGGGATGCCAGGACCAGGTGTGCAGTGGAGCTAGGGGGACAGCACACAGGTGTTGTCAGCCTGATGAAGCCAGCAGAAGGACAGGTGGCACGGTGACAGCCCCACAGGCAGGAGGGAGGGGACACAGGGCATGTGGGCCTGGCACTGGCTACAGGTGTGAGGTGACTCTGTCTAGGGAGAACCTGTGGGGCCCTGCTCTGCTCCAAGCATTCAGAGCTGTAGCCACAGCAAGGTGAAACAGAAAGCCTGGGGCTGCAGCTGCAGGGGCTGTCACCCTGACTACAGGTGACATCACCCCAACCACAAGTGATGTCAGCATGTCAAGCTGAAGGAGGGAGGAGGGAACCTGACTGGTGCTTTGAGAAGCCAGCCCTGCTTCAGGAGTCACCCCAGCAATTCACACTCGAGCTGTCACAAAAGCCAGCCCAACAGGGGTCCCAGGTCCTAATGCGTCCCAGGCGTAGAGCTGCAGAAGTGGGGCTACACCAGGGGCCACAGCTTGCTGAAGACTCCTTAGCACCCCAGTACACTACCAGCCCTGCCTGTGCCTGCAAGCCATGCTTAGAGCAGTCTCCTTCCTTCATCCACCTGCAGAACAGGGTGCAGGGTCCTGGATGAGCATCGGGGCCCTGGACAGACGGGAAGGGTTTGAGCACCACAATTGTTCAGGCCTAGCCAGTGCTCTGGGGGTGCCAATAGAGAGCAGTGATGCAGGAGGCCCTGCAGCCTGGGTGAGCAGTGCATGAACAGGGAGCTCCATGTGGCACTCTCCAGGCAGCCCTGCTGTGAGGAGTGCTGGCAAACCCCACATACCTCACTGTCCTGTAGCACAGCCCATACCCAACTTGATGCCCCAAGGCACACTGACCTGCATGTTGGCTGTTGCATCCCCCAGCATGCCCCCAAAGGTGATGGCATTGGTGACCGTCGCCAGGTAGATGTAGAGAACTGCTGAGAGGCACTGGATGTGCATGGCATCAGAGAAATCACTGCGATACCAATGTGCCTTCCTTCGGATGTCTCGGAGCAGCCCCCCAAAGAGCCTGCAGCAGCCCAGAGAGAAGAGGCAGCAGGGCTCTGAGCACTTTCCAGCTGGCCATGGCCACCACCAGAGAGCAGAGTGTCCCTTGCCTTGGAATCACTAGCCAGTGCTGGTTGGAGGTGGCGGCCCAGCAGAGCCAGAACTGATGTAACAGGCAAAACCTCACCTTGCTCCATAATGTATCTGCATGCACTGACCTTCCTGTCCTCTCCAGCTCCTCACTGGTATGCAGGTGAGTCAGGCTGGGTCTGTCCTCAGCAGCAGTTGTGTTTCCACTGCAGTGAGTTTTCCACTCCCACAAGCGCATGGAGATCCTGAGGCAAAGCCAGGGGAGCCTGAACAGGTGGGCTGCAGACCAGAGCCCTCGGGACATCAGTGCATAAAGAAGATGCTATCAGGGGACAGGGAGGATGGAAAGGGGACAGAGCTGGAGGGACTTTGTGTATTCCCTGGCAATGAGGGAGGGCGGGAGGGGTGGTGGGATGAGGACAACAAATCTCCTCTACCAGCTGGCAGGGCAGCTCCTGAATACAACCCCATACAGAGCAGTTCTGGAAGAGGAGCTAGGCAGAGCAGGAGGTGTCCTGATGGAAGGTGCTGAGGCCCCATGTTCCCAGCAGCTCTTGCTTGAATGCTGTATAGGATGGTTTTGCCACTCCCTCACTGGCAAGATCCAAGTGGGCCACAGCACTAACAGCACCAGGGCCCATTAGCTGGAGCTGTGAAGGGGCTTGGCCAGGAACACTTCACTGACAAAGGCTGGCTCCTTTGAGACCCAGATTTCCTAAAGGTTCCTTCCAACCCAAACCATTCTATGATTCTATGATTTCAGCATCACAGGCTTGCAGCAGAGGTCTCCAGCTGGGACCCCCCACAGGAGCCAGCAAAGGCTGTGGATGCCCTTCCCCCAGGATACCTCTTGTTTGGGGACAACAGGCAGCTTGGTGGAGAAATTCGGTCACTGGGGTCCCATTTCCCAGGAGGAAGCACAGTCAGCTCATCCAGAAACTCATCAATCCCTGCAATGAGGTCTTCTCGGTGCTTAGCCTGCCGGGCAACCCTTTGGAAGAGCTGTGGTGAGAGGTAGTGGATTAGCCACAAAACCCTGCATTCAGCAAATGAGAGCCTTTCTCCCTGTCTGTAGACATCACCCCTCCAGTTTGATGCAATGGATGTGCTTAGACCTTATTACCACCCAAATTCTTTGTTATCTTATCCTGGGCCGGGGGGGCTGCCAGCCCACCCTGTCCACTGTCTCCTCTGCTGCAGCCTGCAGAGAAGAGGAGCATCGGCGTTCTCAGCTCAAGGCCCTGTTCTGCTGGTGTGTGCTCAGGACAGCTGCTGTGTTAGGCTCACCTCATCTGTCAGCAGCGTGGCCATAGCCCTTCCAATCTCATGGTAGGCTTTCGATTTGGCTTGGGGGCCCACCAGAATGAAAAGAAACCTGCAGACAAGACAGCAAACCATGAACATTACTATTCCAGAAGCTTCTCCCAGTGAGTTCCTTTTGAGGGCAGGCAGTGTGCTGCTGGATGCTCTGCAGGTGGTCTATTAAGCATATAGGAAGCGGGTGGGCTCATCTGCGCAAATCAGCTAATGGCGGTGACTGTACTGGAAAATAGTGTTCTGTAGCTAAGAATTTGCTCTATCAAACAGTGTAACTCTGCTGTTTGTATCTGCTGTAGTTTCCACGGAAATAAATAGGAGGTATTACTTTCGGAATGACCTATGTTCATCCTCAGTGCCCCTAAGGTGCTACAGGATGCTGGAGAAGAGGCAATGAGTAGGGGTCCCAGGACTGCATGCAGGCTCTGTTTGTGCTTTGGGTGTCTTCTCCTTTGCTTTTACTATGTAAGGTCTGTCCACTGGTGGGGCCCACATAGCTGTTCTGTGCTCCAAAGTGCAAAGCTTAAGGAATGCAGGAGGTAGCAGGGACACTGGCAACAGAGTAGGCTGCAGGGCCACTGGCCATGCTTTGGTTACCTGCTGGGGAGGGCAACTTCAGTCAGTGAGCCAAGGGTCACAGCCTCTCTTAAGCGAATGAAAGTGGGAAATGGCTTCTTCAGAAAGTCAACTTCCCCAACCATAATGCTGGCTACTTCGGACCCTGGAAGGAGCTTCTTCTTAAATCGGTTTTTCAGCTGAAAGGACATGGAAAGACAGGTCCATGTGGGTCAGCCAATTGAAACCAAGCTCCAGCTTCCAGCCTCACAAGCTACACTATGACTCCCCCCAGGCCACCTCCTCTGGGCCCTGTGGCCTAGGGACAATCTGCGTCCCCAGTAGAGAACATGTCAGGGAGGTTGCATCCTGCAGCAACAGGCACAGGTCCTGACCTGTAAAACCTTTCTGTGCCATCTGTGGACAGTTTTTCAGCTCACTTAGGATCTGAGACATAGAATTTGATGCATTTCTTGGAAAAATTATTTCTTCCACAGAGACCCAATCCATCTGCTCAGCCCCTCCCACCCTACCTGCTCTTTGAGAGGTGTTTCTGAGAGCTGGGTTCTGAGTTCAGGGCAGGATTTGGTCTTCCCTGCAAAGAAATGGAAGCAGCAAAATACATGCACAAGCAAAAGGTCAGCCACAGTATGCATCCCAGGGGCAGCAGCAGCACGCTGGCCCCTGCCATGGTGTACCTCTGCAGGGAGTGAGGCTGAGCTCTGTGAGCACACGCAGTGGGGCTGTGGTGGTTTGGTGCAGCGGCTGGCAGAGCAGCAAGGCTGACAGACGGTCCTGCAGCCTGGGCTCCCACACCTCGGGCTGTGCAGAGAGTGCTTTTTCTGCAACACAGGGCAGCACTGAGCCCCAACTCTGCCCAGCTACGGGGCTCTGCTGGGGAAAGCCCCCTTTGTTGGCAGATCCAGGTACCCTCTGTCACTGCTTTGGGGATCTCCTGGTGGCTTGGCTCCTGTCCCAGGAGCATCCCATTACATTTCTCTGCATTCCCCACATACCAATTATTTCCTTGAAACTGTGAGCACACAGATCCAGAAGCACTGTCCCCTTCCACAGGCATGTCCTCAGCTCGAAGAGGCTGTGCAGGTGGAGTGCTGGGACGTGGGGTGTGCTCCAGCGCTCCCCTCCATCTTCTACTTTCTCCTCAAATTTAATCCACCTGCCCAGGGAGAAGTGTAGTCAGGAGCAGGGAATATCTGCTCTGGTGTCCTGTGCTCAGGAGCAGGAGTGCAGATCCCTGAGCTTGGCTTGGGCATGGGGCTCTGCCACCCCACACCTCGCTTTGCCCCCTTGGCTGGAGGTATCCCACCCAGCTCCACAGCCAGCAGTGCTTGCTGATATTCAGAAGTGTTTGGAGCCATTTGCCATGGCCAGGCTATGCCAAATCCTTGCAGAGCAGCATGCACAGAACTTCCCTTTGTCCCACTGGTGTGCAGTATGGGACAAGTGTGCCCAGCAGCTCCTGAAAGGCAGCACTGGCCACTCCTCAGGGCAGGGCCCAGAGCAGCCCACTGTCAGGCCCCAGGGCATGGCCTGGGGCACAGCTGAACTGGAAGAGGAGGCCAGGTTCTGGCTCCAGACCCACAGGCATGCCCACTGCTGCATGGGGACTGCCAGCATGTATCTCCATGTCTCCTTCAGACATTCCTGTAGAGCTGCACAGGGGCAGCATGGTGAGGTGGCATTTCCCAGCCATGATCCTGCCCCACACCAGAACTAGAATGGACCTGGTTCTGCTGTGCCTCTGCCCAGGATCCCATTGCCATTGCATAGGCTCCACCTGTCCTTCTGGCACTCGGCTCTGCCAACAGGCTGCTTCTGACTCCTCCTGCCCCAACCATTTGAGCCATTTTCAAACTCCACTTCCGCATTCCCACTGCAGCCCAGCTCCACCCCTGGTGTGCTGCCCCCTGGCCAAAACTTTTTTACAGGTCACTCTTGCTTGCTCTGGAAAAGAAACCATACAACCTCCCAGGGCACTGGGATCATGCCCGCAGACCTCTCACACCTGCAGTGCTCCATTTATCTGAGGTGAGTGGTGCACCTCCTTTCCCACCAGTGGTTTGTGAGAAGGTTGCATTCCCTGTCCTGAGGAAGAGCTGCCCGTCACTGCTGACAGCTCACACTGCACCCAGGCTTCACGGCTGATGCAAATGTCCTGCAGAGCACATCCTTCTGCCCACCTCTCGCATGATATCCTCTTTGCCAATTTCCCACAGCACAGTGCTTTCAGTTCTGCCCAGCCAGGCAGCAAAGCACTCTCACCGCTGGCTTGCTGCCAAGGACTTGGAGAGGCAGTGAATGCAGAAGCAGAACTAAGAGAATATATGAATGCTGTCTGATGTCAGGGTGACCATTTGTGCCCAGCCTGACACCATGCCCTCACAGGTGGCAGAAACTTTCACATGAAATGAGTTACCCAAAATCGGGAAGAAGAGTTTCCTGCAAGGCACAGTGTGGACGGTGGAGGCAGCAAAGCAAACTGAGTATTCCCACAGGGAAGGGTGCTCCTGGGCTGCCCCCCAAGGCTGCTGTGCCACCAAGACCTGCCCTCTGCCCACTGCCTACCTAGCCGTCTCTCTCCATGCCAGGCCTCCCGTGGTGCTGAGCAGTTCATTTTGCTGAATGAACAGCAGTGGGCACTTTCGGTCCCCCACTTCTTCCTGCTGCAGGATGGCACCAATGCGCTCAGCTGCTGAGGAGATGCTCGATGAGAAGATGCTGCGGCCAATCGCTGTGTGGGGGAGCTCACAGCTGTCAGTTTCAGAGTCCCCCTGCCCAGGCTGTGGAGCTGGAGCCATGCTGGCTGGCCCAGGCACTTCGGCTCTCATTCTATGGAGCAGCCAGGAACCACATGCACCGCTGGGCACTTGCTTTCTGCAGCTGCCAGCACTTGCAGCACCTCACTCATCACACCCTTATAAAAGTTGTGAGCAAGTTCAAACTGGCCACAGACCAACAGCCAGGAGCCAAACCCCAAAGAGTGTTATCAAAACACAGTGGCCAGCCCTGAAGGCCTTGGTGTCAGTGGCTCCTGCTGCCCCAGCTGCTCATCTGGGGCAAGAGACTCAGAGATCCCAGCTCTGCCACCAGCTGCATCAACCTTGGGCTGGTGGGCAGCACAGCACAACCCGCCTGGCTCATTGCAGGGAGTATGAACATGATCTAGACATCTGTGATTACACTGTGACTATGGCAAAGAGGATGAGGTCTGACTGTCATGGCTAAATGTCACAACCCAGCACCTGCACCTGCCTCTGAGGCTGGCCACAACCTGCACTTGTGCGCTGGGAAGAAGCAGCGTGGCTCCGAGCCCTCTCAAACCTCATAGGGCTTTGGAGTACACATGGGAAGGCCAAGAGTAGATCTGTGATGGCAGCATCAGGGCACGGGATGGGAAGTAAATGGCCCTGTGGCAGCAATGGTGAGGCAGTGGAATGTGGCATGGTTACTTTCCTTGCTGTCACTGGGCTGTGGGGATGTGTGACTAGGAGGGATGTGTCACCGGTGAGGGAATCTTGAGTGGGGCAGGAGGGGCAAGCAGAAGACAGCCTGTGTTCCTGGGGCAGCAAGGAGCCCCTCAGACTGCCACCCCGGCAGCCTGCTGCTGGCAGCCAGGGCAGCCCAAGCACAGAGAAGGGCTGAGAGCACTAAGTGATGCCCACACTGCCAGGCCGAGCGGGATGGAGATGAGTGCACCATGTTGCCACAACACATGGCCCTGCTTGCACAGAGTGCATCACTGCCAGGCTTTGCTACCTTCACTCTTTGCAAACAAACAGCCTCACTGTTTAGGGTGTAAACACCACAGCACGTAACACAAACACCCCAGCAAACACAGGCTGCTTGTGCTGGAACCAGCCAGCCAGCCTGCGAAGGAACCAGTGACGGGAGCAGCCTGGCATGGAGCCAGGCACCCATGTGGCAGACATCACATTTCAGGGAAGCATGGGTAGTCATAAACTTTGGCCCTTGTGCCAAACTGGGTTGAAGTGTGCTGAGATCTGCTTTGCAGAAACTGCAGCTCAGGCTCAATGGGCTTGGATCTGAGGGTGAGGCTGGGAGGTAGCTCTGGTCCCAAGCCCCTAGGATGTACCAGGCCCTCTGTACTGAGCAGGGACAGGAACTCCTCTCACGTGTGGAGCACAAGTCCTGTGGGCAGTGACTGAGGGAGCCATGGTTGCTCAGTCTGGAGGAGGCTCATTGCTCCTTGAAGCTCCCTGACAGGAAGCTGTAGTAAGGTGGGGACCGGACTCTACTCCCAGGTGACAGTGACAAGATGAGAGGTGATGGCCTCACTCTGTTCCAGGGGAGGATCAGCTTGGGTGTTAGGAAACATTTATTCTCTGTAAGAGAAGTAATGCATTGGCACAGGCTGCCCAGGGAGGTAGTGGAGTCACTGACCCTAGAGGTGTTTCAGAAACATGCATTGGGAACATGATTAGTGGGCACGGTAGGGATGGGCTGACAGTTGGACTTTGTGATCTCAGAGGTCTTTTCCAGCTCTAATGCTTCTATGATTCTCTAGGAACAGAGAAGTAGTTGTCCCCTTGTACTCAGCACTGGTGAGGCCACACCTCAAGTACTGTGTCCAGTGTTAGGCCCCTCATTGCAGGAAAAACATTGAGGCCCTGGAACATGTTCAAAGAAGGGCAACAAGGCTGGTGAGGGATCTGGAGCACAGGCCTTATGGAGAGAGGCTGAAGGAGCTAGGAATGTTCAGCCTGGAGAAGAGGAGGCTCAGGGAAGACCTTATTGCTCTCTATGACTTCCTGAAGGGAGGTTGTAGTGAGCTGGGGGCTGGCCTCTTCTCTCCTGTAACTAGTGATAGGACTAGAGGGAATGGCTTCAAACTGTGCCAAGGGAGATTCAGGCTGAACATTAGGAAATACTACATCTCTGAAAGGGTGGTCAGGCACTGGAATGGACTGCCCAGAGAGGTGGTGGAGTCAAGGAACATCTGGATGTTGTGTTGAGGGTCATGGTTTAGTGGGAGCTATTGGTGATAGGTGAACGGCTGGACTGGATGATCTTTTAGATCTTTTCCAACCTTGTTGATTCTATGATTCTATGCTCTGTTCAGCCTTCACTCTGCCTTCCCCAGGCTGCTATAAGAGGTCTTCTCCATGAGGCACTCAGTCCCACCCTGACGGGATGGGACCCCTCTCCATCAACCCTGTTATCCCAAGGCTACAGCTAGAACTGCCACATGCCTCTGCCCTGCCCTGTATCTGCATCCCGCTGCTCCCCTCCAGCCCCAGGTAACCGGCAGGCACTGGATGGGGCCGCCCCACCAGGATCCTGCCTACCACAGGCACGGAGAAGGGAGCAGCACACGGCACTGCGGAGGCACGAGTGGCACGGGCACCTTGATACCCTCAGTGCTCTCGCCGCGCCCTGGAACACCGGGGAGGAGTCGGCGGAGCTGAAGCGTGCGATGGCCGCGGGAGACCGCAGGAGGGAGCCCGCGGGGAGCCGGCGACGAGCGGGGCCCAGCAGGGGCTGGGCACAGGTGGGCCGGGGGCAGCCGTCCCCCGGTCGGAGTGCCGCTGCGCTCCCCGCTTAGCCAGGATCCCCGTGCAGCCGTCCTACCCGCCAGCTGTGTGCCGCAGCCCCGTCTGTCCATCCTCACTTTGTTCTCGGTTTAGCGCTGGCCTTTTTCTCCCATTTCTCCATCTGCCACTGCTCAACTGCAACGTCCCGGGGAGCTGAGCACTGCCTTCGGGGCTGGACTCTGGCACCCGAGCCACCAGAGGCCTTTGCCACCCCAGCTGCACTCTGCGTACAGCCACGCTGCTTGCTCTGCGATAACGGCATTTTCCTAAGAAGCGTGCTGCTGCACACAGCCGGGCAGTGTGCACCTGCCAGCAGGCCTGTGGGGCCACCTGGCTTGGTGTCTGCTGGCAGCAGAGTGGAGCAGGCTGGCATCGGGTTACAGGTGCAGCAGGGGCTACGGGGCTGCTCCCAGAACAGTAGCTACCTCGCAGGCCTTTCTGCCGCAAGGAAGTGGAAGCATGAGAATGCAGGAGAAGTGGTTTTGCCCCTGGATTTGCTGGTGTTCAGTACAGAGCAGCAAGGAACCAAAAGGGAACTGTAAACTTCTTTATCTTTCCCAGAGTGTTTACTCAGTGTATTTGATATATCTTTGAGCTTGGCGGCTGCTGTGGTTCCTCTGGAACAGCCAGTTTTTTCAGCCATTTCCCTCTGTCTACAAAATGTATTTTTACACGAAAAGTGCAACTGAAGAACAGGGCAGGGGAAAAGTGTTTGCAAAGGTGCTGGAGTTAGCTCAGGGCCAGGAATATCACCTGGGAGTGCCTTGGTCCTTGTGGACTTAGTGCACACCCCATTTGGCTGCCTGGGCCACCTGGAGTGAGAGCTACTTGTAGGACACAGCAGCACCTCTGCTGACCTTGGCACTGCCCTTGTACTCTGCCAGGTAATGAAAATGCACCTTTTCCTATGTGCTCCAGCTGCACAAGGTTGTCCAAGAGGATTTTGGTGGCAGGGAATGGGTAGGGGAGAAAATCTCTTCCTGAAGCAGGGAAGTTCCTGGGGAGGAGCAATCAGGGGTGCCAGAGGTGCTGGCACTCTGTGGGTCAGCCAGGCAGGAGCTGCCATGTAGTGACACATTCACCTCACCTGTGCTACCTCTGTGCCAAATTCTTAAAGGCTGATGATGCCTGGAGAAGCCAGAAGGAAAACCATTCAGCAAACAGTTGCAAAAGTCAGGTCTGAGCAAAGCACAGGGTGTGAACGTGGGGTTACCAAATCTGGCAGTGTTCCTTGGAGACAACAACAATCACAGGAATATTTAATCACACTGCTGCTTTGCAGAACCAAAATTGGCATCAGGGTTTTGGACCTGGAAATTTGAGCTACCACTAGGAACAATGCAGGGCAGGCAGCCATGCCTAACATGACCTGGAATGATGCCTAGCCACTGCACTTGCCCAACTTTTGGCATAACAAGTGTTTTTTGGCCTGTTACCTGGGATGAAAATAAGGCCATACACAACACAACCAAAGCGGTTCCCAAGTGGTAGAAGATGTAAATTGCTGAAGCAGTGGGGCCACTGGCCACAGGTCAGTCTGATTAATGGCCATGCCATCTAGGTACAGAAGTGGCCCCAGGATTTATCATGGAGTCACATGTGGTTGAGGCTGGCAGGGACCCATGGGTCCATCTGGCCCAGTCCTGCCCCAGCAGAGCCACCCAGAGCAGGCTGTCCAGCACTGCATCTGTTCACCTTCAGAGATCTCCCAGGAGGAGACCCCACAGCATCTCTGGTGCCTGTGCCAGCACTCTGCCACTGGCACAGCACAGCAATGCTGCCTGACACTTGGAAGCAATCACCTGTGTTCCAGTGTGAGCTCTTTGCCTCCTGTTCTAGCACTGGGCACACTGAGAGGAGCCTAGCTCTGTCCTCTACATGTCCTCCCTTCAAGTATGTCTGGGCACTGATAAGGTCTCTCCTGAGCCTCCTCCAGGCTACTACAGCTTCCTCACCTTGTCCCATAGTAGAGGTGGTCCAGCCCCTTCAGCCTCTCCATGGCCCTTTGCATACTCCGCAGTTATGACCTCTGACTAAAAGGACCTCCACTACCTCTGCAGGCTGCCATGCTGAACTGTCTCCCATCAACACTGAGTGATAACAGGACAAGAGTCACATGGCTGAATCATAGAATCATTAGGTTGGAAAAGACCATTAAGATCATCAAGTTCAATCATTGACCTGATCTCACAGAGCCCACTAACCACATCCCTCAGTGACACATCTCTACGTTTCTGAAATGCTTCCAAGGATAGTGACTGAACCACACCCCTGGGCAGCTTATGCCAATGCATTACCACTCTTTCTGCGAATAAATGTTTCCTAATGTCCAACCTGAACATTCCCTGGTGCAACATGAAGACTTTACCTCGTCTTATCGTTGGTCCTCTGATGAGTGCCAGCCCCAGTGCCAGTACCGAGGAGGAGGTTTCAGCTCTGAACCGTTAGGTTCTGCTTCCAACACCTCGCGGGCGGTGATTAGCCGAGCCCTGCTCCCCTCCAGACGGTTTTTCGCGCTAGCACTAGGCTCCAGCGAGCATCCTGTACATCCACGCACCGCAGCTCACGCTCCGTGAGAAAGGCGGCCCCGCAGGACCCCGGGGAAGCCCTTCCCGGGGGAGGGGCGCCCTCAGCCCCGCCCCCCCGCCCTCAGCCCCGCCCCCCCGCCTCCTACCCACGGCTGGGCAGTACGTGCGAAGAGTTGTTGCGGAGCGGTGTTCGTCGGCTCCCGAGACGTCATCCCCGGCCATGGACGGGCGAGCGGTGCTGATCCACGCGCTGCTGGCGGCAGGTGCGGAGCTGGGGGTCCGGTTTCGGGGGGTCCCGGGAGCGGGCGAGGTTCGATCCCATCTCATCCCGTCTCACCGCACCTCGCTCCCCGCAGTGTGCTCGGCGGCAGTAAGCGGGTTCGCCCGCGACGGTCCGCGCGGCGAGGCGCTACACAACGAGGTGCTGCTGCATGAGGGCGGCGGCGCGGCGCTGCTCCCGGTCACGGCCCCACTGCCGGCGGTAACCGCGGAGAAGGAGGGCGGCGGAGCTGCCTCGGGGGACGCGCTCGGTGAGCTGCCGAGAGGTACGTGCGGAAGGCAGGAGCGGGAGGGAGGACCGGAGCTGGGGGAACTTCCGTCAGGGGTGAAACGCGGGGTCGCAGCGGAGCTGTCGGTGGGGCTCGGACGCGGCGGCAGAGGCTCAGTCGGAGCGGGGAGCGGCTCAGGCGGCGGCTTTGGGGGGCACCTGGGACCGCACGTCGGGCGCCGGTGCCCCTTCGCTCCGCGCCGGACAGCTCGAGCGTTCCCGGATGAGGTGAGTGGCAGTCCGAGCTCGGCCCGGGACGGGGCAGCCGTGCCGGAGCAGCCCCGGGCTGGTGGCGGCCTGGAGCCGCTTTTCCGGTCGCGACCCCGGCGGCGAGGGGACCTCCGTGACTCACCGCCGCCCACGCGCGGCTGCTTTCTGTGCCCGGGGTTCGTCAGCAGCGAGTCCTGGCCGGGCTGCCGGAGGCACCGCCTTGGTGTAGAGCTCTGGTGGTCGCGCTCGGCTCCTCTTCCCTGGATTGGGGGTGGGGGTGTCCCGGGGGCTGCGTAGAGATGTGGGACCTGCACCTGCCCGGCCCTGCAACTCTCTGAGTTCTCGGTAACCCGGCACCTGGCAGAGCATGCTAAGCCCCTTGGGGGTCACACTCTCTTCCCTCCTGTCTTTTCCCTCCTCGTCATCGGTCTGCCCTCCGCCGAGCGTAGCTCAACCGCTCCCGGAGGAGACCCAGTC
Organism: Callipepla californica brunnescens; assembly: GCA_023055505.1. Classification (NCBI taxonomy): domain Eukaryota; kingdom Metazoa; phylum Chordata; class Aves; order Galliformes; family Odontophoridae; genus Callipepla; species Callipepla californica. Next base: position 860,481 of record JALIRH010000014.1, read on the forward strand.
CGGAAGTGCTGCGGGACTCCCCTGCTGGCGGGCGGGGTGGGGCTGGGGTGGGGAGCGAGGTGATCTCTTCCATGCATCTCAGCAAGGCTCGGGCTGGTGTTACGAGGGACAGCTTCTCGAACTGAGCTACAGACAAATAAGTTGGCACGGTGTTGAAGTCTTTTTCTTCCCTGCTGCTGCAGTCCCCCAGGACCCAAAACACCAAGGATGCTGTTGGCCTCCCCCTACCTGTCTGGGCCGGGGCAGTTTACCCACCTTTGACTTCCGACAGGGGACAGCGCCTTGGGATTTAAGTGATGATGGTAGAGGCCTTCAGTAGAGTGTGTCTGGGTGAGGGGACAACCTTTGCCCCAGAAGAGCTGCCCGCAGCTTGGTATCTCACCTGTGCTTGGTTGTTTCTCCAAACCCTGGTTTCCTGGTATATCATTTTCCTTCTTCATCCTTGAAGGATGTTGAATTTGCGAAACAACTTCCGAGACGGGTGAATTGAGTTCTGCAGCACAAGAGTCTCGCATGTGAGGAGGAGGAGCTTTCTGGGAGCTCCCTGTGTGAGGGAGCTGCTGGGCAGAAGTCTGGAACAGCAGGGTTCAGTGTGCTGCCTGCTCCATGTCCCCTCCTCAACTAGTGCAGGGCTGAGCTCACGTTCCTGCAGTGTTGCTGCAGTTACTGAGTGCTGTGGTCAGGGAGAGCTGAGCAGTCCCTGTCTAAGCAGTGAGTGCCCTCTGCTATCGGCACCCTGCGAGGCTGAGTGAGGGGTTTACTTCTGGTACCTGCTCGTCTCAAATTATTCTAATATGTTGCTGGTTTTGCCCCATGTCTGCAGGGAATGTGCAAGGAACTTGGTGCTCCAGCTCCCACCAGCCCAGCAGGGAGCTGGCCTCAGACCAAACCCCACCAGTTCTCCCCTGCAATTAAAGAATATCTTTGTAATTTGTGGGAATGCTTTTGTCATCTGCTTGGTTTTGCAAAACCAAAAACCGACCTGGATTTGCTCTTTTAATCCTGCTCTTGTCCTGTATGCAAGCATCCTTGTAACCACAGGAAGGAGCGTCCCTTGGGGCCATGAATGGGCTCTTACAAAAGACCAGGGAAATAAAAGCCAGATAACAGCATAATTAGTAGTTTTCTGTGTTCAGTGGAAACTGGTGGGCATAATAGTAACATTTGAGATGCATAAAGCTCTGTTTTTACCCTGGTTTACTGATTACTTGTTCCTTTATTTCCTTTAGAATTATTTATATGAATCAGAAAGGCCATGGTATTTGTGAAAATCTTGAAAAATGGAAAAACCTCTGCTTGGGGGCAGACAGAACAAAAGGCTCTGCAAATGCCAGGGTTGAGTTGGCCACATCCACTGGGGCTGTGCTGCTCTGCCTCGTCTTTAAATGACAAATTGAGGTGATTGATGTTTTCCCCTTTTTAAATTGTTTTTCAGTTGCCTTCTTGTCAAAACCTCAAGGCCCGGTTACTCCCAGGAAAAAGGGGAATGGAAATAAAAGAAGAAAAGGAAAAGGCTTGGGGAAGAAGAAGAACCCATGCCTGCGGAAGTACAAGGATTTCTGCATTCATGGTGAATGCAAATACATCAGAGAGCTGGGTGCTCCATCCTGCATGTGAGTGAGTGCTGTGTGCTGGGGAAGCCTTGTCATTGTTCCTTTAATTCTCCAGGCATTGCAAAGGAAGAGTGTAGAGGATATTTTTAGTGCTCATTCCCCATCCATGCAGGGATTGCTCTGACTCAGTGTCCTCTCTGCACACTGGGCAGCTTGAAGAGCGCTGAGAAACTTTGGCCTGGATTTGCTCCTTCAAGCAAACTTGACTCTTGCCCAAATCCATCTGGCCTTAGCCTCTAGCACCCCCTGCATGCAGGGTGTCAGCTCTGTGAGCTTGGTCTGAACTCACCAGAAGCTGTGGCTGTGGAGTTTGGAGGAGAACAGGAGGCAAACTTGCTGTGGGGCCAAGGTGCTGGCAGGTGCCTGGACTTCCCTTCAGCTGTAGCTGGGCCCAGAGAGGTCACTGAGCACCTGCGCTGGACCCTACACTACTGGCTCAGAAACTGGCCAAGGGTGTGTGCCTAATGCCCACTGACGTGGGCAGAGGTTGAGCTGGTGGATGTAAGAGGCTTTGTTCTTTGCTATCAATCCCCTGAGCCACCCAGCCTGGAGCCCAGGGAAGATAATAGCTCCCTGGCATACAGTGCCCAGCAGCTCTTGTGCCTGGTGATTTTTGGGGATCAGGGCCCATGTAGCTCCATGAACCACTTAGATTTATGTGCCTGGAGGCTCTAATGAAGTTGTTGCTGGGCCCTTCAACAGGATTCCATGATTAGCTGGGGCTCCTGTCCCAGTGCAAAGCTGGCTGCAGTACAAACCCATATGGGGCTGGAACAGCCACGTCCCTTTCCTAGCGTGTGTCCCCTTGGTTCCAGAGGCCAGTTACCTATGTGGATGGTAGGGGTATTTCAGCCTTGCTGCTGGCTTCAGCCCAGTGTCCCACCTCTGGGCTGTCCTTAGGGAAAACAACCCCATCTCTTCTGTAATGAGGCCTTATGTCTATGCCTGGTGTCAGTTTGTGGCTGCTTGTCTGGCCACTGCTATTGGTGGCTAGAGCACACAGTTCACAGCTGGCTCCAGCTGTGCCAGCTCTGTCACAGGGTCTTTTCAACATCTGTTTCCTCTGGCAGATGCTGAGGCTGGGTGCTGCTGGGTGGGGTGCTGGGGCACAGTGCCCAGCTCTACTGCATGGGTGGGAATGTTGGCATGCAGTGGTGTTAGAGTGGCTCCAGTGCTGTGCCCCGGGCCACTCCCCTGGGAGGAGCTGCCGTTGCTGCTTGGCTCTGCACAGAGTTGGTGGTACTGGGTGCATCCAGCTGGTCACACTGGCGTTCCTTGGCGACAGGGAGGGCTTGGGTGGCTGCCCCACAGCTCTGATAGGGATCATTATTTCTGGTATATGAGCAACCTCCCACCTGCTTAAGAGCAAGGAAAGCTAAGAGCAAGGGAAACCCTGCTCCAGGGGGAGCACTGAGCCCTAGGCCTTTCTCTCCTGCAAGCCACAGCTGGCCTCATGTAGCTCACTGCTGTGTGCCCCAGGAACCTGCCCACAGCAGCCTGCTGGGCTCTTCTGTGTCCCTACTGTAGGTCCCCCTGAGACCTGAACTGTCCTTGCCAGGAGTTTTTGTGTGATATTTGGGATAGGGATGTAGAAGAAGCAGAACTTTCCAGTATCAGGAGGCAGTGGTGCCACTAGACCTTAAAGCTCAGAGTAGGATCCATGGGAAATGGGCAGAGTGCTGGCCAGGGCTGAGCAGAGGTAGCTTTCTTTGCACTTATGTGTAAGGGACCCCAACAACCTACTACTTGGCCACTGTCATCCTTAAAATCTGTTCTTTTAACCCAGATGCCAGCCAGGATATCATGGAGAGAGATGCCACGGCCTCTTGCTGCCTGTAGAGCATCCCCTGAGCACATACGACCATACCACAGCACTTGCTGTTGTTGCGGTGGTCCTGTCCTCACTGTGCCTCATCATCATCACAGCCTTGCTGATGTTCAGGTGGGTGTAATTGGGTTGTGCTGCTGGATCCATGTCCCCAGGAAGGCTACATGTAGGAGTGGTGGAGTCAGCTGCTCTGTGCTCTGAGCATCTCTGTTTGGCTTCACAGGTGTCACAAGAGGGGTGCCTACAATGTAGAAAATGAAGAAAAAATAAAGCTGGGCATCACTGTGAATCACTAAGGATGCCAGGTGCTGGCAAGGTGAGCTCTTGCTGGGCATGGGGCTGGGCTTCTGCTGGGTGCTGGGGGCTCTGCTTGCCCTGCTGGCTGGGGCCACTGTGTGATCCTGTGCCAGAACCAGGAATGAGCTGGATATTCTTAGAGGCTGAAGAAGCAGCTTGCTGGATGTGGCCTGAGAGCCTGGACTGTGCTTCTTGGGCCCACCCATTTTTGCTTTCCATTCAAACCCCTTTCTTTTGATATTCCTGATCTTCCCTTATCTAAAGGGGAGCTACAAGAAAGAAGGGGACAGACTCTTCAGCAGAGTCTTTAGCAGAGTCTGTATTATCAATTAGAGGACATTCTCCACACTTCATGTTTTTGTCAGGCTGATTTCTTTCTGGAATTTTTTTCATCCAAGCCAATTCATCTCTCTCTTTAAAAAAAAAAAAAAAAAAAAAAAAAAAAGGCTGAGCAGAGATAGCTTTCTTTTCACTTAGGTGTAAGGGACCCTACAACTCACTACTTGGCCACTGTCATCCTTAAAATCTGTTCTTTTAACCCAGATGCCTGCCAGTCAGGATATCATGGAGAGAGATGAGACTCTTTAGCAGAGTCAGTGGTGATAGAACAATAGCTTCAAGCTCAAAGAGGGTAGATTTATGTTAGGTATTTGGAAGAAATCTTTAGCAGTGAGGGTGCTGAGGCACTGGAACAGGTTGCCCACAGAGATATGGTGGATGCCCCATCCCTGGAGACTTTCAAGGTGAGGTTGGATCAGGCTCTGGGCAACCTGATAGAGCTATGTCCTTGTTCATTGCAGTGGAGTTGGACTAGATGGCCTTTAGAGGTCCCTTCTAGCTCTAAGGATTCTATGATTCTATTGCCTCCTCCTTTACGTTCCTCCTTGGGCCTGTTGCTGCGTGGTTTGATGACATTTGGCAGCAGTGAAACTGCTTTCCCTGTCCTCCCCGCTGCCCCCCCTGCAATTTGTTCTGTACCCTCTGTCTGATTCACTGAGTCATTTCCCTTCCTTAGATATTGCCTCTATTTATATACATATATAAAAAGCTTCCTTTTCCCTCCCACTTGTTCTTTGCTCATTACTTGCACCAATGTAATGGCTTGCAGCTGGGCATGGGAGTGCCCCACAGTATTTCTCCATCACCGTGGCTGGGTGTGCTTTTACCATGTGTTGGTGGTTGGTGAGTGCTGGGCAACTCTCATCCTGCCTCAGCTCTGCTCCAAACACTGCATGTTAGGTGAGGCACTAGGTGCATAGCCAGGTAGTGAGCATTCCCCTGATGCTGTGTTTCAGGGCTTGGCACTGATTGCAGTTCTACCTCCTGGAAGATGCAAGCCACGGAGCCAGTGCTGTTCCTGGGACCCTGCAGTGCAGCAGGACGGGGCCTGCTTTGGAACTTGCCAGGCAGTGGTACTGCTGCAGGGAGCTCTGACAATGACCTCCGTGTGGATGAGGCTGGGAGCGATGCTCTCAGGTGGGCCCTAAGCTGAGCTGGCCGAATGGGACTCTTCAGCAGCTTGGGGCCACCCACTGCAGTGCATGCCAAGAAAAAAAAAAACTGTGAAAGGCTTGGAGAGCAGGCTTGAGGCTTCCGTAGGTGCAGGAGGGGTGGGAGGGTAACAGCTATTTAACAAGAGAATGTTCCTTTTAAATTAAATATTTATTTTAGGTAAATTGTACATAGTATTTATATTTATTGGCGGTCTGCCTCTGCATCCTTTGAGTAGGTCAAGATGACCTTTGTGCGGGACAGACCTCCTTCATTTTTTTTTAAGTGCAATGTAATATTCTAATAAATAACTTTGTAACAAACGCTTGTTGTTGATTTAATAAAGGTGGGAAGTAGCCAGGTCTCTAAAGGCTGCATGTTACTTGCCCTTTCTGGTGGGGTACTGAAACCACCCAGGAGCATCTGTGGAACTGTGGCACAGATCTCAAGCCTGCTGTCCTTTGGGGTGCAGCAAGAGCACTTGGTAACGGGGAGCTGAGGTGTGATCTGCCCTGCCCTTTGCTCTGGAGCCTGCAGCTGGCTCAGCCTAATACATGTTCTTGTATCTTGGCTGCCTCACAAATGGATATGATGCTTGGGTACCTGCAGATAAAGCAAAGCCTCCTTGAGTTCAGCTACTCCAACCTCAGTTCAATGCAGGCAGGAACAGTTAGTGGTTTTTAGTGAGCATTTGGCTGTAGATCCAGAGTTGGAAGCCCACAGCTGCCCTGCAAGAGCTGGTGGGTAAACTGAGGGCTGTGGTCACTCAGTGTTTTAGACTGTGTTTTAGAGTCCATTCCCGATTCTCCTGTATAAGTAACCCTCAAATTGCTTGTATGGACGCTTCCTTGATCTTCTCTGAGGGGAGCAGAGAGATGTGATGTAGACAAAAATGGCTATCCCACTGCAGAAAATCTGTTTTCATCCAGTCTGTTTTGTTCTTGCAGACATCAAATTTGAATTTTTGAAAGGGAATGCTAAGCTATGCCCCTACAATGTATGCTAAAGCAAAGGCAGCAAGTAGTATGCAAAAGGTTTGTGTTTTGGACAAGTTTAGCCCAAACTTAGTTCTGGCAATGCACAGAGTAATCTGTGCTGTAAACCAGCTGCTAACTGGGGGAGGGATTGTGGGTTGCTTAAGAAGTGACTTTACAAGTTCAAACCTCTTGGGTAGCTGGTGAAGCAAAACCTGGGTGTGGGCAGGGGGAATGAAGCAACACCTGGGCTCTGCAGTGCTTTCCAGGACACAGGGATTAAAGTACACAGTTGTAGCAGATGGGAAGTGGGTTTTTAACAGGGGCTATCCCTGTGCATTATCACCTGGAGAGCAGAAACCCCTGGCATCTGCAACAGCCCAAGTTACTGGTTCTGCCTTGCACGATCCCTAATGCTGGCGTAAAGAGATTCTCAGCTCTGGATCTTTTCAGTGTCTATTAAATAACTAACATCTCCAGTTACTGAGCAGGAGGCCCTTTTGCTGTGCATCACCTTGCTGCACCTCAGCTTCTCTGGACTGTTCTCGTGTCTCCTGGCTCCAGCCCAGAGCACTGTTCTGTTACTCCTTGTGGGCAGCCCTGTCTGGCCCAGCCTGGCAGCATTGGAAATAGCTTAGCTGGAATGTTTTTCTGCATAAAGCTGGAATTTTTGTGTTGTGTTTTTTGGTTTTTTTTTTTGCTCTGTATGGGAAGGTGTGAGCAGGAGGTGCAGGAGTGTGGGTGAAAGCTGTTGTACACCCTGGCTGAGTGAACAGCAGTAATTGCTGACTGGGGGTGGGCAGGGATTCCAGCCCATAGTCACCCTGCTCAGGGTGCCCTGCACAGGAGGAGGGAAGTACAAGGGATGCATGACTGACACTATGGTCTTGCCTGTGATGGGGCCAAGGCAGTCACTGTCTAGGGGAAGCAAGCTGAGGAACAGTGTCCCAGCCCTGGACCTGCCCCATGTGGATGAGACTGGGAGCAGGGAAATACTTCCTGTGGTGGTAGCTCTGAGAGCCATGGGGCTGTATCATCATTGCTGCTCTGCCCAGATCCTAACCCTAACCCTCTGCCTGCATGGCAGACATACACCCTGGTCTGTGGGACAAGCAGGGGTGCCCAGGGATGGTAATCTAACAGAATAGGAGATGGCAATATATTTGAAGGTGTAGAGAGTAGAAAGATGGCTGACTCTGGCTTCTGGGCTGGGAAAGGATAGGAGTCCTGTGGATACCCAGAGAGGGCAGGGACAAGGGTCCTGGAGCAGCTCTGGTTACACTGTGACACCATGGCAGCAGTTGTGTCATCATCTATGCCAGTATTGGGTCCTTCTGAGCCCCATGCACGGTGCAAAGAAGATGAGCCATTCAGCTGGAGCCTGGTGATCATCTGGGCCTCTTGCTTTAGCAGCTGAGCCTTGCCTTGGCCACCCACTAGTATCCCCATGCAGAGGTTCAATAGTGCGGTCACATCCAGGCCTCTGGGAGCCTGTGCCTGCTCCCCCAGATCTGGACCCAGGAGTACAGGCAGGGGCCTGAAGCAAGGCACTGAGCCCTGTCACCCAGCCTGCCTTCCTCAGAGTTCTCCATTCCACTGCTGGCAGTCCTTGTGCCCCAACGCAGAGCCTGTGACCTGCAGCACACCTCTATGCATGTTAGCTCTTCTCCAGAGATCGACTCACAGACAGGCAGAATCTCAACTTTGGATTTAATTTAAGAACAAACAAACAAGACAAAACAAAACTAGCAAACAGAAAAAAAAAAAAAAAGAAAGAAAGAAAGAAAAAGAAAAATCAAACCCAAACCAAAACAGCACGTTGCAGCAGCCCATCTGATAATCAAGTGCCCCTGCCTGTGCAGCACCACCATTGCTCACTTGACAGCCATGCTCCGCACTGCTGCCCTGGCAGCGGCAGCAGGTGGGAGTAGCAGAGTCCTGCCAGAGCACGGCTTGGCCAACACTGCCTGAGGGAGGCGGCCAAGGGGAAACCCCAGAGCTGTCCTCACTGCCTCCCTTTGGAAACAGCCCAGACCCACAAGTAGTTCCATTCCTTCCAGAGGAGGACCGCTTGTGGGATGGTCAGAGAACAGGAGCACTCCCCCTATGAAGACAGCCTGAAGGAGCTGGCCTTGTTCGGCCTGGAGAAGAGAAGGCTTCGAGGAGACCTCATTGAGGCCTTCCAGTATTTAAAAGGGGATTATAAACAGCGGAATCAGCTTTTTACTCAGGTAGATAGTGACAGGACAAGGGGGAATGGTTTTAAGCTCAAGGAGGGAAGGTTTAGCTTAGATGTCAGGGGAAGCTCTTCACAGAGAGTGGTGAGGTGCTGGCACAGGCTGCCCAGAGAGGCTGCGGATGCTCCGTCCCTGGAGGTGTTCAAGACAAGGCTGCATGGGGCCCAGGGCAACCTGGTGTAGTACCAGTCCTGAAGGCCGGTGGCCCTGCCTGTGCCAGGGGCGTGGGACTTTATGGTCCTCGGGCTCCCTTCCATCCCAAGCCGTTCTACGATCCTACGATCCGGCCGCACCTCCTCCAGTCCGCAGCCCCACCCCGCGCTGCCACCGCGCAGGCGCCGAGCGAGGGGAAGATGGCGGCGCCCGTGGACCTAGAGCTGAAGAAGGTAACGGGCGACCGGCTCTGTCCGACGCGTCTCTCGGGTCGCCGCTCCCCCCTCCGCCTCCTCCCCGCCCCCTTCAATCTCTCTCCCCGCGGTTCGGACTGGTTCGGTCCGCCCCTCGGCGCTCGTCTCGGCCCCAGCCGCTTGATGTGCGTCTTTGCTCCCGCAGGCCTTTACGGAGCTGCAGGCCAAGGTGATTGACACACAGCAGAAGGTGAAGCTCGCCGACATCCAGATCGAGCAGCTGAGCAAGTCCAAGAAGCACGCCCACCTCACCGACACCGAGATCATGACGCTGGTGGACGAAACCCGCATGTACGAGGGCGTGGGCAGGATGTGAGTAGCAGCCCCGCGCGGGGTCCCACGCACCGTCCTGCGCTGGAGCCGTTTATGTCAGGCTCTCCGAGGATCCCCAGCACGCGGCCGGCGTGCCCAGGCCCACCGCTCTTGGCGGTGTCACATCAGCACGTGGGTCTGGCTGGTGTTGCCTTGGTTCCTCAGCGTTTTGAAGTGAGCAGACCCTGACATGCACACGAGGAGATGCTTCCCTGTGCTGGATAGTTGTCAAACACCTTACACCTGAAGCTTGGTTAACTTTGGCAGTGCAGCTCTGACTGTGGCAGCCTCATGAAGAGCACTGTACAAACTTTTCCAGCCTGATGTGTATGCTTAGTGGCTATACAGCATGCTCTCTGTGTATGCTTTTTCTCTTATGTTATGAATTAGGCAACAGTGATAATTACACTTATTCAGGGCTGTGGTTTTCTAAAAGGCTGAATCTGTTCTGAGTGCTGCCTGCAGGGGTGATTGCATCTTCTTCCCCATGCTCTCCTTTGTGCTGCAGCAGACCTCTGCCTGGTTCAGCATGCTGATCCGATGAGTTCCCAGAGCTGATCTGCATCATCACATGACCTATAGGGTGAATCTTAGGGAGCTGGCAGGCTGGGAAGCCAGGATTTCACTGGCAGTTGTCAGGTGAGACCAATGGGAAAATAAAGCTGTGCCTGCGTTCATTCTGGGCAGCCTGGTCTAGTAGTTGGCAGCTCACCTGCACCAGGGGATTTGAGCTTGATGGATCTCTATGTCTCTTCCAACCTAAGCTCTTCTGTGATTCTCATGGGGGTGTTCAGTGTGATAGTCTTCTTCTGATTGTTGTAGTGTGGCTCCTGTTAATTTTTTCCAAGCAGATGAACTAAATATTGCACTTGTGTGGAGATGCTGGTGATCCTTGCAGGAGATGGCTGATATGACCAAGGCAGTGTGTAGACTGATTGTTTTTGTCACAGAAAAAGACAAACCAAGGGTAGATTCTAGAATCAACAATTTTCTTTAGAGTTTACTTTTAATCTCAAAGCAAGGTATACTTCTCCAGTATAGAGTAATTCCTCAAGATTCCTTAAAAGCATGGGTGTATTGGTCTTCATGGTTAAGTAATATTGCTTGTGAATGAGATTGTGTTTCTGTCCTACCTGAAAGACACTGTCCTGCTTTCAGCCAAGCTGCTGGAGTGTAGTTTTTTTGGGATTGTTTGCTTGCTTACCTTCCAAAGGGGAAATGGTTTGAAACTAAAGGAAGAGAGATTTAGGTTATATGTCAGGGGAAAGTTTTTCACAGAGAGGATAGTGAGGTGCTGGCACAGGCTCACAAAGAGGTTGTGGATGCTTTGTCCCTGGAGGTGCTGAAGGTCAGACTGGACGGGGACCTGGGCAACCTAATTTAGTAATTGGTGTAGTGGTCGACAACTCTACCTGCAGCATATGGGCTAGAGTAGGTGATCTGTAAGCTCCCTTTCTGCCCAAACCATTCTATGATTCTAATACGTGCTGCATGCATGGGAGCAGTACATATTCTTCTGTACAATAAGCTACTCCAGGTCTTTCTGAAAATGGAATGTTTGAGGAACGTGATGGTTTGATGCATCCCAGAAGAACTCTTCCTAGTTCCACCCTTGCTTCTATGCTACTTGGAAAGAATTATGTGGTTTCTGCTCTGAGCCCAGAGCTTGAGCCTGTTTCCTGCTTGAGAGGCTTTCCCTGCACCACTGGCAAGTGTGAAAGTCCATTTGTTTTTCCTGAACATTTACTGTAGCTAATTTTGGATTAACACAGGAATTGTCAGTGCTGCATAGTATGAGATGATTAATTGCTGTGTACTGTACATATCTGTTAGACTAGGATATCATCTGAATAGTGATATCGTGCCAAATACATTTTTATTCTCTTACTTCATACTCTTTGAAAGGCTTGTTACATAGCCTGAGACAACTACCACTGTGTTGGACTTAACTAAAGCTTAAGGTATTTGTGAACTGATATCATCATGCTGCTTTGAGAACTATGCTGAAAGCTTAAGCTTCAGAATTTTGTCCGAATACTTCAGACCTTTCCCCTCACATGATGATTTGGACCAGCTTCTTATTTACCAAAGAAAAACATCAGGGGCTAATGCTAAGACAGAGTGAGGAGATCACTGCAGTTTTTCACGACACGCCAAAACAGATGTTCTGTTTTGTTTTGTCGTTGCTTTATTGTTACTCTCTCATTTGTTGTAGAAGTAAAAATCAAGCCAACACTGTAGCACACATTTATGTTCAAGATTTTTGGTGAGTATGTTATTCTTGTGGAGATGGCTGTAATAATAGAGTTAAATTTATTTTTTTTTTTCAGAGCAACTCAATTTTTGGCAGAACCATATGTAAATGAAAGCTGAGAGAGGTTTTTGAGCGTTTATTGGGTTTAAATGCATTCCTGTTTTTCGTGTGATTCTGGGTTTTGCTTCTAAATAAGACATCACAAATAATTATAAACTTTTCTGAAGATTATCCAATGGTGTATTTTTGGATACAGCAACAAGAGCTGATTTTTGTTTGTTTTGTTTTGCTCTGTGGATATGTTTGGTGTTTGGTTCTCAGGACAGATCACTGCAAAATGTGGTAGCCGTCCTGTGCTTCCTGCTCACATTTCAAAAACTCACAAAGAACTGAAGGATTGGCAAGTATTTATGGTTTGGTTACTATCTATAGGTCAGCTTGTGAAATCTGAGTGGCCCCTATTGCCTTGGATAAGGCTTTGTGCAGGTTCAGTACTGAACACCAGCTGCTGAGGAGCTGGCAGGTGCTGTGATACTTAAATGAATCCCAGGACATGCGTGTTGCTGTCCACCTCTGGCCAATATGTATGTAAGTGTGAAGCTCCCTTATCTTGCAATTGAAAAAGTGTAGGTTTCATTTTCCATTTTGTCTGGAGTGTCCAGTTAAGCAGAAGAAAACAAAATTTGTGTCCAGTTGCTTGCAGCTGGACCACTGCTTATGCTGTGTACTGTACAAGATAGGTGTTTATGTGGAACAAAAGGCTACAAGGCATCATAAGTGGGTGGGTTCTGCCTCACTCTCTTGGCTTTGTTGTAGTCTTTTCCCCTTTCCTGAATTTTTTTTTTTTTAACTTAGTGACACTGTTTGCAGCCTGAACAGTAGTCTTTACCATGTTACGAGTAAGTGTTGGTATAGCAGTTGTAGGATCTCTTTTGAGAGCTGTCACGGAGAGCAAAAATCAAAATGAGGTGCTGGGTAACCTGATCAGAGCTTTTACAGGTGTCTGGCTCAAGGAGTGCAGTCAGTGGCAGCAGTAGTTTGCCATATTCTTGCTGGCTGATGAGAGAAAGATGTGCTTCGTCAATGATTCTCATAGTTAACTGCTGGCAATAGTGGGATCCTGGGACTTTGGACTGCTGAATTCTGTTCAGGATCAGCAAAGGAGGTTGTTCAGGTGAGCATGGACTCCCTTTCTAGCTTGGCATCTCTTGGTTTCTCAAACATGCTCTTCCCCGCTCTCTCATTTAGTTCTTGATCTGTGCCTGCTACCCTGGGCTGCTCACATGTAATCTCCTGGATATCTTGGTCTAGTTACAGCTCTCCTGCTCTACTGCTCCATTTAATTTCTCCATGAAATATTAAAACTTCAGAGAAGAATAGATTTCTGTGACCTGCATACAAGGTGTATATCTGCTTAGTTCTTGGAAGTAGTTGTATTTATTCAAATACATCAACTTTAAACAGGACATGTCAGATAAGTCAGTGTACGTCAAAAGCAAAATCAATAGCAAAAAGTCTTATAATAGATGTCTTAAAAATAATAGTTACCTTTGAAAATACGTTTTAATCAACCATGCTTGGAAATAAACGTGTGCTGCACTCTCCCACTTACCCCATGAGCACTGTGATAGAAGGTTAGTGAGTCAATTGATGCAGTTTTTCCATGATGTTTGTCTCCCTTGTCTGGAAATTTGTAACTCTCTTCAGGCATGTGTTTGCTTTGGGTCCTGGATATGTCATTCAAACAAATTAGTTCAATTTGTTTCCTCTTTATCCCTAGCATTTTCCCTGTCTTCTACCTAGGCAATACAGAGGAAGAGGCTACCTTAAGGGGGATAAAATCTAAACTTAGAAGATAAGAGTTGGAATAGAGACAAACGACAGCACAGTGCTGTCATACCTAATAACAGACAGTTCAGTCTGCTGTGGTCAAGAAGCAGTGTGCTGTAAAACAAGCACCAGAGCTTTCAAGCAGTCCTGCATTTGAATGTCAACAATTTGGATGACAGATTGCTGTGGGGAGCAAGGACCATAGAAGAGCACCTCCAAAAAGGTGAAATCCTGGGTCCCTTGGCAGATGCCATCAGTCAGACAGAATCACAGAATTGTAAAGGTTGGAAGGGACCTCTGAAGATCATCTAGTCCAGCCCCCCTGCCAGAGCAGCTCCCTAGACCAGGTTGCACAAGGGAGGCAACCAGGTGGGTCTTGAATGTCTCCAGAGAAGGAAACTCCACAACCTCTCTGGGCAGCCTGTGGCAGTGCTCTGTCACCCTGCAGTCTGTTGCTTCAGTGCTACAGAAATATACATACTACAGAACTATGAAATAATTTGGGGAATAAAATGGTTTACTTTGGTTGAAAGGGGCCTGCATAGCTCATCAAGTTCAACTGCATGACTACTTAGGGAGCTACTGAAAGTTAGAGCCTGTTATCGAGGACATGATCCAAATGCCCGCTTTTGTGCTGTGCCAGATGACTTCAAAAGTCATGGAACTTGACTGTTATACTTTCACACAAAAAATGTCAGTTTGGTATTTTGATGTACCAAGGAACATTAACATCTGGTGGATTTCAAGTACTGCACTGTGAGCCATTTCCTCCATTCCCTATGGGAACCATTGAAATCAAAGGCTAGATGCCTGGGGAAAATACTCAGTGTTATAGCCTTTCTTTTAGGCTGTAGAACTGTTTCTCTCTTTTAATGCAGGTACATGAATTTGGCTTTCCTCTGGCAGGTGAGAATGACCAAAGAGTCCAAAGAGTCTGTGTCATATACCTGTGTACCTGAAGATGGCATTGTGGATGTGTTATCACTGGCTATTACAAAGTAGCCCCAAATTTAGGGCCCACAGCTGGTGGGTGGAAATGCCCAGAGCCAGTTCCCAGTCTGATAGGCATATAAAATTTGTTTGCAGTTATCTTAATACACACAGGAAATCGAGGTCTGAATGTGCTCAGCCCTAGCTATCTAGTCTTGCTCAAAATTGGAGAGGAGGAGGCTTAAATTTATGTCCCCTACATTAAAACAGTGAAATAAGCTAGTAGGAAGCTGCTGCTGTGCAGTGAGGTTTTATTTTACATAAGTTTAGTACACAGGCACACAAACTGCTACTTGGAGAACTCCTTGAGAACAGCCCTCTGGAGTGAGACTTGGAGGTTCTGGTGGGTGGGATTCTGGATGTGAGGCAGCAGCATGCGCTTGCAGCTGTGATGCCCCATAGCTGGGGGCCATGTGCTGGGGTGGGCAGTCAGGCTGGGGCTGGGGGGCTGTGAGGGTCCTCTCCACTCAACCACTCTGTGTTGCTATGAAGCAAAGTCCTTAACTCAGAAATTCAGTAAATGCTGTCTTGAATTCTTATTTTTGTTTTCTGCAGAACTATTTGCTGAATTGACAGAATGTTTCAGCCAATTGGAATGGGGGGAGGGGGAGGGAAGGAAGGCTTTCTGGGAAGGAATGACTTTCCAAAACAGCATTTCTGGACCAAAAAAAGGCTGAATGTTAATTCAAAAAGGTTAGTTCTAGTGATTAGGAGAAAACAGCGAGTAGGGTTGAATTAGTGCTAACTAATTTAAATCTGGCATCCAGAAATACCTCTGTGTGAATGTAATGCTTGAGCTTTTCTGACTGAAACAGTAATCTTACGCCCACTTCTATGATGCTTGCTGTATTGGTTTCTTTGATGTTCTTTTGTTTTTATAGTGGGATTCATGGCAAGCAGGAGTGAAGGCTGTGTTATTTACGAACTGTGAACTGTTAGCTGGGTGTTCTCACTCCAGCATTTCAGTGGTTTATTCCTTTTCTGCCCGCATCTTTGCTTCTGATTTGGGGAGGTCAAGAGGAGAGAGAGATTTTTCCCCTGCATCTGGGGATGGATTTGCTTTTCAGGAGAGGTGCATCTTGACTTTCTTGTTTACCTGTAAAGGCTCTTAGTAAAGAGCTGCTACTGAGCAGAATAAATATAAGATTGCATGTCAGAATATAGCAGTGTTTCTATATCACTTATTTATTTACTACTATAGAACTCACCTTTCAGATCATGGAAGTTTTAACAGTAGAAGAACTTTTTTTTGTTATATTTTTTTAAATAGAAATGTATTTAGGATTGATTGAGCAGAGTGCTTGTGTTCAAACTAGCATTTTGCTTGCTTGTGTTTTCCTGGGCGCCTATTCATCTGTTCGTTTTGGTTTTTGTGTTTTGTTGTCTTATGGTTAGTTTGTTTGCTTTGTGAACTGTTCTTTCTTCAGAAATTGTGAGGTGTTCTTGAAAATACTGAATGTGTCAGAATTAGATCTGGACCTCCCATCACTGGAAGGAATTGCTTCTATTTTCTGCAGTTTGCAACTTTAAAGTTTGAAACACTGAAAAAAAAAAAAAAAAACCTGTTTGAAATGCATCTTTAGTTAGCATGCTGTACTTGTTTGAGCTTCTTTTGCTTCAACAAGCTACAGGGCATCATTGCTGCACAGTAAAACAAACAAACAAATAAAAAAAAAAGATTATAAAACAAACTTAGTGACTTTATCTTCTAATCCAGGGTTGTAATGAAGGAAAACTGTTTGCGGAGGCGAAAGCTCCACTAATATGCAGTCTGTGATGCTCATACTGTTTTCTGCACGTGGTTTGAATCACAGATGTTCCCCATTCATGTATAATGAAAAGGAGGTGGTTGTTTGTTTGTTTGTTTTTTTAATTTTTAATTTTTTTCTTTTAATTCCACTTATCTCTCTTGAGCCTTCTAAAGGAATGGATGAAGTCCTTTAAAAGCTGACCACAGTACTAGTTTGTTATTTTGGGTTCTGCTATATTTAATACACACTCTGATATATTCCTGATTTCAGTTTTTTAAAAGAACCAAGTATAAACAATGGTATAATTCTGCCATCTAGTTAAGTGTCTGGCAATGCAGAAACTGCTGCTTGCGAGCTGTGTTACTATCTTTGTGTGAGGTAATGTAATATGCTGTAGCTATTGACAGATCCAGAAACAAAAAAAAAAAAAAAAAAAAAAAAGGAAGAAGAAGAAAGAAGAGTTCAATCTGGATGTAAATACAGCCTGGGGATTGGGACAGAAGCCTTGCCTTGCAGCAGGGCAGCTGTGAGCACTGGGCAGGCTGCAGCAGCTCAGAGGCAGCCACAACCTGGCACTGCTCTTCTTTTCCTTTATCTCCTTAAGGTAAATAGGTTTATGGCTTACCAATGTTCATCTGAGTAAAAGTTCCCCTTCTTGTGGCCTACATAAGACCGGTTATGGCGCACTGCCCGTGCTGCTAATCCTGCTGCCCATGCTGCTAATCCTGCTCCCCATGCTGCTGGGCTCACGCAGGTGCAGTGCTCTCTGGGTGCAGTGGTAAAATGACACGTGAACTATAAATGGCTTATTCTAGAATGTGTTCATATATAACCTTCCCAATATAAGCTGCAGGATCTGTTTTGCTGTAAGGTATGTGCTCCTATGACAGAGAAAAGGGGGGAAGTTATGCTGAGCTATATTGGGTGACCCATTGAGACGAGGGGCTGCTGAAATAATGGCAAATGGAGGAAAATCCTCCACTACTTCAGCCCAAGTGAGCTGCTGTGGGACCTCTGTTTAAAGGTTATGATCTGGTGAATGGAAAATTCAAAATCATACTGAAAAATGCAACACCCTTGGACATAAAGGGTGGCAGCACAGACTATAATGAGTCATCGTTTTCCTTTTTTGCTTGCTTGTCTTGTTTGAAACTGGCTAACTCATCTAGGGTGCCTAAATTGAAATTTGCTGTGATCTAGCAGTGCCTGTTATGAACTGTATGTTGTTGTAGAATAGAGAATTGGTTGTAGAAACAGAAGTAGACCGTGGGAGAACAAAAGGGGACTTCTGGGTGCTTGCAATTGTGAACAGCCAGCTCCTGTTCAATCAAGCTAGATTGCTTGGGATCAGCTCATTGGAAGCCTCTCTTCCATTGGCTTTGAACAGGACTTAAAATGCATTAATCCCTTACTGAGTATGCTCAGCGCTTGAACAGCAGTGCAAGTTCAGAATTAAAAAGCATCTTTAAATAGATAAGGGCATGACTGGGCTTAGTCCAACTTTTCTTATGGAGTAGTCTAATGAAAATGCTCATCTTCAAGGAGAAGGGTATTACATACAAACAGCTGTGCTGTGCTACATCAAGGCATGTTAGGTTCCTCTAGAAATACAGCAAGTATGGTAAAATAATATTATGACTTTGCACAAAGTTGATGGTTTTCTACATAAACTTACGTTAAGATACAAAGAGTTTCCCAGATCCAATGGGGACTGGTGTTATAATCACCCTGTCTGTGAGCTGGAAGCCAGAATGAGTGGATTTCTGGATCTGCCATTCATTAAAGTAGTTTTGGAGCATTCCTACCTCTAAAAATGCCTCTCCAAAAACCTGCAACTGTGGACTGCCAGCTTCTGTCCTCCCTTAGAAATGCCTGAACTGTTACCTAAGCAGAGCAGGAAGGGGGGAAGTGCTTTTGGGCCAGGTGCCCACCACTGGGAGTTCCAGACACGAAAGCTGAGATTGACTGAAGTTGTAAGTAATTGGAAATGATGTTAATGGAAAACCTTTGCCATGAACATCACTGTTACTCCACCTTTCATAAATTTAATATTTTCTATGTCATAGTAAAGTCTGGTGTGCACTGAACAAACATCTCCATAACCTCATTCATTAACAGAAGAATATTTCAGTATCTGATACTGTGTTTTAAAGTCAAGTAAAAGTATGTTTTGGTGCAAATGAACTGAGTTATGGAATTACTTGTGTAGTATGGACATCACTTGGTGGGTGTGTATGTGTGACAGATGAAGTTAACAGCATTGCTGAGCAGTGTAACTGGAGCCTGAAAACCATTTCAGCCAGGGTGCGAGTGAGTGCTCTGCAAACTGACCAAATGGGACACAAGATGCAGAAATTCAAATTGGGGAGGAAGATCTCTTCAGAAGGAAGCAAGCAACTAATCCTGTAGTATTATAAATTACTTGCTCTGACTTAGAGAAACAAAAAACCTCATGTGGAACTAGCAGAGGACTTCAGGGAAAAGAATAGAAGCAATTGGGAATATTTAAAGTGAGGTTTCTCTTTCAGTTCTCTTATGCTCTATTTTTGTTCCTCACATTTCTCTTTTAAGAACCAGCAGTCGCTGGGATGCCAGACCGTGTAGGTACTGCCAGTTCAAAAATACTTGGCTGTGTTTTAGAGCTGTTCTTGTTGGCAGCCCAGATCTGGCTGAGCATTGCTGTCCTCAAAGACCCCAGTCCTCTGTCACTTTCTTTTGTAATTATGTATTTGTAAGCACTGGGTGAACTCCTAAGCACTTGGAATAGGGCATATTCTGCTCTGTTGTTACTTGCCATTCCCTTTTAAATGAGTGAGCAACTGAGACTGGTTCATTTTGAGCCAGATCATAGAATGGCTTGGGTTGGAAGGACCTTAAAGATAACTGGTTTCCAACTCCTTTGCCGCAGGCAGGGTTGCCAGCCAGCAGAGAAGGCTGCCCAGGGCCCCATCCAGTGATAGGGCATTTCTGGTATTTTTAACAGTCACTAAAAAGCTCACTTGGGGTGATTGTTTGTTAAGCTTTGCAATTAAAATGTTCAGTGATGCTGTGTTCTGAATCAGTATTTCACATTCTACAGTGTAGGTGTCATGTTTGACAGGCCTGCTGGTGTGTGCTGCAGTGTCGTCGTGTAAGCAAGAACTTCATTTCTGCATGACATGGATGGCTGCATTGTTTTCTGTGGAATTAAAAGTCGTTTGTGCTCAAGAAAACACTGTGGAGCCTCTTCGGGTGGAAACCCTTCAGCAGAGATGTAGCTCACTTTATTACAAGTGCCCTCTGGCACTTCTTACCTAATGAACAGAAATTCCATGCTATTTCAGTTACTTCTTAAGTCATGTTACTTCGTAAGGTAGAAACTTTGGGTGGGATGATCATAAGGTGTGTATCCCAAGCTTAAAGCTAAGACACTGGTGAGTTTGTTTTTTTTTTTTTAAAGTGAAGCCTTATACTTAAATGTTTATTTGTGGATGTGGCTTTGCAGCTTCAGCTTTGAAAATGCAGCCTTGGACAGTTGTGGGGCAGTACTTGTGAGCATTATGTTGAGGGCTTGATGACCTTGTGACAGGAAATTAAAATGGATTACACGAACTGCAACTGATGTAAAAAAAACTTTTGAATGATGCTTCTGTCTAAGCCAGGGACATTTGATGAGTGGACACAGGTTCCAGTCCACTATTTTGTGGCCAATAAAATTGGAGCTGTGTTTGCGACTAACTGCCCACGGGGGTTGTCACGTCAGTGCTATATTCCTGCTTCAGCCTTCCATCTTCAGTTTTCAGCTGAGCATCTGTCAGAATGTGGTGGGAGGGAGGTGATGTTCCCAGGTGTCAGCTGCTGATGTTTTAGAGTAGCCTGGGGTCAGTTGCTGTTTGTTGGAAGTGCCTGTGATAGTCATGTTGGTTCCACCTTGGAGGTCTTCTCAGCTGCAGCAAGGAAATGCATCAAGCTGTGTCAGTAAGCTTCCTTATTCAGACATTGCTGAAATCAAGATACCATCGACAGTGCTGTACAGTTTGGGGAAGGATGAGGAGGTATTATCCTCTTTGCTGCTTCTACTACTGCTCATGACCAGAAAAAAGGAAAATTCACATTCATAACCAGTCTATGATGTGAGAAAGGACCTTGTTTTCTGAGGGTACCTTGCAGCTCTGCATTTTTCACTAATGACAGCTAGTGCAGGAGCAAGGCACAGTGTTGTTTTCACCCCAAAACCCTGGGGGGATGTGAAATCTCATTTCTTTGTGGTATATTTTTTCTGTGGTTTTTTTTTTTATTCATTATGCAGATACAGTGTAGGAGCGTCAATGTGATGATGCAGGTGATTATTCTGAAAAGCAGCTCCCGTCTGCCTGTCTGCAGCGTTTGCATCTAACAGAAGGGTGGTGGTGGATGGGACTTCCACAGGACTGAACAAGATCCTCATTTTCTGTCTACATGGTGGTGTGTGCTGGAAGCTGGAAATGTGACTGCTGCCTGAAAGGGGGAAGGGGAGAACTGAGGGGAGAGCTTGAATGTGCTGTGTTGTAAAGAATAGGAACAAGTATTACAACCAAGATGATACTAGTGGAGAGACTGGAAAAGAATGAAGAAAGATTTGAAAAAATTCCAGAGTTGAAGACCTAGCAGAAATTTCTGTAGAAAAGACAAGGTGGAGTGGAAGAAGGGAGAGAAAGGTGAGGAAAAGGATGAAGTTAGTGCAAAGCACAGTTAATAGCAGCACTGAAGAGTTTTATTTTACAGTTTGCTATAAAATAGTTACAGTTCCATTTCAGTAAATTTCAGGAATGGATATGGCAGATAATTTTCCTTTTGGCTACTGTGTTGCTGGTTCAGATTATACTGAATTTCAAGATAAGCAGAGCGGATTCCATTTATGAATCATAGAATGATAGAATGGCCTTGGTTGAAAAAGGACCTCAAAGACCATCTTATTTCAACCCCTCTGCCATGGGGAGGGTTGCCAGCCACTACACCAGGCTGCCCAAAGCCACATTCAACCTTGTCTTAAATGTCTCCAGGGGTGGGGCATTAATAACCTCTCTGGGCAACCTGTTCCAGTGCATCACGACCACCTGAGTGAAAAATTTCCTCCTAACATCCAACCTGAATCTCCTGTCTTAGTTCAAAACCAGTCCCCCTTGTCCTATCACTGTCAACCCATGTAAGTAGTCATTCCTCCTCCTGTTTCAGGTACTGTAAAACCACAATGAGGTCTCCCCAGAGCCTTCTCTTTTCCAAGCTGAACAAGCCCATTCCCTCAACCTTTCCTCATAGGAGAGGTGCTTCAGCCTCTCCTATCATCTTAGTGGCCCTCCTCTGGACCCGTCCCAAGAGCTCTGCATCTTTCTTGTGCTGGAGGCCCCAGGCAGTACTCTAGATAGGGCTTCACAAGAGCTGAAGGGCACAATCCCCTCCCTCTCTCTGCTGGCCACCTCTTTTTTAATGCAGCCCAGGATACAGTTAGGCCTCCCAGCTGCAAGCATGCAGTGCTGATTCATGTCCAGCTTCTGGTCCACCAGGACCCCCAAGTCCTTCTCCACAGGGCAGCTCTCCAGGAGTGCTTCCCCCAGTCTGTATAAATACCTGTGACTGCCCTGCCCCGAGTGCAGCACCTTGCACTTGGACTTGTTGAACCTCATTAGGTTCACACGGGCACACTTCTCCAGCCTGTCCAGGTCCCTCTGGATGGCTTCCTTTCCCTCCAGTGTATTGACTGCACCGCTCAGCTTGGTGTCATCTGCAATCTTGCTGAGGGTGCACTCGATTCCATTGTCTGTGTCATGGGTGAAGATGTTGAAGAGCACCGGTCCCAAGACCAACCCTTGGGGGATGCCACTCGTGACCGACCTCCACCCAGACACAGAGCTGTTGATCACAACCCTTTGGCTGCAACCAGCCAACCAGTTCTTAATCCATCCAACAGTCCATCTTTCAAATCCATACCTCTCCAATTTAGAGAGAAGGATGTGATGAGGGACCATGTCAGAGGCTTTGCAGAAGTCATGGTAGAAGGCATCTGTCACCCTTCCCCTGTCCACCAATGCCATAGCTCCATCATAGGCGGCCAGCAGATTGGTTAGGCAAGATCTGCCCTTTGGTGCAGCCGTGCTGGTTGTCTTGGATCACCTCTTTGTCTCGTATATGTGCCTAAACATGGTAACCAGGAGGATCTGCTGTGTGATCTTCCCA
Source organism: Callipepla californica brunnescens (assembly GCA_023055505.1). Classification (NCBI taxonomy): domain Eukaryota; kingdom Metazoa; phylum Chordata; class Aves; order Galliformes; family Odontophoridae; genus Callipepla; species Callipepla californica. Next base: position 882,657 of record JALIRH010000014.1, read on the forward strand.
GCCACACAGATGAGGCTCACCAGCCTGTAGTTCCCTGGGTCATCCTTGCTCCCATTTTTAAAGAAAGGGAGTAATGTCTCCCTTTTCTCCAGTCACCAGGGACTTCACCCAACAACCATCATTTTTCAAATATGATGGAGAGCAGCTTGGCAACCACATCAGCCATCTCTCAGAGCCTGGGGATGCACATCATCTTACATGCATCCAGTTTCATGAGGAGGACTCGGACTTGTTCCACTGTTACAGTGGGATGGAATCCACTCCTCTCACCCACACCTAGAGGTTCAGGGTCCTGGCAGACCTGGTGAGCCGCACCACCACCAAAGACCAAGGCAAAACACTTATTGTGCACCTCAGCTTCTTCCGTGTCTGAGGAAGCCCGTTCTCTGTCCTCATTAATCAGAGGGAGAACACTCTCCTTGGTCTGTTTCTTCCTGCCTATGTACCCGTGTACCTATAGAATCCTTCCTTGTTATTTTTCACATCCTTCACCCATGTACAGCTCCATCTGAGCCTTGGCTTTCCTGATCTTATCTCTGCATATGCGGACAACATCCCTGTATTCTTCCCAGGCTACCGAGCCCTGCTTCCACTTCCCATACATTTCCCTCTTTTCTCTCTGTTTAAGCTGCAGATCCTTGCTCAGCCATGCCAATCACCCACCTCCTCTGCTCTATTGCTTCTGCTGGGGTATGGAGAGCTCATGAGCTTGCAGAAGGATGTCCTTGAAGAGCTATCCTTATGCTCAAACAACATCTTCCAGACCCTGAGTAAACCTGTTAATAATATAATTTGTCATTAGAGATGGCACTGCATACTGATTGGAGGCTTTGCTGTAGTAGATAAGGAATGCATTTTGATTCTGCACTGTCTGGAGCTGTTCACAGTAAGTGTTAAAGCATGAGCTCTTGTCACCTGGAAGGATGGTGTTGATCCAGATGCTCTGTAGTGCTAGGGTAGACCTTGACCTCATTGGTATGACCCACAGTGGCTCCTTCTCAATCCCCTGGGAGACTTTCTAGTTAGTGAAGGGGCTGACCCGTGTCTTGTGCATTCCTTATATCTGGAAGGACATGGAGAGTTCCTAAAATTCACCTGAACTTAGTTGTTCTTTACTTCTTTGTAGGATGCCAGTGCCATGTTCTTGAGAGCTGCTTTGGATGCTGTTGATTTTTCTGAGCAGGTCAGGTGACTTTTATATGCTGGGTAACAGAACACCAAGATTTTATAGAGGCATCTTTCAAAGCCCTCGTGGAATTAAGAAAAAAAAAAAAAAGCAACCAGAAGAAGTGGAAACCTGTGGCCACAGTTTCAGTTAAACAACAGTTTCCTACCCTGTTTAAAAACAAAACAAAAAAAAATCAACTCTGAGTTTAGAAAACAAGGGAATTTGAAATTCAATGAGCGTGCACATTAAAGCCAAGTCCTGAGCAGCAGGAGCTGTGAAAGCTCAAAGGTGGTTAGACATGGCTCTCTCGTGGCCTCTGAAAGCACTTGGCTGTGTAGTGTAGTGTAGTGTGCACTTGAACTCTGTTTCTGTAGTACAGGTTTGCATAGGTTATGGTGATATGTGAATTTTAACTGTTGAAAGAATCCTCCTTGACTGTATTTCCCTACTATTATGTATAATGCTGTCATTGCTAAAGATCTCTTTGGATACAGGAACAAGATGTAGGAACAGTGTAGGAATAAGAAGGGCTTCCCTTGCTAGGTGTGTGTATTCTAGAACTGCTTTTAAAATATCCAGGGCACAATTGTAGAGGACAACCTGTGAGCATTCATTTTCTTCCTCCAGAATATGTGTGGCAGTTCTGCTGTTGTGTTGTTTGCCATCTGGCTTAGTATTTCAAAGGCCTGCTGTATGTATTTTTTGAATGTTAATATAGCTCTAAAGATGGAAGATTGGTAAACATTACAGCGCTGATGAACAGAAAGAAAATATGGAGTTTTTAACCGTAGAAATTTTTATTTGGAGTTTTTAAATAACAGTAAATTTTTAGTAGCTGGCAGCAAGTTTTCCAGCTGATTTTTCCAAACCTCTTGGGCAGCCCATCATGGTTCTTTTTTCTGTCCCTATCTACAACATGGATGAGAGTGAATACTTCTCAGAGGTCATTGCAGTTTAACTCAGTGTGCAGCTAAGTGTGCAATAGTTAGATTGGTGTTTTTTCTAAGGCAAAATTCAACATTTTTTTGTCTCCTTTTTCTTGTAGGTTTATTCTTCAATCTAAAGGAGTAATTCATAATCAGCTTTTAGAGAAGCAGAGAATAGCAGAAGAGAAAATTAAGGAATTAGAGGTAAGTTTTTGGCTAGTAAAGATGATGAAAACAGAATATAGAAGATCAACAAGGTATTGTTACATCACTTATTTTTATGTGATACCATTAATTCTCAAGGACTGTAACTGCAGGGGAACATGAGGGCTGTTGCAAGTAACCTACAAGTAATTGTAGTTCCTTGGTTTCTTTGCTAGATCTATAAACTTTGTGAGTGTTAAGAAGAAAGCAGATAGGGACTGATAGTTCTCTCTGTGTCCTAATATGAAAACTGGATGTTTGGGATTCAAGTGGAATTAGTAAGAGCTAGCTTTGAAAGTAGTTAGAGGATGTTTAGAAGTTACTTGCAGCAAATGGGTGATGGAAAGCTCTTTGCCCTATTAAAAGTTTGTGTTGGAGCAGGATAATTTGCATATATTCAAGGAAGAGAAATCTTTTGAGCATTACCAAATATGTAGAAATTGCATCCTATTCAGGAAATCCATGAGCTAAAAATGTCTGGAGGCTGGGAAAGTATTAGGAGGAAGTACCATATACACTTACCCTGTTCTTAAACTCTGCCCTGTACATCCACTTATGGCTGCTGTTGAAGACTGGATCCTAAGGGGGATGGACTTTAATGATGTAATCAGAGTACTCTCGTGTTCTTGTGGAGGGAACTCTTTCTGAGGTAGAGAAGAATGGCTGAGACATACCAAGTAGTGTCTATACTAGTTCCAGCTGTTTGAACAGGCTATCGTCTGGACCTTGAGTATCTTCTAGTGGCCCCATGTACAGTTTACAGTTCTTTGGATGTGTTTAGAGTGTACTTCTTCCAAGGCCATTAGTGTTATTTTTTTTCTTAATGCTCCTAAAATAGAATTAATACATAACTGTGTTCCTTAGCTTTTGGGGAAAGACAGCAAGGAAAGACTGAGTTGAGTCAAGCTGCTTGTCTACTCTGTTAATGTTTTGGAGAAGGTGAGCATGCAGACCAGGGAAGTCAGGACAAGCAGCAATAGGAAATAAGTGCTCAGACAGGACTGTGCAGTCTCTATTGTTTCCTGCTTGAAGTACAGCAGAAATCAAGCTGTGTTTTTTTAATTTCTTCTTAAAACATATTTTGCCATCAGAGCTATAAAGTTGTGTTGCCTGCCATGTTTTCTATGTCAGATAATAGGGGGTTCTGTGTATCTGGCCACCAGAACCTCTTCTACACAGGGAAAGTAAGTACTTCATGGATAGACCATATATGTCAGGTAGTATTCATCCAGACAGGGCACGGCCCTTTTTGTGCTTACGTGATTAAAAGTGATTGTATCCTGGCTACTCTGGGACCATCCCAGAAAACAGTTGCTTTGAACAAAACCAGCGTTGTCACTGAAGTTGAAGAACTTAGTAGCAGCATGCCTGTGTTTGGAACTGATTGGAGTGTGTTTGACAGCTTTGGCTACTGTACTCTTCAGCTGTGCATCTCAGATTCTTCGTGTTCCAATGATCTTACCTCCTGAACTTTCAGATCGCTGAGTTCAGCAGAATGGATGGAATTCCCCCTCGCAGATAATAACCTCTGCTATTCTTGCACTCAGCCTCGGCATGCTTGCTTTACAGATGTGTTTTTACTGTTTCGTAGCTCCCTGTTGCCTGAGTCTATGGTTATGGTCACTGAATTGCAGTTCCCAGTAACAGTGATTGTTTCAAAAGGCAGTAGGAGTGGGGAGGTGGTTGCCATGAAAGCTGGTTTTCTGTTTAATAATACAAAGCAGGGCTTGAATTGCCGAAACTTTTGACAGTTTATTTTAAATGAACAAATCCATCTTTTAACTACAGTTTCCAGCTGTCTGGCAGTTTCATATGAAAAATATTCCTTGGACTTCAGATTCCCTAAGGAAGAGGATTAGACTGACAGTTGCTGGAAAGTAAGATTTCAAGGGAAATACCTCAGTCCAAGTTAAGGGAGCACTTACACAGGAGTAGAGGATTTTTCTGTCCTGAAAACAAGTAGTGACAGAAGGAGGAAAGTATGTGAAGCTTTGTGACCTTGTGCTTCCAGTACATTGTTGTAAAATAAATATGAAAGATAACCAGGTTAAAATATCGTTTCATCAGTTAAAAAAGCTGGAAAAAATAAAGCTTATTTTTTACATTAACTACCTTATTACTCATATAGCCTACTTTGCGTAGTTGAATTAAGCTGGTCAGAGAAACCCTCCGATATCCATGCTGTGTGACTTACCTGGTTGCTCTCATAGCGTGAGCTGGAGGCAATTACAGAGCCATTGCCGAGGTATGCTGAAATATGCATTTTTGATACAAACCTGAATTTCAGAAATGCTGTCACTGCTAGCTCAGTCCCATAAAGTTTGGGCTCACAGCTGAACTCTTCTTGTCAGCTGTGTAGCAAGGAGAACTGAGTGCTGGTAAACTTTGAAAACATGGGCTTTCATCTGCTTTCATTATCTTGTGAGCTGGGCTTCCTGACATTCACAGTTGTCAAAATGAACTTTGAAAGCAGGAAGGAGTTTTGTGTCTGCTTTGGGAAGTTTGTTTCTCTCTCCTCTGATGATGATTGCAGTCATTCTCTTTCCCTAATTCACCTCTATTGTTTTCCTCTGTTGCTGAAGACCTGCATTGCTTCTTTAATGGCATCATCACAAAAGGGCTGTGATACTGCTAGTCTGGTTGTCACTGCTGCTCACTGCACTGCAAAGGAGTGAGGACAGCCAGGACTGGCTTTGCACGGAGCGGTGAAAATAAGGCTTTGCTGGAATATGCACTCCATGGACTTTGTGATCAAAACAGTGTGAGCGTGGCTCCGAAAACCCAAAAGGGTATAGATATGCACAAATAAATAAGGGGGCAGACATAGTCTGTCAATTAATTAGCACACAAAGTAGTTTTATCCCTCTTTTTAAAGGAGGTATGAATGTGTATATGCACTCACTTAACAAACTTAACTTCACACTTTGTGTATAATCCTTTGGAATCCAAAGAGACTATCCAGGCTAGCTTACAAAATGCACATGATTGCTTACAAGCTGTGCCAGTGAAGCTTACCAAAACCTTCTTGGATCTTACAGAGACTGAGTGTATGAGTACATGCCATCACATGGGAAGCTTCCTGCCTAAGCGTAGCTATTGGATTTTTCCAGTCTTGATAATATCAAATTCTTGTTGTGTTTCACAGTGCAAAGGGTATGTGTAAATCTATTTTGAAAGCGATCTAAAGGGATGAGCCCTGACTCTTTTTAGGTCAGCAATGTTTGTGCAGTATTAAGAGAAAAACCAAGTAATGTTTTTCTTCCCTTGTTTTTAAGGAAACATGATATGTGAGGGGTGGAACAATGCTTTGTTTCAGGAAATGTTATCCATTTCCATTGTAGGGCTAGATGGATTCTGTTTTTAAATGTGGCATTTTAAAAAGAACACTCTCTGATATTACAAAGACATGGAAAATTGATTCTTCATTAGAGGTGGAGAAAGTGATTATTGCTGTGTATTTTCTCTGATAATATCTGATAATCCCCTTCCCTTCTGCTATATTCAGCATGTTTGGTCGTCAGGCGTTGTCAGACTAAATTTCTAAAAATAACAAGTAAGGGGGAGGCTGCACTGGGCTGCGTTGTTGACTGTGCCACTGAATTTAGCTCCTTCGTGCAAAGGACAAAAGTAACCCGCAGTTTTCTTGTGGAACTGGATTTGGTTTTAAGGCTCTGCCCGCACCACTGCTGTGTGCCTATTTCCCATGCAATTCTCTACACGCTTTTATGGAGTCTGAATGTTTAAGGCTGTAGGGCTAAAGGTTGGTTGGTATCTTCTCTGTCTGTTAGAAGTTGAAAATAAGATGAAGGAAGGCATACCCAAGCGCTAGGGGTCCTGAAAAGAATTTCTGAATTAAAGTACAGTGCCCAGTTGCCCCATCCTGTGCAGACTGCTTCTTAACCCTTGGTCATGATTAGAAAATAACTGCTTCTTGTTTAAAGGCTGTTCATGGAAGGGCTGCTTCCCGCTAAAGTTAAAATGCCATTGAATTGCAGTGCTTCAATGTAAAACATGTGAATGCGATTCGTGTCAAAGGACACAGAGTCAAAGATACTGATACAATACCTTTAATTCCAATCAGTAGATAAAATTGACTAAAGGAATAGAATTTCCTTATAAGGCATGAAAGGATAAACTAGGAACAGAACTCTATCTGCATCTCAAACACTAACCCTGCAACAGAAGGTGCATTCCTCAAACCAAAGGGTGGCAGAGATAAGCATTTCAAACACAGACCTTGCAAGACTGGCCTGGAATACACAGATGGATGAATCAGAGGGCATTAAGGAAGACAAACAGCCTTCATCCCAAAGGCCACCTGAAGGAATGTGCAACCCCCCTAGCGACTGGCCACACAAGCATAGAAGAATAAAATGATTGACCAAGAGGAGGAGGGGACTTCAAGAAATTTTAAATAAGACACTGTATAAAAGAAGAGGGAACCATCTTCTCGGTGTGTGTCGTTGGTGGAGCGGAGACTCCCCGGCACACCCAGTGCTGCTTGCTTATTGCTTTTCACCTTTTGATTGTAATAAAATATTTTAAAAACTCCGATTGGACTGTGAGCATTTATGACATTCAAGGTGCTTGGATGTCAGATGTAACAACCCATCTTCCCTGCTTTGCCTGGACACAAACCTGCTTGTGCTCCAGCTGTCCTTTCTGAAATCCTTGTATTCTGGGAGCTTTGGAATGGCCTTGCTGCAGCTCTGTGGTGCAATCTCTGCACCCCTGTTCTTGCTGAGCAAGCAGAGTGTCTGCTGGCTGCCACAATGCAGTATTCCTTCCCTGGAGGAGCTAAGGCTGAAGCGGGTGAGATGTATCCTGGTAGCAGTGCTAGAGTCTGAGAGCTGGTACTTAGTATTCTCAGTGTAGGCATGGCGTACTCTGTGGCAGTTCTTTGGACAATCCTTTGGTTTTTGTGCTGAAGCTGTGTGTGTGGAGGCCAATTCAGCGGATAGCTTTAATGATGTGCAAACAAGTCTCTTTGAGATGAGTGGGACGTCCTGCAGACTGCTGGGCAACTACCAGAAGTTAGCAGTTGTTTAGGACGGTTTCTTCCTGAGATTTGCAGCATAGGAGCACTCATCCTGCAGTTGGAATGGATAGGCCAGTGCTTAGGAATGTGTGGTGTGTTTCTTAAATAAATGGGAAAATAAGGAATGCTTGTGTTTGGCCTTAGGGGAGAAGCCATCTGTGCTTTAGTCTAGAGCTGATTTTACTTTGGAAGTGGGTGCTTTTTCATATTGCATTGCCGGCATATATCCATATGCTCAGGACATGATTTAAATGTGTTATCACAGCAGCAGCCCCTTGCTTCTAAGGATAGCCCAAAGTATGCGTATGGAAGATGTCAGACCCTGACTTGGTCGTGGTCCTTTTGGCATTAAAGCTTCATCACCTCCAAGGAAAGTTGTTGTGCTTTTGTCCCCATTGCTTATCCAGCAGCCTGAATCACTTGGGTGCTCTTATTAGCTCTCCCTGGCCATGAGGAGGCCTTGGGTCCAGGGTAGAAGCTTCTAGAAGTAGTTTGCTGTCAGCAGGGGGGCATCCACAGGTGCTCTTATAGGAGCACGGAGCACCGGCAGAGCTGTTGGCATATATCTGTTCTCCACTGGCAGGCTTGTTGTGAAGAAGGCAGTACTGAAGCTCTTTATTTTTATTTATTTATTTATTCCTGGCTTTCTTATAGCACAGGAGAATTGTTCTTCTTTGAAAAGGGAAATACTCTGAACAATGAGCAAAACAAGCCTTAAATGATGAAAAGGTTGAGACTGTTGGAGCTAACACTCTTGGGACAGAACCTTCTTAATGGAGAAGTCCTCCGACACTGGACTGGTGCCATACAAATTTAAAGTAAATATTAGACATGGGTTATGCTGCACTAGTTCTTTCTGTCCCCTGGATTGACTCTGCTGGTGGGAGCCTGAGTAACATGCTTACACCTTGCTTCCAAGGTTCTGAATGGATCTGATGACTTCTTTGTTTAAAGCCTCACGGTCTGTCTTAAAGGTCACTTGTGAAGAGTGAAGAAGGCAGTAAGAGGTTGCTTTCTTACAGCCTACCTGCTATCTATTTTATGTTCTTTTTCTTCTAACCAGATCACGTAATTTCACTCTTATCTCAGGTAAATGAAAGCTGGTTGCATGCAGTTAGTATCCTGTGGCTTTACAAGGGAACAAATGCTCTTCGGTAATTGCAAGGAAGGTGTATTTTAATACTAGTCCAGGTCGCTGTGCTAGATTTGTTAGATAAAGATCAAATGGGTATGTGTTCTGCTCTGAAAACTGCTTAACAGGCTGGTCATATGTTAAGTAGTGCAGAAGTCACTAGTTGCAGAACGCCAAGTTGTAACCTCACAGATGGAGGAGAAGGAAAATAATCAATTTAAGAGGGAATTTCCAGCTCTCAGAAAGGATCTCCCACGAGCTCTGATGCTTATGGGGCTGAAGTTTTTGTTTGCAGCAGTTGCTCTCAGCATGAAGTTTTCAACCTTCCCAAATTTTGCAAAGAACTAGTTAATTAATAATTATTTGTTACTCTCCATTGCATGGTGGACTGCAAAGTAAGCACACAAACTAGATGAAAGAACAAAGGCCTCGTGAAGGGCAAACTGGAATTTGACAGCTTTTTTTCTCCCTGCTATTCCTGCCTTTATTTTTTGTTGGATAATTGTAGATTTTAAAGGCAGGATAATAATTAATATGTATGTTGATTGCTTCCTTTTAAATCCTTCAGAACCTTGTTACAGAGACACTTGCAAAATAAATTTATCCCAGAGCTTGCTTTGAAATTTTTTATTTTGTTCTGATATAACAAATCTAGTGGAAAAAGCTTTTCTAAACAAACTGTGCCAGTGAACTAGCATTCCTTTGTCATTCAGGGGAAAGTGAAATACATTATATGGTAATTAAAAAAAAAAAAACACTTCTTCTGCTGTCAAAATGGTTTTGTCCATCCAGGAGCATGCATTTTGTCATCAGGGTCTGAAAATGTTGCATGTTTCCTCTGCTTAGCATTAAGCTGCTCTAATGAATCATTAGAACATGAAATTGATAGATAAAAGTCTTTCTTTGTCATTTTAAACCAGGGTCTGATTCATTGTCAAAGTTATTCTTTGTACTTAGGACTGTGGAAATAACCAAAGCAACAAGCAGAGCTGGATGTGGGTCCCTCTCCAAATTCTTCCTTGCATGAGTAATAGTTAGTCACAAACCCAGCATGGTTTTGCCTGCCTGAGTCACGCAGCCTCAAGCAGTTGCTCCTTGCTGCCCTTTGTGCCTGGTGATTCCAAGGCTCTGGGCAGGGGGATTACACATACCTGCCGCCCCCATCTCCTCTGTCTTGATGGTGGAAAACAGGAAGCAATTATTTGGAAAGCATGCTGCTGCATGTGGGAGGCCTGACCCAGCCCTGAGTCAGCTTTGTAGAGCCACACCTTGCTCACCAGGTATGCAGGAGGATGTTATGACTTCCTGCTGGCCCTGTGCTGCTGCCGGATGGTCTGCCTGAAAATGTGCTTCTGGAGTGGACATGGCCATGTCTTCCCTTCTGCCCATGAGACCACAGGCATTGGCTGGGGGTGGTGCTGGCTAGTTGGATGTTCACATCTTCTGTTTGCTGACTTTCTCAATCTTTCACAGTTATGGAAGTAATTTTTCTTCAAAAATGTCATCCTTTGGCTTGAACTGTAAGAGCTAGATGGAAATCTGGTTTGGTTTTTACAACAACCATGGTGGTAGCAGGTGCTCTGGTCTGCCACACTGGCTCTGCAGGAGTGTGAAACGGAGACACAGAGCAAAGAAACTTAGCGTGTTTTTCAAGAGGCACTTTGCTGAGGGACATTTTCTCTCAAGCAGAACATGGGGATTTCAGCACCGGGGTGAGTTTTTTCCTCAGTTCTCAGTATATGTCATGTCTGCAGTCATGAGTCTACCAGGAGTGTGGTATCGGGCCTGGAGCAACATGCCTCTGAGAGCTGTCCTCTAGAAGGATGATTTTTCCAAGAAGGGGTGTCCCAATGGGTGTCTCTGCATGGTGAATATATTTCTGCTGCCACCTGCTGAAATGTTCTCCATCAGCTTTCCCTGGTAGCCACGACTGGGGTAGGGTACACAAGTTCACTGGAACAATCTGTCATTTCCCAGTCATGGAAAGCACCTGTCTCCATCTCTAATTAACACGCTGCCATGTGGCTGACATGATAATTATGTGTGGCATACCTGGGCTCTGGTGCAGAAGGCTGCTTGGCACGTTATTCATTTGCTTGCCCATTACATTGCCCCTTCTCTTGGAGAGCTGCCTCCCTTGGTACCACACTGGGAAATGGTGAATGTTTTCCCAGAGCATGTGTATCTCAAAGCACTGCAGATATGATGTTGGAAGTCCTCCTGGCAGTGCAGTAGGTGGGACCAGCTATCAGGATGGGGGCAGGTTTGCGCCAGCATTCCTTAAGCTGAACAGTGGGCCCAGGTGAACCTCACAAAGTACAATAAAACTGAGTGTATGGTCTGCACCTTGGTGCCAGCAACCACTGCTGTTAGTTCAGGTTTTGAGGGATGAAAGAATTGAGCATTAGCCCTGCTAAGAAGGACTCAAGGGTACTGTTGGATGGCAGCATGAACCAGCACTGTGCCCTTTCAACCCAGAGAGCAAACCTTACCCTGGGTGCACCCAAAGCAGTGTAGCCAGCAGTGCAAAGGAGAGGATCTGTTCCATTGCTCACCACTGTGAGACCTCACCTGGAGTGCTACATTGAGATGGGGAGTGCTCAGCATAGGAGAGACACGGATCTGTTGGAGCACATCCAGAGGAGGGCCACAGAAATGCTCCCAGGGATGGAACGCTCCCCTACAAGGTCAGGCTTAGAGCTGGGGCTGTGTAGCATGGAGAAGACTCCGGAGGACATGAAAGTGGGCTTTTGGTATCTGAAGGGGCTATAAGAAGGAAGGGGACAGACTCTTTGGCATGGACTGCTGCGAGAGGGTGAGGGAAATGGTTTCAAGCTAAAAGAGGGGAGATTTAGATTAGATATAAGGAAGAAGTTTTTTACAATAAGGGTGGTGAGGCACTGGTGCAAGGTGCCCAGAGAGGTGGCAGTGCCCTGTCCCTGCAGATGCCCAGGGACCAGCTTGGTGGGCTCAGAGCACCTGGTGGAGCTGTGGGCATGTGCACTGCAGGGGATTGGACTACATGGCCTTTGGGGGTCCCTTCCAACTTGAACAGTTCTATGATTCTGGATCTCCTTCCTAACTGGAGCAGCCTGTGCTGCCACTCTGTAGTTCAGATGGCTTGAAAGTGATAGAGCATCCCCATTGCCTTGCGGAAAGAGTAACTGAGGGAAAACCCAGGGACCTGAATCATCATTTTTCCTCTTGGTGGGTGGCATAATCGTGCTGCTGTCAATGGCTGTCATCAGGAACCAGCTGTGATCCCTTCCTATTGCAGTTCACTTAAGCAAACTATAGGCAACTTCCTGAGAGCAATAACCCTTCTGCTTGGAAAGTCTGAAGTACATCTAAATATTTGGTGGTTGCTGTGTCATTACCAGTGTAAGTGTTCCACGCCATGCTGCAAGGTGGGGCTAGGGGAAGCATGGGCTGTCCCAGTGCTGTCCATGTTTGTGCCTCCTGATGCAGAATGGATGAGTGCTGTTCAGCAGATCCTCCTTACCATGGAGGAGTTTCAGGTGGAAACCTCATTGAGAACAGTGTATGTCTCGGGCACAGTGAGACTCTGAACAGGAGAGCTGTGTGCTGTGGTCCGACCCCACAGCACAGCCCATGTCCCTGTGGGGAAGGGCTCTCTGCCGAGGGTGCATTCCCTGCTCTATCATGCCTGCTTTTCACTTTCCCAAGAGTGTGCACACAGAGCTTACAAGGAATGCCAAAAATGACTTGATTTAACTTTGGGAGATAGAGAGACTAAGCTAGCAGGTTTATTGAGGCTATCACAACATTAGTGTTATCAGGGCATCTATTTGAAGCACGTGCCTGAAGACTCCGGGACATTCTTCCACAACAGCCTTCTTCTTGCATGGGAGAGGTGTGCCAGGGAGGCACTGGTAGGGGCCTGAACTTGTATCATTCTCGCACATTGGGATTTGTAGGAAAAGAGTTTAAAAAAATAAAACAATATGAGAATGCATATCCACAGAGTCATATGAGTTGGAAAGGGCTTCTGGAGCTCATCTCCTGACTGACCCCCAACCTGCTAAAGCAGGATTCTGACAGCAGGTTATACAGGAGAGCATCCAGTGGGTTTTGAGTATCTCCAGAGGTGAGACTTCACCGCCACTCTGAGCGACATGTTCCAGTGCTCTGTCACTCTCAAAGAAGTCCTTTCATCTGTTCAGGTGGAACTTCCTGCCTTTCTGTTTGAGTCCATTGCCCCTTGTCCTGTTGCTAGGCACCACTGGAAAGAACCTGACCCCCCATTTATGTATTTATAAGCTCTGATAAGATCCCCCCCTTGACCTCCTCTTCTCCTTGCTGTGGCCCTGATCATTTATGTGGCCCTCTGCTGGGCTATCTCCAGCAGCTCCTCATCTCTTCTGAACTGGAGAGTCCAGAACTGGACACAGTGCTCCAGATGTGGTCTTCCTAGGTCAGAGTAGAGGGGGAGGATCACCTCCCTGAACCTGCTGGCTGTGCTTCTTTTAATGCACCCCAGGATACCAATGGCATTCTTGGCCACAAGGGCACACTGCTGGCTCATGGCCAACTGTTGGCCACCAGAACGCCAGGTCCTTTTCTGCAGATCTCCTCTGCAGCAGCTGAGCCCCTACCCTGTACTGATGCTGTTATTTCCCTTAGATGTACTTGATCTTGTTGAACTTCATAATTTTCCTCCCCACCCAACTCTCACCCTGTCCAGGTCTTACTGCATGACAGCAGTCTTCTGATGTGTCAGCCACTCCTCCCAGCTTTGGATTGTCCAATATCATTTCATTACCCGATCTTTAAAATTGCAGGGGGATGTTTTCACTTGAGTTTAGGCACTTCATATTTCTGTTTGCAGGCCACAAATTTACATGCTGAGGTGAGGAGGCAGAAGTAAAATTATTGAGCAAATGAAGCAGGAACTGAATGATAAACCGCTGTCTGAAAAAGGACAGCACCTGTGAGTGCTAGGCATAGCGCAGCCTGAATAAATTTTAGCTTCTGTCCTTTGGTTTCCTGCTGAGCACAGCAGTGCTGTGGTGGCTGTTGGAGCTGATTGTGCCGACTCCTAACCCCTGCACGGAGCTGCCAGCCCTGGGCAGCGCTCCGGAGGCAGAGGTGCCCCGATCACAATGCTGTGTGAATACAGTGCTTTAATCATCTGAGTCTGATCCACAAGGAGATGATGAATGTTGGTTTTTTTTTTCTTGCTGTGGAATCTGTGGGTGCTGGCTCCTTAATCTGACAGGAATGCACAGTCTGGATGTGTCATCGTGGACAAAGCCTGGCTCTTGCTTGCAGTGTGATGCAATAGCAGCGGAGGTGGGAGTTTCATGCTGTGCTGGGAGGTCACTGCCTACGTCTGCTAACCACACCGGTGGTTCCTCAGGGCTGTGACCTGCAGATGTATTTGCACTAAAGCCAGCATTTCCACAGCAGCTGCTGAGAGCACATAGTGTGGAGCTGATCAGGGAGCAGATTGCAGGTTACCTGTGACAGGGAGCAAAGTGAAAGGGAGAGCTGTGACACAATGTAATGACAACAGCAAGTACTTAGGATGTTACTTTCTTAGTATGCACAAGCACCTGGGCACAGGTGATGCAGTGAGTGGAGCCTTGGAAGTGCCATCTCCTTCAGTCCCCAACTGAGGCTGGTCACTGAGAGGCAATGGGAGGACTGATCCTGTGAACAGCTTCATGAGCAGGAGGGATGTGCTCTTCTGCCTGAAGAGCAGGTCTGTGCATCCTGGCCCTCTTTCTTGGTGCCAGGCTAGTGGTTAGTAGTTCCAGAAAGCAGATTTAAGTGAATTCATGTTTTCAGGGCTAGCTTTTGGAGAGATCGGCAAGCCTGTGGTTTGCTATCCTGCCAGTTTCCTGGCTGGGGAAGAGAATTTGTTGGCTACAAGGTTAGTTTAAAGAAATTATGAAACTTCACACATTAACTGCACTGGCTTTTTGGGAGCACTTTTTCCAACTCTGCTCTCTCTCAGCTGCTTTCCATATAGCCTGGGCCCTGCTAGCTGCAGTGGCTGCAGTGGCTGTCTCACGTGTTCCAGTGTGAGTGGCAGTGCCATTCCTGTGCAAGGGAGCAGCTGAGTGGAAGGGGGTGGAGCAGCTGTCTCTGTAGAGATGGGAAATGGTGGGTGACAGCGTGTGATGCTGTGGGTGCAGGAATTTGTCCTGTTCTGGAGCGGGGCAGCTGGTTGGATTTCAGTCTGCGTATTGACCGTACTGCCCTCTTGTAAATTTGTTGCTACAAATCCTGTTATGCTCCTGCATGCATTCAGCTGCCGCCTGTGCTGCCTTCTGCTCCTCCTGCAGCAAAGGCTTCTTGCACACCACTGGGTCTGCAGCCTCAGGTCATTCTTCCCTGTGTGGGAGATGCTAGAAATGGTGATCACTGCAGTATTCTGAACCCCTGGGAGCAAAGAGGAGCTGATAGAGAGCAGAGCTGGAGAAAGTGCTTCCAAAAAGCCAATGCATTTAATGCCTCCAAGAATGCAGTTTTATAATTCCTTTAATGCCATGCACCATCAGGTGCAGGAATTGTGGAGGTGGGGTCTGGTAGGCCACAGACGTTTCTCACATACCTAGCAGCTACTGGCAGCCCAGCAGGGCAGGCCAGGCTGGAACAGGCTCAAGGATGACTTCAGAGCTGTGCTGCCAGCCCCACATGGTGGCCTGGATGGGCTGGGGATGTGTCAGCCCAGCTGGCTCACAGCACTGCTCCCTGGGAAGGAGCATCAGAGACACTTAGTTTCCTGTCTAGACCCCGGTAATTGTGGTAAGAAGGGGATTGGTGCAAGTTCCTGCTCCCTCTCCTGTGATTACCTAAGCAGAAGCCATGCTATAGCTCCATAGGAACACTTTGCTTCTGCCACGCATCTTGGAAATACAAATCTCTGGAATCCTGGCCTACTCAGGGCTGCCAGCATCCCCCAGCAGCACAACCCTGCATAGGGATTCACATGGGCACAGTTCCCATGGCAGCAGTGTGCCAAGCCTGGTTCCTGCCTGAGCCCCTCGTGCTCGGGGAGGAGGGCCTGGAGTCCCTTTCCCTGTGAAATCCCTCAGTGTCACGCAGAGCAGCATGAAAACAGCGGTGGCTGGGGACGTCCTGCCCTGCTTGTGCATCAGCGCAGGCAAGGCATCCGAGCAGGGACCCACGCCAGGCCGCCTCCCAGCAGCTTCCTAAAAAGCAGCTCTTGTAGCAAGAGACATCCCACGTGTCTGGGACCATGTCAGGGAGACAAGGAGCCCTTTGCTGTACCCCCTGCCCTAGCTGTTGTTAACAGCCTTTACTGTTTAAATGTAATTTCTTCAGTGTTTAGAAATGGGAGTGGAAGGGATGTCCTCACGGCATGGGAATTTCAGGCGGTGTATGGAAGGGTTGCAGTGGGTCAGCTGTGGGAGCGCGGATGGCAGCAGGACTGCACTGTGCGTGAATGGGTTTGCTTCTCTGTCACACACCCCAGCTCCCTGCATTCTCACAGCATTTAGTTGAGGAGCACCCACTTGGCATTTTTGGCCAGCTTTCTGCTGCTGACAGTCACTGTCCCCTGGCACACGCCTGGCTCACCCTGCCCTCCACCAGCAGCGACGTGCCATGAGTGCAGACCAGCACCAGCTTCTGGTGGCCATATTGCCCATCTCCCATGCCATGCCTGAGCCCTGCTGCTGCTCTGCTCCAGTGAGGCAGCGCTGGGGGTGAGCACCCCTAGCAGCACCCTTTTGTCCAACCCCCAGCATTGGGGTGTGCCTGGGCAGTACTGGGAGCAGCACAGCTCTTCTTACTGCTGGTGGGATTAGGAGGTCATTCACATTGTACTGGGTTCCTCTGTCTGTGGTTGGGAAGTGGTTCGATAGAGATGAGCCATCGCAGCCCAGAGAGCAAACCATGCCCTGGGTACACCCAACGCAGCACGGCCAGCAGGGCAAGGGAGGGGATCTGTTCCTCTGCTCTGCACTGTGAGACCTCACCTGGAGTGCTGCATCCAGATGGGGAGTGCTCTGCACAGGAGGGACACAGATCTGCTGGAGCATGTCACAGAAA
The DNA here is from genome assembly GCA_023055505.1 of Callipepla californica brunnescens. Taxonomy (NCBI): domain Eukaryota; kingdom Metazoa; phylum Chordata; class Aves; order Galliformes; family Odontophoridae; genus Callipepla; species Callipepla californica. Next base: position 899,168 of record JALIRH010000014.1, read on the forward strand.
TGGGCCACAAAAGTGCACCCAGGGATAGAACACCTCTGTATGAAGACAGCCTGAGAGCTGGGGCTGTGCAGTATGGAGAAGACTCTGGGGGAGCTGAGAACACACTTTTGGTATCTGATGGGGCTGTAAGAAGGAAGGAGACAAACTCCTTATCAGAGTCTGTTGTGTTAGGACAAGGGGAAATTATTTCAAACTAAAAGATTCAGACAGATATAAGGAAGAAGATTTTTACAATAAGGGTGGTGAGGCACTGGCACGGGTGGCCCAGAGGGAGAGCCAAGTGCAGATTTTCCAGTCACCTAGGAGAACCCAGAATAGCAGGAAAAAATGCTGCCTCTTGAATTCCTGTCTTAGGATACATAGCTTCAGTCTGCTTCCCTGCCAAGCCCAGGATAATGAGATGATTAAAGAAACATACACGTTTTGTGGTGACAGCAGGGGATTTCTGAACACACAGCAGATAGAAAGGAGGGTCCGGTTTCTGAGGCTGACCTGCTGGGAAAGACCTTCTTAACCCTGAGTGTGAAGGGGTTTCAGTGTCACTGCTGATGGCAGCACAAGCGTGTTGTGGTGCATTAATTTATCTCTGGGCTCCAAACAGGATGGGATCTCATCTCCTTTCATTGCTGCAGTTGATTTAGCAAACCCTTTGCAGCTCTGATGTTGATACAGCCCCGCAACTCTGAGGAGGTTTCAGAGGTAGCAATACTCAGTCTGTGTGACCGCTGCCCAGCCAGTGGTTACCCAGGCAAAATGCTGACACTTCCAGGATGTCTTGGGATGATCTCCCTCCTGGGGAAGTGCCGTGTTCCTGCACCCTTGGCTGTGTTAGGTCTGTGCCTTGGACATGCTCACTGCTGCTGGTGCCAGGCCAGACATCAACTCTCTTCTGGGTTTCTGCCTTGCAGCAGAAGAAGTCCTACCTGGAGCGGAGCGTGAAGGAAGCAGAAGATAACATCAGGGAGATGCTGATGGCCCGGAGGGCACAGTAGATGTGAGCTCCCATAGGGCCACAGATGGACCTGTGCCACCATCTGGGTGATGCTGGCAGCTCTGCTGTGATGGCTGTTATGTGGCAGATTTAATAAACCATGCTGCAAAGCCTGTGTCGGCTCATTGTGTCTCCAGCTCCCTCTGTCATGTGGCAGCTGCCTTCCATGTTGAGCTTTGAGGAAGAAATGAAAGAGGGACAGGACTTGGGGTGGGTGCTCTTGGGGACATCCTGCCTTCCTTGCTTCCCCATTGGATGCTGGTGGACACTGTGATCTTAGCAAGCCTGCACTGGGGCCTCCCACTTTCCCCTACTCCTGGCTGCTGTTGGATTTTTTAGAGGTTTCCTCTCCCACCAGTATCTTGCTGGGAAGTCACAGTGACCGAGCTGTGCTGGCTGGATGGCCTTGCCTGTCTCAGCACCACGGCTGGGCACTGCAGAAGGCAACCCAGTGCTGCTGCTGGCACTGTTGTGGTCTGGGCCGCTCCTGTTGTTGCCTGTGCATGCACGCATGTGTGCATTTTTGTTTGCTACATCCCACCTCCAGTCCACATTCAGCACTGCTGCCCACTGGCACTAGCTTGCTGGCTTGGCAGCTCCACGCAGATGTGATGGGGCGAGTGCATCATGAGCACTCTGGTTCAGGTGCCTGTCTATGCAGGCCCTGGTCACAGAGCAGGCCTAGCCTGGGCAGGGGAGCTCTGTGCACAGAGCTGGGGCTGAGCTTCTCACTGGTGCCAAGACCCACCGCTGTCCTAGCACGGCACTAGAGAAGGCTTTGACCTGATTGCTGCAGTCCTGATGAAGCTCTCTCTTCTCCAGCACTGGCAGCCTGATTTCTCCCCGCTGTGGCAGGCAGTTTCTGAGCTCTACATTAATCCATTGTTTCTTCCCCACTTATTTATCTCCAGTCCAGCCAAGGGTCTGCAGCAGGGCCAAGATGGAGCAGCACGCAGTGAGGAGATGCTGGTTCACATGGCAGCAGAGCGCTGCCTCCCCTCAGCCCTCTTTCTTTCCAGGACCTGCCTGAGGGTCCTGGGTCCCAGCAGGTATCCAAAATCCATCTCCACCCTCTCAGCATCCCATGGCAGGAGTGGCCCTGAGGAAGCAGAGGGCCTGATGGGGCAGCCCTGTGTGGGGCAGTGGTCAGTGCTGTCATAAACAGGCACTTCACCCTCCTCCTCCCCACCTTGGCTGCTTTCACTGTGCTGCCACAGCTTATGCAAGAGATTTCTGCAGAAACCCTACAGATGCTGGGAGGAGCAGTGCCAGACACCCTACGTCAGGCCCCAGCATGGGGCAAAGGCACATACTTCTGCAGCAGAACTGCTTGAAGCCAAGTCCAGCATTGCTGCACTACTGTCAGAGCATGCAGGAGGCTAAGAGACAGCAACAGGGAAAGCACACCCTCTACGGGACAGATTTATTGAAACAATTGCAACCTAGCGAATAAAATCAACTGTTGGCTTTAATTATTGCGTAGATCTTCATTAATAGACTAGGAAAATTTCAACCAATGAATATACATTTCATCAGAGTGCTTTTGGCTGAAATATACCATAAGCACATTCTTCAAAGTTACAACAGAAGTTACAAGTTTTAAAAACGTTAAAAAGGGATTTTCCTTTACTAAAATAAAGGAGAGCATCCACCCACCCCAACAAGGTGCTAGGATTGACAGACAGGAACTCTTGGCTGTGCAAAGCAGAGCGTTGATTACAGTAACAGAAAGGAGTCAGGAAAGGAGTGAGGAGACTGCATAGCACTCGTGAGAGGTACAGCAGCTCCGGTGGCTCAGGTCAACATGTCCCAGAGGCAGCAGCAGCAGAGTGCGGTCCAGCACGCCGTCAGGCAGGCGCTCTCGCCCGAGTCATCCCTCCGCCTCTCCTCCACGACATACACTACGGGGACAAAAGAATGGTCAGTCAGTGCCCACATGCACCCGGCACTCAGAGGTGGCCCACCTTGCTGGGGAGAGCTCTGCAGCAGGGAGCTGAGGATCCTTCAGCGGAGCCTCCAGCTCAGGAAAAAAGGATGGGAAAAATTAACTGATAATCAATTAAAATAAATTTGGGTAGCAAGGAAGACAAACATTTCATACCATACCTTTCCTCTCTCTCCCAGGCTCAGCATCACTAACCATTCTACCTCCTCCTCCCTGCACAGAGACATAGTAACAGTGAAGGGCAGCTGCTGTCAGCACACAGCAGTTCCCCCCTTCACTCACTCTTCAGCCTCCTTGCACCTTCCCCTGCTCCTGCCAGGAGATGTGAGCTGTGTGACTGCTTGTGCAAATGGGGAGCTCGGGGTTCTTCCCTGCAGCTTTGGCCCCTGGCTGGGGCCAGAAGGAACTTCTGGTTCCATCTGTTCCATCCCTGGCTCAGGCAGGGACACCCAGGTCAGGTGCCCAGGGCCACACACAAGCAGCTTCTGCACAGCTCCGAGGACAACACTCTGCAGTCTCTCACTCCAATGCTAGTTGTCTACACAGTAGAGAAGTGCTTTCTAATAGCCAAAAGGAACCTCCTCTTTGTGCCCACTGCCTCTTGTCCTGGCACTGGGCACCATGAAGTACAGCCTGGCTCTGTCCTCTCTGCACCTCCCTTCAGGTGTTTATAGACATTGATGAGACCCCTCTGAACCTTCTCTTTTCCAAGATCAAATGTCCCATCTCTCTCAGCCTCTTCTTGTAGGGGAAGTGCTCCAGCCCCTTCATCACCCTCACAGCCCTTTGTTAGCCTCTCTCCAGTAGCCCCATGTCTGTCTCAGTTGCCCTGGACCCAGCTCTCACGTTGTGGCCTCGTGAGAGCTAAGCAGAGGGGCAGGACCACCTCCCTACCCTGCTGGCAACACCAGGCCTAACACAACCCAGGACACTGTTGGCCTCTGCAGTATGGGCGCATTGCTAATTGCGTTCACCTCAGGGTCCTCCCACACCCCCAGGTCTTTCCTGCCAGGCTGCTTCCAGCAGGGTGCCCCATTGTGTCCTGGAGCCTGGGCTTGCTCCTCCCCGCGGCAGGGCTCTGCCCTTCCTCTTCCTGAGCTGACAGAGGTTCGTGTCAGCCCATGGCTCCAGGCTGCCCAGGGCCCTCTGGATGGGAGCATGATATTCTGGAGCACCAGCACTCTTAATCTGTGTCACCTGCAAACTTGCTGAGGGTACATGCTGCCTGATCAACCAGAATGTTAATGAAGATGTCACGCAGGACTGGACCCAGTACTGTTCCCTGGGGCACATCACTGCTCACTGGCCTCCAACCAGACTTCATGCCACTGATCTCCACCCTCTGTGCCTGGCCATTCAGTTACCTCACTGTCTGTCCACATAGCAGTAGCTTCTCTATGAGAATTTTATGGGGTCTCACTAACCAAACCCACTGCTCTGCCTTTATCTACCAGGCCAGTCATTTCAGCACAGGTCACCAGGTCTGTCAGACACAACTGTCTTTCTTGCTCCAGCCTTTTTCCTTAGTCTGTGGGAGGTGGGATTCCTGAGGGTCAGGTTTGCTGGTAAATACTGGGACAAAGAAGGCATTCAGGACCTAAGCCTTTTCCCTGTCCTGTGTAACCAGGTTTCTCATTTAATTCAGCAATGATCCCACACTTTCCTTAGTCTTCCTTTTGTTATTAATGTTCTTAGAGGCTCCCTTCTTGATATCTCTGGCCAGATTAATCTCTGTTAGGGCTTTAGCTTTCCTAACTTCACCCCTGGGTGTTCAGACAATATCTCGGCGTTCCTCCCAGGTTCGTCTTTTCTTCCACTCTCTCTGTCACTCCTTGTTCATCTGTGTAGGCACTTCATCTCCTGGCACTTCTGCCTGACTTCCTGTTCTCTGGGATGGATCACTCTTGAGCTTGGTTGGAGGAGGTGATCAAAAATGAACCATCTTTCTTGGGTCCCTCTTCCTTCTATGGCCTTATCCAGGCAGACTCTTCTAAGCAGGTCCTCAAAGAGGCCAAAGTCCGCTATCCAGATGTCCAGGGCTGTAAGCTTATTGCGCGCCCCTCTCCCTGCTCCAAGGAACATGATCTCTGCTATCTCATAAGTACTGCAATCAAGGCTGCATTTGACCTTCCCATTCCCAACAAGACCTACTCTGCTGGCAACTGCCATCCAGCAGAGCACCTCTTCTCACTGGCTCCTTTGTCATCGGAGAAGGGTCTTATCATCAGTGCATTCCAGGAACCAGACTGCTGCGTTGTTCCTCCTGCATATATTGGAATGGTTGAAGTCCCCACGAGGACCAGAGCTTGTGAATGTGAGGCTGCTCCTATCTGCCAATAGAGGGCCCCATCGGCTTGTTTTGTGCGGTCAAGTAGTCCACAGCAGAAGCCTGCTATAATGTCACCTACCCCTACTTTGCCTTTAATCCCAGCCCAGAAACCCTTGACTGGCTGTTCATCCAAGCCCAGGCAGATCTCCATGCATTTCAGCTGTTCTCTCACATAAAGGAAAACTACATCTTTTGCAGCCTGTCCTTCCTAAAGAGCCCCTGTCCTTTCACAGCAACACTCCAGCCACAGACACAGCAGCCATCCCACCACATGCCCCTGAGCCCACTTACTAGACCCACACCACAAGGTCTGTTAGCAGGGGGCTGCAGGGTGTCCTCTGTAAGCAGAGCCCAGCACTGCCCCACATAAGAGCAGAGCTCCCACTGCTCCCAAGGGGACATGACACTGCCGGAGCTGAGGCGAGAGCGATGCTGGGGAAGGCAGATTTAAAGGAAGGAAAAAAAAACTGCTGAGCAGCAGCATTTGGAGAGGAATTAAAACCATGAGGGAAACAGCCCTACATACAAACAAGTCAGTGCAGGAGGTGCTGCAGGCATGAAGTGAATGTTCCCTGCAGACCCAGGGAGGCCACGGCAGAGCAGGCTGTCCCCCTGCAGACTGCACAGAGCAGATCTCCACACGCAGCAGGGGCATAGGGTGACCATGAAGGACTGGTTGAGACTAAGTGTTCTGGGCTGCTCACGAGCCCTGCTCCTGGTTCTCCTGCACCACTCTGAGGAGGTAGAAGATTGTGGATGGGAGTGTTTTAGTCTGCTTTTAGTTCACACTGCTCAAGTCTGTTATCAACAGGCAATCATGACATTAACCTCCCTTACAGTGAGTCTGTTTTTCCTATGACAATAAATAGTAAGTGAACTCCCTGTCCTTATATAAACCTATGAGCCTTTTTCCATTATATTTTCCACCTTCTAAGGAGGGAGAGTAAAAGCAGTATGGTGGTACTTAGCTGCCCATAGATGTTAAATCTTTGCATGCCAACAAGATTATAGCCCTGTCAACTGCATTCCAAACTTGGCTTGCTCATTCCCCATCCTGCATGCACTTGAAGCACTCTGTGCTCTGGTTCCATTAATTTCCATATTGCTTGTTTCAGATGGGGGCTGTAGAGGTGGCTCTGTCAGCAGTGGCACATCAGCACTCCCAGCAAACAGCATTGAGAGCAGGAGGAGCTGCCTTAAATGCAATTTCCCAGAGGTGGCACCAGCTTCACTGATGCGCTCAGCTGCACCCTGCAGTGAGTCCATTGCAGAACCTTGCCACCTCCACTCATACAATGAGGCAAAAGCCCTGGGTCTGGAGTAAGAGAAAAGAGAAAAAAAAAATGCAGGTGGGTTCTTTGCCACTGGGTCACTTTCACACACAAGTAGAAAATACAATTTTAGTACAAGATGACAATGATCCACCAGCTGCCAAACTGCAGGTAAGAGAGGCCAGAGGCAGTTTTCCAAGGGACACCAACTTGCATAGCTATAGTGTACTTGCATTTGTCTTTACTGGCAACACTTAAGTCAGCTTGTTTCCTTTTAGTTCCTCCTCACTGAGATTAGAGATCACACCTGAAACAGCAGCACAATTTGAAGGCAGGCACATAATGTTTCTTGGGTCTGTTTTGTTATAGTCTGCATGAGACACACAGGCAAACAGTGGTCTGGGTGGCTGAACGCATAGGGCTGACAAGCAGAGATTGGGGCAGGAAAAGCTGCACCTTGTCAGCCTGGTGATACTTCATCCTGCTATCACTGTATTTCACATGTGGGACACGGAGTGGCAGAGCCCAGTAAAAAATCCCAGGTATGTACCTTCAAGCTACGGCCTGCATCCCCAGCCTCAGGCAGTCTCCCTCTCACCAGATGCAATAAGAGGAAGCATCTCCTGCCACACAGGCATGGCATAAACCAGCTCCAGCAGAGCCCCTGCACAACTCAACAAAAGCATTACATTCCATTCTGCTCCTCTCTCCATGACTTCAAAGCTGTATATGAGCAACCAGTTCCAGTGAAAGGCGCCCTTGCCCCAGCAATGGCAGTGTGAAAGCACTCTCTTCTCCAGACAGCCCTGGAAGCAGGTGGCTGCATACTGTGCTGGAGCAGATGTGCCTCGTGCTCTGCTCCCCCAGGGGCAGCACCTGCCTGTGATCCTACTCAGCCCCACAGAGCTCACATATGAACATTCCATCCCTCAGAGTGAGGCACGCAGGCTACAGAGCAGTGTGCAGCCACGGGGCTTGTGTGGGGAGGATGAGGCCATGTTGCCCTGGGGCAGGCAGCCCCTTCCACGGCAGCACAAAGCACAGTGATGCCTGAGCCCAGCACCCCAACCTTTTCCAGGGAGCCTCTTTTCACCGCTCTGAAAGGGTGGACCACATGATCATCTCACCTAAAGGTGGGAAATCTACTCCAAAATCAGATGGGACTTCCGTCAGTCCCTTCCATCCCACCTGCCCACTGCCAGCCCCTAACACATACATGAAGACCTGTAAAAGCTTCTTGTTTGCAAGCATGAGGCTGGGTGACACTTAGCCATAGACAGCATTTATGTCAGCAGCATGCTCTCTACAGCCTGCTTGTTCCTACGCACCTTGCCAAGTAGTCTGTCCCTGAGCAGTGGGCTGCAGCACCATCTGCTCAGCTGCTAGAAATGGGAAATGTCCTCTCTTCCCAGGTGAGGAGCTGGCTTCACAGGGCTGCCCACACAGGTTTGCCTTCCATCCCCAACCAGCACTGCTAGGGAGAGCTGGACAGCTGGGCCTCTCGTCCGCTCAACTTCCCCAGCAAAGCAGCATGCTCCCCAGCAGGCAGCACCCAACATCGATCCAGGTTCTGCCCTTCTGTGTGGCACAAGACAGAGCTGCAATGAGCAGTGAACCCTGCCCCACACCCCCACACAGTGCTTTTGTACTGACACTGTCACAGGACCAAGCCACTCAGTAAGGAGAGCAGCAACAAGTTCAGCTTGGAATAACTGAAGGAAGGAACTGTGTTTCAAGCTGGGAAAAGCCTTCAAGCTTCCTCCCCTCTTCCCGCCCCCCCACCCCCCCATGGCAAAACACTTCCTGAGATATTAAACAAATTGGCTTCTGCAGATTTAGGCCTGCGCAATGGCAGCTCCCCATTCCGGACAACAGTCACCCAGGTGGTTTGTGCTGGATGCTGCCTCTCAGCATAAGTAGGTGACCACAGCTCTGCTCCTGTCTCTGCAAGTCAGTGCTGGCAGCTGCCTGCTGGCACTGTGACTCCAGCAGCTTCTGGAGCAGTGGGCACACAGCTGGCACCACACAGGCTGCTAGAGAAACTAAAACTGTGCCATATGCAACCACGTTAAGGAGCTTTTCCCTCCCAGCAACCAGCTAGGAATGGGGCTCGCTTTTAAGGTGAAGGCCATCAGATTATTCCCTTGCAGCTATCAAAACGCATGGAGTAAAAAACAATCCAACAGAAAAATAGACAAACCATTCTCAGCAGTCTCTCACTGAGCTAGAAATACCAATTCCCTGTTTCTAGGCTCTGAGCAACTAAACATCAGCTTCAAAGCACTAAAACACAGGGAAAGAACCCAAGGAAGGTAGGAGTATGCCTCATAGCACCTCACTTGCTCCTCCAGGGCTGTGCACATAAGGCACAGAGGATCCCCTACAAACAGGGTGCTTATAAGGCAGCATAACAAACCCATATCCAAAACACCACATCAGCAACATGAGCCGCTCAATGCCCTCCCATAAGCCAGCAGCTTCCCAGCACTCTTGTTGCTCAGCAGTCTTCTATTAGCAGGGCTGCTGCAAGAACTGCTGACAAAAACCAAACCCTAAATATGTCAGCTAGGGACCAGCTGTTTCTGTACACTTCATGTCAGAAAGTGGGATGCCTCCCAGCTGAAGCCAGTCAGCTTGCTGTAGAAAGCGTTATGGAGACTTCATTAGCTCATTTGTGCCCCATTTCTGCCCAAGGTCAGACACCCAAGGATCTCCCACACCACACCAAAGTCCCTCCCGCTATAAGCAGAAGCCCAGGAGCACTCTGGGACAGGTGGCCCAACAGAGAGTGCAGACAAGAGCAACTATTTTCAGAAGCACTCAAGTTGTTTTTTTGGGGGTTGTCTTGATTTTTAAAGGCTCAAATTTTCCACTTCTATTGCTCTCTGTGGAATAGGATGGGACAGGGTATAAACCAAGCAGACCCCTCCCATCTTCTAATCTACCTTGGAGACTGCAGATCACAATGACTCACAGTTGTCCTGAATGCAGCAGCACTCCCTGTAATCACGCAGTACCAGTCTGCACAGCCCAATGCAAATAACTCCCACTTTGTTTTAAGAACAAATACTACAATACCTTGTTATTTCATGTATAGTTTCCTTTATCTTAAGCACACTCATTTTGTTTCTTCTCATACCTCATTGATACGTTAATCATTAGCTCCGGGAGAGAAAGGTGCAAGCGGTGTTTTTCACCCAGTTTGCCATAAACCAAAACCATGACCTCAGACTCCATTGCTCCTTACCCCAGTGCTTCAGGGGACCTACATGGGCTGAGATGCGGTGACACAGTCTCTGCCAGCACAACCAGACCACACTGCAACTCTGCTAAGGCTGCAACTCACCAGCACGGAGAACCCCCTGGAGAGCAGGCAGCGCCTTGGGAGGACAATGAGCTCCTCCAGACATTGCTGCATACCTCTGAAGCCCCGGCCCTTGTTGAGGTATTAAGGTATGGCACCGAGGCATTCTTCAGGCAAACCTCTCTTCAGGCACCTATGAGCACAGCTGCCAGGGAGAAGCAAGGTACTACTACTTTCTTCAGCTCCAGCAGCGTCCCTGAAGCAGACCCACTCAGCACTGTGCTGATAGCTGCTGCACACAGCAGGCAATGCTGGGAGCACCCCAAGAGGAAGCAGTGATGAGCAGTTACCAATAACTGCTGTTGCAGACTGCAAATCTCCAACAGTATCTGAACAGCTGCTTGCCACAGCGACACTACTCAGAGCAGAAGTGTTCATTAATGACAGTTTTCTCCTCTGGGCGGAAGCACACAGTAGAAAATGGACCAGTAAGATTTTCTGCATTAGTGATTAAAGCAGCTTTGTCACAAGCTGCTTCTGCATCAAGAGCTATATTTTTGCTTGCCCAGACAGCCAGTGAGAAGACTGGTTTAAGAGCAAGCAGTGACTTTAACAGTGATTTCTGATAGTTAATCACTGCCAGCAGCACACTGCTACCAGTCTGTCTGTGCATCTCCATAAACCATCAGCACACTGGTACCCATGTCTTCTCAAAGTCTTTCCATTTCGGAGACAGAGTTAGCACAACGGTGTTCGCAGCAGCCAAGGGATACAGAGGGGGCAGTGACCAGAAATCCCATGTTCCTGGGCTGCTCCTTGGGATGCAGATCCCAAAAGGAAGGAAGACCCAACCAGCTCCTCAGACTGCAGCATATTCCGCAGTAAATCCCACACTGGTAGCAAGCACAGAAGAACGCGCTGCACTCCTGGGGAACAGGAGCCCTAGACCTCCAGCTGAAACTGGCATGTTGGCTCCCACCAGGATCTACACTCCTCCTCACACACCAGGACCCACATCTCCTCCCATGCCCATGTGGCCTTGTAGGCAGAGCTGGGACACATACGAAATGTCTGGCAACTTCCTGTGCACAGAGAACCTTTCATCATTCTCCTCTTTTCAGCTCTGTGCCTGTCACATCACGTTCCCTGGTCCCCCAGCTCCATCCTGACCAAAGCTTTCACTGTGTATGTGCCCTCTTTACCTACACCATATCCAGATTTCAGGCAATGCCTTAGCAGACTCTTAAAATCAGTATGTCAGAGTCAGATGTTGTACAGCAAATTTCCAAGCCAAAAAGCTTCCAAAATTGCAGAATGCTCAAGAAAGTTTCCCAGATCCCAGCTCAAATTCCAAGCAGCTCTCTTCCCTGAGTAGATATCAAGTACTGTGTGAACCAAGAGGCAGTGAGCACAGTGACATGTCCCCACATCACTGCAAGCTGGCACCACTGGGTGACCACATCCATCAGAGCAGCGAAGTCTCTCCTTCTCCTTCCTGCTAGCCAAAAAAACTCCTTGCAGTCACCCTGCAAGCTGCTGGTTCAGCCGTCAGGGAGCTGCACAGGCCATATGCTGCAGGACAATGACCACAGCATGCTGAGTGAGAACCCTCCAGAACCGTGCTGCCAGGAAGGGCTCTACAGCTCTCACAAGCAGGGCTACAGGCACTGCCCAGGAGTTGAGCATTCCTTTGACATACCCAGGCTCTGCAGGAGGCCAGCACATGCTGAACATCTTTCCAAAGCACCAGAGACATGTCACAGAGAACACACTCACAAGATGGATAAAAAAATAAAAATATCAGCTTTTCCCTCCACCCCCAGTTCAAAGGTTCAACAAACCTTCAGACCCTGCCATTTTCTTCCAAACTCGAATAGCTAACTGATGCAGAGACATCTCCCACACATCTCTGACATCTATTTTCATTGAGAAACCCTAACGTAGTCAAAGCCAGGATGAATTTTCCAGCACACCAGCAAGAACAGCACATTCCTGCTTGGGCTACCATCATTGAAAATTATCCTCACCCCCAGATTTAACCAAGTTCTGGCTTGGATGGACTTAAAACAGCACAAACTCAGTCCTACAAGGGTCCTGCAGGAGTATGTTGGGTGACAGAAAGGAGGGACAAAGGCCAGTTGTAAAGCATACTGAGCAGAGAGCAGTCACTCAGGGCAGTGGGACCATCCCCAGCAGTGCCTAGGGCTTGAGCAGCACAGCACGCAGCAGCAGTTCGGGTCAGGGCAGCTCAGCCATCAGCCCCACAACAGCACTGCTTGCCAGCAAGCAGCCTGTGCCAGCAGCATTACAGGCACCAGAAAGAGGCACTGTACAGCAGGGAGGGGGAAGAGAGGATGCTGGGTTTCAAAGCACACTGCAGTAAGAGAAGCAGACACCAGGACACCTGCCAACAGATTGTGATCAACCATTTTTTGCCAAGATACCATTTGTCCGGAGACAGGGCTGAAAGGCACAGCAACAGTTAAATGGAGCACCACAGCAGCCTGCTTGGAAAGGACATACATGAAGAGAGAAACCCTGCAAAGCTGCAACACATTGCCTTCTAAGGAAACTTCTGGAGATAGTGGAACTGAAAGGCATCTGGAGGGTGAGCTGGAGAGTCTGCAGCTCCCTCCCCTCAGCAGCGAGACCCATGAAGAGGAAGAATGTGTGCTCTGGCCCGTTTGCTCTTGCAGCTGGCCAAACATTAGGAGGCAGGCCGCACTGCTGTGCCTGCTGTTGTTAGTGCTGCAAGCACTGCTGCCACTCATCAACCTGTAGAAATCTGATTTTCCCTGTGCATGCAATAGGTAAAATGCAGTGCTGAGCTCTGTCTGCTGCCTGTCGGAAGGTGGGCTGCTGCCAGAACCTGGCTCCCACACCCAGTACAGTGTTACGGATCAATGAGAAGAAAAAATAAAAAGATGAGAGCTGGGCAAATTGCTATCATCAAACAGTGCTTTCACAGCTACGTATGAAGGATGTCATTTGTACTTTGTCCCATTACACTTCTTTTTAAAGCACATAATCAATAACAGTATTACACCACATCTCTAACTGAGAATGAGAAGGAAACACCTGCTGGCCAGCACCTCCTCCCTTACAATGACTGACAATGAATTATGCTGTAATTAAAATACTGGTAGGGAAGAGGGATAGGAGGGCTGCTCCAAAAGTAATGCACCTCTAAAGAGAGAGATCAAGCTGTGTATCTCCCCTCCCAAAAGCCAAGCCAGCTACGAGCCCTTGTGAAACGCAGGTGTCGTTTCACTGGAGACTAGCACCACAGAAATGCTGCTTTACCATTCAATTTTGACAGCATGTATATGTGAGGACCTGCATATGTCTATCTACCAGAAGGAAAACATCCATATCCAAAGTGCCTCGGCAGTTATTCTTTCTACCTGCGGATCCACCGAAGCTCGATAATTGACTGCTTTTCCATATCAGCACAGCAGAAGAGCCCACCCTGCAGTTTGCCCACATGGTACAATACCTTTAAGTATTTAACACTAAGCAGAACAGGTTTCCTAGTTTTCAGCATGTTTGCTCATAAATCCTAGCGTATGACTTGGAGTAGCTTAAATCATAACATGAAAAAAAACTCAGGTAGGAGAGCAGAACATCCACTCAGGTGGCAAAGCCAGCACACAACAGTCCTCCTGACACCTGTGTGGGAACACTGCAGGAGCTGACAAGCCATGTCACACCAGACCAGCCCGCAATGCCTTGACTGAGTTATGATGACAATAGCTGACATGAGAGGTTCCGCCACTCAAATGTATTTACAGCATCAGTATAATGATCTTTAAAATTCACCTGTTTTAAGGGCTATCAGTTCTATATTAGATGCTGCTGGAGACAATCATTAAGGGAAACTCCAACAAGACCTATCTCAGAAGACTTTCATGAAGGTGTCACAGAACACAGGTTCACCTTCTGTTTGATGGGTTGGGAAGGAAGGAAGGAGAAAAATGTGCGCTCAGGGAAAAAGGAACCAAGAAGGAAAAGCTTCATGAGAAAAAAAAAAAAAGAGCTAAAGCCTTGACTTCATTTTACACATTCATAAATGTTCTTTTACACAAGCAAACAAAGTATTCCACTGAAAAATTACCCTTCATTTTATTTATTTTTTTACCTGCTCTGTGGAACACGTAGAACCATAAGGTGCTGAGAGTTGCAACTGGGAGACATGCAATAAAAACACACCTGTCACCACCTTGATGAAAGTGATGCCAGCAAGAAGCAAAGATCAAGCGAAAAATACAGCAACATCAGTACTGAGATACACAATGCAACCGCTTTGGTCCAGAAACCAAAGTGCACAGATACAGCCCTGTACCTGCAGCTTTGGCTCTAGCACATGGGATTCTTGCATGTTTTAGGGAAACAAAAATATGGTGAAGAGTACACATCCCACGTGCTAGAAATATTTGGCTCATAGTGACAAGAAAAAGGCTAATTTAAATTAAAAAAAAAAAAAAAAAAAAAACCCTATTGACATGAACTGAAGTTCGTGGGTTTTTTATTTGCCTTTAGAAGTGGTTAAGAAGAGACAGCTGAAGGCAGAAAGCCCCAGTGAAGCTTCTCCCTCATGCGTGCTCAATCTTAAAGATTTTTTCAGAATCATGGCTTCAGGCATGCTTACTGCTTCAGGAGCACTAAAATCAGGAGCTGCCTTTACTTTCACAAGTATACCGATAAATTCTGCTGTTGAGATGCAATCTGAACTGTGAACTCCTCAGCAGAATATAGCTTAGAAGGTTCTCTAACTCAGTTCTGTGCACATGCTTATCAACGCACAGGGCAGAAAACACCATCCCAATTACTCTTTTTGGTACGACCTTGTTTGAAAGTTTCATCCTCGCTCTTGACAACTCATATGTGATTTGCTTTTTTTATTTTTTTATTTTTTTGGTAACAGCAGAATACTCACAGTGACCACAGCAGTTCTGTTACTGTGAAGTCTGCCTTTTTGACATCTGGTTATCACCTCTAGAGTACAAAATGACACGCTCCTTCCTTATAATATGGAAGGTTAACATAGTATAGGAGACACAGATAGCATGTGTACAGATGCTAAGCATTACATGGAAAACTCTGGATGCAAAATACACACAGTTCTGTTTTTTTGTGTTTTTTTTTTTTAATCTTGGTCACGAGTCAGCAGCAAGAATTTAATGGAGGGTAGCAGCCTTATATTTCTACAGCTTGTTGTCATTAAAGCCTTCTAATTGCAATGTCTTTGTACCTCGGCATGGGACACCCTGCTCAAGCAGAGCTGCTGTGTTTCAGACAGCAGCAGCTCAACAGCACACAGCTGCTTTTGGTTGTGGAGAGAGGGGAGAGGTGGGGGAGAAAACTGCAAAGATACAAGTGGGAACAATTCACTTAGATACAGTTTGCTGGGTAAAGCAACAGCTGCATGCATAAGCAGAGCACAAGGAACTCCCTTGCTGCTTCCCACAGCAGGCAGACATTCACCACTACCAGCAAAGCAGGACTCCTCATGTGCAACTGTTTTTAGGAAGAAAACGCCAGCACTCCAAACAGCCCCATCTCCTTCCCCCTCTCCAGCTTTTATTACTGATGGTGATGCCATAAGGTGTGGAGCATCCCTTTGGCTAGTTTAGGTCAGTGTACCCTCCCAGCCCTACACTGGTTGAGTGGCCTGAGGAGCAGAACTCCCCCTGACTCAGTGTGAGCACTGCTCTGCAGCAACTGCATTTCTGCCATTGCCATTACTTTCCTTCCCGTATCCAAAGCAAAAGCACAGCAAGTTTCTACAAAGGCTGTTAACTCTATCTCAGCTAAACCTATGACAAGGGAGAGGGACCAAATGACCTTCAGAGGGCTCAGCCATTACATGATTACATCTAATTCAGCAAAAGCAACACAAGACCTGGACTCCCAAGTTTAGTTCAGAGACCGTATGGCTACAGGAAGCCAATTCTGAAACAAGACTTGCTAGATGATTGGTCTGTGGGTTAACATGCAGCTCAGCATTAGCTGAGGTTTAACAAAAAACTGTGCCTTTTTTAGCATAAGCCTTGGCTCTCACTGGACAAGTATTTCACTACAGGTCCTCTGCAACATCCCAGCCTGTTCTTTGTTCTGCTCAAAAGGTGTCTGCGGAGAGACCCAAACAAAAGGGCATTCAGTGCAGTTTCCTGACTGATTCTGATACAGGATCCTTTCAGCATCCAAAGCAGCAGATCTGCCCAAAGCAACAGGACACCTCTCCCTCCAGCTGCTGCCAGAGCATCCCACTGTGACTACAGCAGCAAAGTGCTACCTGCAGAAAGCAAAGCAAGTTTTCTGCTTGGGTGATAGCCACTGCAAACAAGGTGCATTTCCAAGGGAAAACCCGGATTACTCTTCAAGAACATGTGGGAGCAGCAGTAGGAAGCCATCTCCATGCTGCAGCTTCCTTAGTCTGAAAGGCAGACCCCTGAAGTTTTCCTCTTTTGTAGAGGAAGCTGAGTACATGCCTTGCATTTATGCATGGTATCATCACTGAGACCAATAATCAACAACACTTGAAAAAAACAGGTTCTTGAAAATATCCCTTCACAGTTCAGTCTGTCTGCCCATGTGTGTCAACTCTGGATTCACTATAGCGGAAAAACTACTCCAAACCATATCAAGTTCCAGTTTCCCGTAAAACAATGGCCTTGAACATACCTTTGTTGCAGTGCACTGCTGAGTCAGAGTTATCACAGAGTGATAAAGCAGAGGGGCGGGGAAGGCAATTATCTCAAAAACACAGCAAAAACATATCTACTCCAATGCTGAGAAGGCTTCAAGTACTAGCACACACTGCCTTATGGTGTAGGACAATATATGGAGAACGACCTCAAAAAGTAACAGCCAAGGACACCCTTACATAGCAGCAAAGGCCTCAAAGAAATTCTCTTAGCCCTGACAACTTACCAGGTGACATCAGCTTCAATACCCACATTATCAGCCAGAACTTACAACAACAGCAGTACCAGAAGTGCTCAGGTGTGAAGCACTGACTTGGGTTTAACATATTACTCATCTTTCCTCTCCTAGGTTAGACCTTCTGTGACCGCTCCAGATATCTCCAGCACATGAAGAACCTGTGCCTACTCTTCCTGAGGGCAGCTCCCACCTAGATCACAGGTGTCTGGACAGAGGAAGCGGCACACAGAAGGACTAGCTACCAACCAAGGTAAGTTACAATGTCCTCCTTTCCTTCCCCAGAAACCTGCTGGTTTTGTTCTGCACACTGCCTCCTCCCTCTTCCCCCCAGAAAAGGAAAAAACAACAACAAAAATTATAGCTTCAGCAAAACACAAAGATGTCCAGGAGTTATTCAGATGGCACTACAAGACTGCCTGGACAGTTATGTCATGGCTCAAGAAAATGAACGCACGCTAACTGACGAATAACTGCACATTTGAATATTAACAGCTCTAGCTTTGCAGCATTCAGATAGAAACTCAAAGAAAGGCAGGAGACTTGCAGGAAACCTAAAGTCAGCAAAATGTGTGTACAACAATGTCAGTGCAGCGACTGGAGGGATTGGCATAATGGATCTTCAGCAGTATCTTCAAAGAGAACTACCAGGAGCTCAGCAACAAAAGATAGCAGTAAAACAAGCTATAATCATGTCATGGCTTTATACCGAGCAGTAGATGCAGGTGCAGCGTCCAGAGGAAGCTCACCGTTGAGGCCACGCGCTGGGTGCCCCTCACCCACTGCTGGTGGCCTGTATGGGGAAGGCCTGAGGAATAGCAGGTGTTGGGCACCCAGTGCATGGCCTCAACGGTGAGCTTCCTCCGGACGCTGCACCTGCATCTCCTGCTCGGTATAAAGCCATGACAAATCAGAACATCTCCCTTAACCAGGTCTCCACTTTCACCAGCCAAGAGGTAGATGACGCCAGGGTCATGCAGTTGTAAGACAGAAAAGGTCACAATTACCCTGCACCACTGCTGCTAGGCATACCTGTGTTTTTAGGCCCATCTGCATACACTGGTCCTGGAGGCGGAGGTACGTTTTGCCATCCATACTGTGGATAACCTTGATAGCCTGGCTGGCCTGGTGGGTATGGCCCCATGGGTCCAGGAGGATAGCCGGGGTAGGGACCAGGAGGGCCACCCGGCTGTGGTACATAGGGTGGGTAAGGGGCTGTAGGGCCTGGCCCAGGGTAAGGTGGAGGATTTTCGTAGTTCATTTGGAATGCAGATTCTGTCCTGTAGAAGAAAGAAAACAAACACGAGAGTTGGTTTGCTTTCCACCTACTTCATCCCCAAGCATATATACTCCATTTCAGTCTGCTCCCCAGAGGACCAGAGTTTGACGTAACAGACCTGAGAGTACCTGTTCAAGCAGCAAACTGATTTTTAACCCCATCACAGGGACAGAGTCTGAGTTGAAGTGGTTTCTATTAAATTACAGAAGTTGACAGCATCAAGGAGATCAGCTTGCTCGTCTCCAGTCATGCATTAGTCAGTCATGCAAGAAATTTACTACTGCAAAGAAAATTACTACTGCAAAGAAAATGCCTTCCATTTCCACTCACGACTAAATTGCTTTTAGGAGATATTTTAAAGTATGTTTTCTTCATGTTTCTATCAATATTAAAATAGAGAAACATACAGAAAAGCAGCCTGTCCAAGACACACACCAGGTAGCCTCATCTCCAGCAGAACAGTGCTTTGTTCTGGAACAGAACATTACTTGTCTGCTGTTATTAACATCCAGACCCACTCTGGAGCAAGGCTGCAAATGAAGTTTCCTGATGACTGTATAATCCAATACATCATCCGCTCCTTCCAGTAATATGCAACCAATCCATTAAGTAGCCACAAGCAATCAGGATTGTTGGCTTGCTCTCGTCCAAAAAGCAACATGAAAAACACTTCAGGGACCTGAAGTTCATAAAACCTATCTACTGCAATCCACATGTCACAGCATCAGGAGACAAGGCACCACAATGATGCAACTTTAGTTAGCATCCAAATAGCATGACTGAGCAAGGCATCCCTTAACTAAGGGATACTTCTCTCTGCTTGAGAAACCTAAGAGTCCCCAGTACCCTGTGCTCAGGGGCCTTCCTGGTCTCAGTAGCTCCACCAAGCTGGCAGCAAATAGACTTGGCCAAAGGCAGGCAGCAAGACCCACAATTCTCTCAGATGCAACAAACTAGAGAACTGGATCACCAAAGACCACTAATATCCATTTAACTTAGAAACTCACACCAAAGGAGTGGCCAAACACAAGTGCCACTGGAAGAACACAGCAGCACTCTGTCTCCCTTAAGGGCTGGGAAGAAGGAAGAAAAAAAATCAATGAACAAAGCTGAACACCAGAAAAGGAATATTGCACACACATATGCCCCGGGCAGCTCAGTACAGTGACTGACAACCCTGCCCACAGTAATGGGCTGGAGCTTTGTGATCTTTAAGGCCCATTCCAACCTAAGTCATTCTACAATTCTATGATATATGGAGCCACGTACAAATACAGACACATAAGAACCACCTTTCTTAAAATCTTAAATCCTTCTGCATCTGCAACCAATCTTTGACTAACACAGGCAAATGGTGCAAACAGAAGCATAATGCTTTGTGTACTTGCAAAAAAATTTTTTTTTCCAAACCTGTCCATTCTGGAGAAACAAATCTTATTGTTATGCTTTTGAAGACATCCAGTTTTAAACTTACTGCCTCCCTATGAGATTAGCAGTTTCGCAAAGCTGCTACAGAGCTCACCCATCACCAACCTCTCTGGTTTCTCTGTCTCCCTGAGCAAGCAAGCAGCCAGGGCAGGCCATACAGATCCCCTAGGTCCCTTAGCAGGCTGGTTCTCCCACGTACCTCTTCTGGAGTCAACGTAATTCCAGCTCTGTAGAGGAGACCAGCAAAAATGCACATTCTCACCACCAGCTATTAGACATCTCAACATCTCCACAAAACTGAAACCAGTGTGCACAGAAGAGCCATCTGCATTTAGATGGTGCATGTAAACAGCATGGTACAACAAAGGTGCCAACCCACCTGCAAACAAATACCAATCCTTATGGGCAGCTGAAGGTCTGAGTCTTCAAATGAAACCTCATGGGGTGACACAGCAATCTGACCTGAGTACTGAAGGAGGACGAAAAGCCTTCCATAGTATAGGAAATAAGTTATTACCAGCTTTTAGAAAGTTTAGAAGCAAAAGCTGGCTTTTCTGAGAGCAGAAGAAGCACCACACTCTGCCTCCTGTTCGGGTCAGGAGGAATCACAGTGTGCATGTTGGATACTGACCCAGCTGGGCTTTGTGGGGAGTGAGACAGAGGATGCAGTGAGTGACACGACCCCCAGAAGGGCAGTGGAGTGCCTTAGCATGACCCACCCTGCCAATGCCTGCAGCATTAGGAAGCAGTTTGCCAATACAGAGCTCTAATGGAAAATGCATCGAACATCAACAGTGCAGCTCCTGGCAACAAGCCTAGAATTTAAATGACACTTCGTATGAACGGCAGTCAAATGAAAAAAAAAGTACAAATGGCTTTTAAATGGCACTGGTTCTGTGTTTCTCTCTTACCAGCTTCTTTCCAAGCTCCACAGAGTGACTGCATAAAAGGTACACTCAGGATAAATCATAAGATTCTTTCTTGCCCAGCTGACTTCAAGATGCAGCCCCTCCCAATGTGCCTGCCCATTCCAGCAGGCAGCAGCATCAGTCCAGCACAGTAACAGGACAATAGCATCACACACACACCTGTCCAAAACGATGCTGCTTCCCCAAATGCAGTCATAAGCAGAACTGAAAAGCCCAGCTTTGTGCTGCCAAAAGAAGAGTTTCAAAACACTGTTTTGTTCAAATGGGTGTAGGGGATACTCTGTGGGCAGCAGGAAGAGGCAATCACTCTGAAGGGCAGAAGCTACCAGACCAGGCATATCCATCGGCTGAACCGTTATGGGTTGAGGGATGAACAGCACTAACCCTCACAAGTGCCCCCACTGGGTGCTTCCTCCTGCAGGGACCTCAGAGCCTATGAAGCCCTGAGTCTGGCTAGGGACATTCAAGGCTGTCTCCATGTCCCTCCAAAGGTATTAAGACTTTTTTTAAGGTATGACAAATACATCTTGTTGTCAAGTTAAACCAGATTGCAAAGTAGCCAAAAAACTTTGTTCCAACTGAAAAGAAAAACAAGAAGCAAACAGCCTGATCGGCAAGGAAATTAATAAGCGCATAAGACAGATAACACACTCACATGTGTTATTCAGATGGTGCCCTGGCAGCAGCTTGGCGATGAAGCAGCAGTCTTCATGCTGGTGGATTTAATGGAGGGCGCTTCCCTGGCTGTCTGACGACATGTCACTTTCTGAAGAGGCAGCCACACTGAAGGGCATCACACGGCTTCTTAAACACAGCAGGGTCAGTGCATGCATGCATTTCCTACCTCTCTGATCTCTTTCCTCAAAAAACAGATTTTCAAGACAGGCTGGGAAAATAAGATAGGATTTCTTGCTTGCACTTTTTCTGCTTTTCCACATCACACATGCGGCTGTAACATGATGCTTTACTTAGACTACGGGGGATGAACAAGAATCTTCTTTAATGGATGCTGCTCACAAGAGACAACAAGTACCTCTGAAGCAATGCTTTCAAAAGAAAGCCTTTGCCTTATTCCATCCTATATTGAAAAGAAGCTGTAAGAGCCTGGAACTGTCAATAGCTCATGAGACCAAACAATGCCTTTACAATACATTGTAATGCTGATGTAGAATATATCTGTCTGACAGGCAACAATGAACAACTGGAATAAAACTATTGATGTAAGGGTTGCAGTTGGCCAGATCTGCAGCAAAGCTGGAGCCTTTCTAGCACACCCTGCTGGCACCCAAGCCCAGCACAGCTCCGGACACCCTCCCAGGATAGTGCAGTGGTGAAACAGGAGCATGCCTGCAGCCTGGAAAGGCACCCCCTGTGCCAGGACACTTCGTCTGGAAGCCTGGGGCAGGCTACAGCCCATGTGCTGGCTGCAGAATGCAGGATGCCAGAGCTGCAGCAATGAGCCTGCCTGAATGACTCAGGCTATCTTCCTCTCTTCCCAAAAATGACAAGTTGCTCTCTGCTCGTTGAGTCACAGGGTTTCAGCTCAGAAACAAGAAGTTAAGAGGCACAGCACATAACTGACTGAGTAGAAAATATCAACATCAGAGGGGGACACACGAGCTCTGTTCGCTCAAGCACTGGTCGCTATGAGTTATCGTGGCTTCTTACAGCCTGGGCACAAACAACAGGCAATTGCAACTGGAGGAAGATAAACCTGTTTGCTGAAAAGCTGGAGTTACACAAGCTTGCTCTGCCCTGCTACAAAACACAAGATTAATCTGAACTTGTACAGAATTACCCTGGAAAACAAGTAGTTCCTCTGCTGGTTGACCACAAAGCCCTCCGGGCAGTTCCTCATCATCATTCTGAGGCAATGATGGAAGCAGAGGTGCTGAAGATCATGTCTACAGGCACGCTGCGAGCAGCGAGCTGTGGTCAAGCATCGGTGCAACACGGCCTAGTGCTGGGGCAGCCCCCTGCAGCCCCGTCCCAGGCCCAGGCAAGTGCCAGGTGACACGGGTAAGCTGCATACAGTGGTCACTCGCTCCCAGGGCATTCTTCCACGGCAAGGGCACCCTTGCTGTGGGTCACTGCTCACTTTGGGGAATGAAAAACCCGTACGCTTATAAAGATGGCCATTATCCAAAACAGAGGAGGCGGTCCGTAACGGCGCTACACAAGTTTCTCTACTTAGAAAAAAAAAAACAAAAAAACCGTTCTATGCACTGCAGATTAACCCTGATTCCTGAGCACCCCCAAAAAGCAATGAAATCCCATCGCTGCAGCTTCGCGAGGTTCACTCCGCGCGATACAGCAGCAGCACTCCGACCATCACCGCGCTCTAATAAACCGACACGGTTGAGAGAAGGCACTTCCCAGCAAAGGAGCACCTCCATAAGGCGTTACCCCGCACGCTCCGGAGCACAGAGCAGGGCCGGCCCCTCGCTGCCGTGACGGGAAGCCCCCGCCTTCCCTCCTCGGGTCGGGCAGAGTCCGCCGCGGGCGGCCCTTCCCGGCGGCGTTCCCGTCCCAAGAGCCGCGAGCGGAGTCGTGGGGGAGAGGAGGGGGCGGGCGCCTCCCGCCTCCATCTCCTGTTTCACGGCGCCGTTCCGTTACCCAGAAGAGGTACGTGAGGAGGAAGCACAGACCCGGCGTAGCCGCAGCGGCCTCCTCGCAGCGCTGCCCCCACCCCGGGCCCGTCGGCACCGCGCGGCCCTTATCACGGCGGCACAGCCCCTCCGCGCCTTAAAGGAGCGGGGACAGCTCCAGGCGGCGCATCGAGACCCCGTGCGGCCCTTCCCGCCCCGCTCCGCTCCCCGCCGTACCTGCGGCACCGCCGCCTCACCCCGCACCTGCCCCGAGCACCGACGCGCCGAGCCGCCCCGACCCTGCCCGAGCCGAGCCGGGCGCTGCCGGCGGGCGGAACCGTACAGCGACACCGCCCTGTGTGGGCGGGGCCAGGGGGGAGGGCCGTAGGCGATGGTGCGTCAGCCCCGTGCGATCCTTTCCGCAGCTGCCTCGAGCTCCTGTGGGCCGGATTGTGTACCTTGTCATGGCTCTCTGCTACCAGCGGGAGACCGTGTGTGGGAGCCTCCCGGTACGGCAGTAGGGGAAGCAATGTAAGGTGAACAAGGTCAGGGACGCCGCAGGTCATTGCCGCGGGTCAGCGCTGCGTCGTCACGTGAGCGTGACTCATAGCTTGGAGGGCACAGCGATGGCGGCCGGGATGCGTTGCCGTGTGTGCGGCGGTCAGACCACTGCGGCTCCTGCGGGCTGCACAGAGAGGTGGTGGATCTCCTCTGGAGACGTTCGAGACCCGGTTGGACGCCTGCCTGTGCAACCTGGGCTAGAGAGCTGCTTTAGGAGGGGGGTTGGACTCGATGATCTCTGGAGGACCCTCACAACCCATACTATTTGTGATTCTGTGAGGCTCAACCGGGAAGAAGCTGTGCAGATCGCCCCAGTGCTGCCGTACACGTTCGTTTGCCGTTCTTGGTGAACGACATACCTGCTCTGCCTGTGCAGTGTGGCTGATGTACATTATTCCCCCGGTTAACGTTAAACTTACCTCGGTCCTTTAGCACCAATTGACACACTCCATTGTCTTGTTAAAAATTAACTTATAAAGCACTTTGAAAAACAAGGCTTCATTAAAATGTTAAGATGATGCTTGATATTTAAATCTAAATAATCCAGTTTGCATGCACTTCAGATAATAAAGTCCAGACTTCAATGCTCCTCTAATTGTTTGTTTGTAAAATACAAAAACAAAACAAATACCCTGGAAACAAGGCTGGGATTTCGCACTGTCCATTTCATGCTGTCCATCTCACCTCACACAGCAGACTGGGAGTTTGCTCCTCCAAGGCAGTTTTCATGGGAGGAGGTGGGATTCCTGGTGAACCAGAACAGATGCAGTTTGCTCACCTGGTTTCTATCAGCATGTTGTCACATCACAAGAAGTTACCTGAGCTCTGTAGGAGCCTTCTTTAGGCATAGCTGGAGTATTCAGCTCCTGCCCTGTGTGCATGCAATGTGGTTGCTACTGAGCTAAGGGCAGAAATCTTCTGATATGCACTCATGTCATCACTTTAATGCTGTCTGAGGTACCAGGGGACAGACAGGCTTTTGTTCCTACCAAAACAGCCCCTGCTGCCCCTTTTTTTTACCAGTGGTTTTCTCTTGCTTACTGCATATCCCTCATGCTTCCGACTCTTAACTCAGGAACAGGGGAAAGGAAATGTGAATTCAGCTTACTGGAAAAACTCTGCTTCCTGGAAGCTGTGGTTGAGCAAGATTTACCTCCCCTAGCCCTCCCCATCCTGGGTAAATCCAGAGGCTTTATAATCACAGCTTTTATCTTTTTTGTTTACTTTGCTCAGTCTTATTGTCCAGAAGATACAAACCAGAGGGCATGTCTTGATGTTGTGGAGCACAAGTTCAGAAGCTCAGTCCACACCAAAGAGTTGCAAAGAAAATTAGTTGTAAGATGGGAAAATAATAGAGTTCAAGATCATTGTCCAGAGAACTTGCTGCTATTGCTTGTTCCCACTTTTGTTGCATTTCCTACCTCTTTCCACACAGTCGTTTGGTGAAATCTCTTGCAAAAGCCTTGTGAAACACCCTGCTGGCTTGCAGGGTATGTTACGTTAAGCTGCAGGCAGGGTCTGGCAGTTTTGCCAGCCATCAAATTTGGTGGAGGTGTCTGAATGGCAGAAGGGCCAGAGTGAAACACCGTTATCTGCAGCAGTGCCAGTCGGAGAGATCCTGGCCTGGTGCTCCTGCCCTCTGCTTCTTTACCCTTCCCACACAGCAGTGCTGTGGACTTAGTGAGCAGACCCAGGACTGATAAAACACCTCAGAGTGAAAATGCTGCTGTGCAGTGTATGCTTGACAGGTCTGCACTCTGTATGATGGAATCCAGGGTCTGCTGTGGATGAAGGTCTGTCATACACATCATCTGTGCTAACTAGAAAGTTGTCTGCTGAAGACTTAACAGTGTAAATGTTCAGGTCCACCATTTCAGAGATACGAGAATTTAGAAGGAGATATAGAATTGTTTGAGTTGGAAAGGATCTTTAAAGGTCACCTAGTCCAACTCACCTGCAAAGAACAGGGATGCCTACAGCTCCATCTGATTACTCAGAGCCTAATCCAGTTCTGATCTGCCTTGCTGTTCACATGTTCTAGGGCTCTTGGTCCTTCCCAGGAACCTGTCCTGCATCAGGTCTCTCTGAAGACCTGGGTCTCTCTGAAGACCTGCTCTATCCTGCTCAATGTCTTTTGGTCCTGCTTTATGCTCCCTCACCACCCAGTCCAGTAGGATTTGTGCTGGAAGGCTGTTTTACTTGGGTGCATGGAAATAAAACATCACCATGGGCCAGGCTTGTCACTAACGTAAAGAAAGCAGTCCCCTGGCAAGGTCTTACACTGGAAGGTAAAACCACAGCCATAGCTCTTTTCTTCCTCTGTCAAGACAAGAAATGTTTGAGCTATATTACAGACACTTGAACGCTCCCTGCACTCCCAGCCTGACTGATGGAAGTTCTGCTGTACCTTGGATTTCCTGTCTTCAAGAAAAGGCTGAGCGGAGGTCACCCCCAAAAACATGGATTTCATCTCACCGATGTTTGTACAGGAGGTCAGGAAACCCAAGGCTGTTGAAGGGACATCATCTGAACTGGGGAAGGCATGCAACAGAGCAGATCCGTGAATCTGTGTTCAAAAAGTAATGTGATCGTTTTTCTCTATGGTCAGTGCATTCCAGGTGCTGCCTCACACAGCAGTCTGGGCAGGCACACCCCAGGAGGATGGTGCAGCCCATTCTTCCTGCAGCTGCCAGGGCCAAGACAAAATCCCCTTACCTTTGAGAGTGCTGGATAGTAGCTGAGGTAGCGCATGTTTCAGTTTTGCTGACTGCTTCAGAGACTTTAAAGCTGTGGGAAACCAAGACACCAGCAGCAATAAACTAGCAACAGTACATCATTCATGGGCTGCCTTGACTCCAGTTTAGCACAAGAGATGGACAGCAGCTTGTCAGAGCTGATGTGGGCTGCGAAACCTTGCCTGCCTTTAGGCCACAAGGCTGCTGTGTGGTTTTTCTCCAGGAGCCTGGAGCAGTGTGGGGCTACAGGAAGCCTGGGCAGTGAGAGGAGATGAACATGGGATGGAGCAGCCAGAGCAGGGCCTGGCTAGACAGAATAAAATCTCAAGGAGAATTTGCCAGTGGACACAGACCATGCAGGCCTGTCACTCTGGGGGTACCCAGTAGCAGAGGTGTAGATGTTCCGCAGAATGTGCTGGCGGATTCAAGGCCAGGCAGCAAGCACCACACGGCCTGTGAAGGGTATCTTCTCTGAGCGGTGCCAGTCTGAGGGCCTCAGAGATGTGATACCTGCCCTCGCTGTGTTCCAGGTCCATGTGGGACTCAGAGATGGCTATACCCTGCCATGACTGTGCTCTAGGCCCATGCTACAAGGCCATTGGTGTGTCACCCCCTGAGGCATCAAGATGTTCTTCTCTGTCAGGACCCTGTGTCATTGTTCTCATGTTGTCTCCTGCACAGCCCATGGACAGTGGCCTGGTGTTTGGAGCATGTTTGGGCAGAGCATCACTGCTCAGCTGCGCTGGTGCAGAAGAACTTCAAACCCACCATATATCAGCCTCTGAGCAGGCCCAGCTGGCTCAGGATCCTCACTATGCATAGATCCCACTTCCTCCTATAAGAGTGAAGAGTGGGCCAGGGGACCAAAAGGTTCCTGGGAATGCCTGGATCAACCCCTGCTCCTGGGAGACTTATGTGTGTGGAGGAAAGCACTTGTCCGTGTGGACACAGTGCTCTGAGACAAGATTATCTGGGGAAAGTAGATGGTACAAGATGAGGCTGAGCAAAGAAAGACCTCAGTATGAGTTTCTGTACGGTCATACTGGATTCGCCTGGGTCCTGCTGATGGAATGGTTACTGTGAAAGGGGAGGAGATTTTACAGGGGAACAGTGTCTCAGTGGTTGCTATTAGTGGGCAAACTGCACTCCTTCAGAGCAGACCGGTTGTGGGTTCAGGACAAGAGCATTAGAAGGAAGACAGCATTCAAATCAGCACCATATAAGACAGATATTTATCTCCCTCCTTAAACTGCTGGGTAGCGAATAGTCTGAGGTGGGATGTCCCTGGCACATGCCCAGTTATGCAGGAACATTTGTGAGACACTTAACAGTTAGCAGGCTGTGGCTTGTGCCTCAACAGCAGTTCTTAATGAACCTTGATTTTGCTGAGAGTTTCTCTGTTAAGAGCTGGAAAGAGGATGAGTTTTGGACCCTGTCGTGGAAGACCTGGGTGTGGCACACACCAAACCTCCTCTCTAAGGGCTCTTTATTGTTGCATGTTTGCATGACTTTGGAGCCCTGTGTTAGAAGCTCTCCGTGCTACCAAACCAAAGGGTTTTTTTTGACTCAAGCAGTACCACACAACTGTGTGATCTGCTCAAATCCTTCTGCTGCACTGCCCCATGGCCCAAAGGACCTGCTGAAATCAGATCCTGCCAGAATGTTTCCCTGGCTGTGGACGCTTGCACATCTCATTCTCACACTATTTATATCATATGGAACAGCACATAGGCACTGTCTGCTAATAAAGGGCTATGCCAGCTCTCATAACTCCATGGACTGATCTTACTTTCAGATGCCTCAGCAACAGTTTAGCAGCTTGAGAGCACAGGGCTGACTGTGTGTGTGCCAGTTTCCAGCACTGGCTTTGCACTCCTTGGCTATGGGACCCAGGTGATCTCAGGCTTGTTCATGCTGGAGAGATGTGGCAATTTCTGTATGCAAAGTCCATGCTTCTGGTCTGTGTGCAGCCCAGGAAATCCTCCTGCTGGGTAAGGCACTGGCACAGAAGGGGGTCAGAGGGAAGGAATCAAAAGGCTGAAATCACTCTAGGAAGTGCTGTGAGTCTCGGGAAAATCCCAGAGGTGGAAAAAGCTCAGTCTGGATGACCTTGGCTGCCAGCTGAGCTTTTTTTCGTGTGCAGGAGCTGGCTGGAACTCTGCAGGGTTGGCTGCTCCCCCATTCCCAGCAGTGCAGCCAGCACCCCATCAGGCCTGCTGGCACAGACTAGGGGACAGCCTCTGCCTGTAGAGCAGAGTGGGGTGGGAATGGACTGCAGCTGTCCTCCTGGCACACGGCTGCTCCAAAAAGAGCCTTGTAGCCTCTGGGCCCTTTAGGGCACTCAGTTCTGACAGAAAACAGGGAGGTTTCCTGCTGATAGCCTGGCTTCTGCAACCTTCCAGCGTGTTCTTGTACCTACATTGCTGTCTGTTGGGGTGCTTTTATCCCTCATAGGGCCAGGATAGGTGGAATTACACTCTGCCTGCTGTCTCTGCCTTGTAGTGCTGTGTCATAGTGGCACTGCTGCCAGTCCTGCATAACTGGCATGGCTCTAGCACTTGGACTTCCAAAGCTGGAATATGTGAGGGATGCTCCAAAAGTAATGCCTCTTATTTTGTTATGCTTGACAGCAATGTCAGGTGGATGATAGTGGGATGGCAGTAGAGGCTGGACCTTCCACCAATATCCTGTAACATTTTGTTGCCTTGTGACAGATGGCAGCAGAGGTAGTCTGACAAAATGGCATGGAAGTGCACCTGAAGCAAAGGTGTGAAATTGAATGCCTCCATGTTGAAAAAATTGCACCACTGACATTGATTGATGCTTTCTGAACATTTATGTAAGCCAAACAGTGAATGTGAGCACAGTGAGGCAGTGGATGGTGCGTTTCAGCAGAGGTGACAATGGGTGACCCTGGGTAAATTTTTGTGAGTGTGGCCTACAGGCTCTTGCTCATTGCTAGCAAAAATACATAGCTAACAGTAGTGACTATGTTGAAAAATAATGTTTTGTAGCTGAGAGTTTTGGCTAACAAATAGTGGTATTGTGCTCTTTGTATCCATTGAAGTTTTCATGGAAATAAATAGAAAACATTACTTTTGGAGCAACCTACATAGATGTGCTATGCTTGCACATCTCCAGATACCCCTGACTCCAGACACTCCAGACATGCTCCAGACACCCCTGCCAAACTCTATGCCAGCTGCCAGAGGAACTCAGAGGGACAGGAGAGGAGAATAGACTTGCTTTGCAGGGCCATGCACTGACACCTTTCAATGACACTGTTAAATATATTCAGGGAATGTCGTGGTAGCTGAGTTGCTGTCCTGAGTGCTTGGTACTGTTCTGTCACAGGCTGTTGTCCAGCTCACAGGTTTCACTGAAGCAGAGCCACAGGCTGAGTTCTCCTGCCCTGCTCTGCTCCAGACTCTCAGCTTCAGTTCTCAGGGCTCAAACAGGGTCTGAGAGAGGCAGCAGGAAGGGGTTATGTTTGGGCACAGCTTCTGCCAAATGCATGTCCACGGGATGACACAGGCTCTGGAGAAATGTAACAGGGCACATGTTCCACCTGGGATCTCTATCAACTCTCACAGCCCCACTGAGCCCCACAGTCTGGCTCTGAGGGCCAAACAAAATTAAATTCACTGTGGCAGAGTTTGGCCCTGCTCAGAGAGATGGGACTGGGATGGTGAGGCTGCCATCCCAGGGAGCAGCCTCTGTGACACCTGGTGCACAACTGTGGTCAGCCCTTTTCTGGAAGTTGTGTTAGGTTGATGGAGGACTTCAGTGCCCTGGGTTTGAGTTAGGATGTCTGGTCTGGCAGTGCATGTTCCCCCTGCTGTCCTGGCAGTGTCATGAACAAAGTTAGCAGCTCTTGCCTCTCTCCACAGGGCAGGAGCTGGGGAATGGCTTTGGAAAAAACAGGGTTGTGCGTCTTCATACACATGGGCTAGCTTTCTGTAACAGCAAAGCACCTGTGCAAGCAAGGCTGAGGCCAAAGGCTCTGAGTGATGCCCTGGGCTGCACCTGCCTTTTCATCATGGGGCTGAGCCACAGGCAGCAAAGAGCATGAAAGTGAGCTCTGGTCCATGTCACAGGATCTCAGAATCACAGAATCACAGAATTGTAGGGACTGGAAGGGCCCTCTAGAGATCATCGAGTCCAACCCCCTGCCAAAGCAGCTCCCTAGCCCAGGTTGCAGAGGTAGGTGTCCAGGTAGGTCTTGAACGTCTCCAGAGAAGGGGACTCCACCACCTTTCTGTGCAGCCTGTGCCAGTGCTCTGTCACTGCACTGTGAAGAAGTTCCCATGCATATTTGTGTGGAACACCCTGTGCTTCAGTTTGTGGCCATTTCCCCATGTTCTGTTGCCATGCACCACTGAAGTCCTGGTGCACACTTCCCAGCAGTTCCTGTGGGGCTACCTGACACTGTCGTCTGCGCTGGAAAAGTCACAAGAAAGTTCTCCCTTCAGTGGTGGATAGTTGGGGCCCTCATACAAAATGTAAGGATCGAGATATACTGGGATTGAATGGGATGAGAATGGGCTTGGGATAGGTACAGGGATGAGAATGTGAATGAGATGGAAATGGGATGGGATGGCATATGGGTGAGATGGGACAGGGATGGTGATTGCAGTGGGATTTAGATGAGGAGGGGAGTGGTTTGATATAGAGATGAAGAGTGAAAAGGGATAGGATAGAGGCAGGGAGCGGAAGAAGTGGGATTGAGAAAGGAATGTTGATGACATAAAGATGGGGAGAGGGGACAGAAATAGGGATGGGATGGGGTCAGCTCTTGTTCAGAGAAACCTGTGTTCAGATAGGAGCTCCCACTAGCTCAGCCACACTTGTTACAAACAGCCATTGAAAGCAATGAATGCCGGTTTCTTCTCTTTGTTATCCCAAGGAGCTGTGGTGCTCAGCCAACTGCTAACCAGGAGGATTTTATTTTACATTTATTTTTCTAATGGCTTGGTTGGCCTGAAAACTTGAGCAGTGAATTGTGACTGATGGAGATTGGGTGAAAATCCACACAATGGCTGTGAACTGCAGTATGGCACCAGGATGAGTCACTGAAATTGCATTTCAGGAGGAAAAAAAACAGTGAGTTTGCAAGCTTATTTTCAGGAGCATTGCATTTTTTCTGAAATGCAATGTTTTAAACTGGTTTAGGTAACATTGCCCCATGTTAAAAAAAGAAAATCATAGAAAAGGATGAAGAGATAGCTGATATAAAACAGTTTAATAATTAAGGGAGGAAATAAAGACAGCATTTTTATTGTGACTGCACAGGGGCTTTAGGAGAGACCTGCAGGGATGAGCAGAAGAAACAATAGCAAAATCCAGGGATGGAGAAAAATGAAGCTGTGCCCAGACATGAAGTTCAAGGGGATGTGGTGACCTCGAAAGAAAGGGCAGGTAATGAAGGAGGGAGTCCAAGAGAGTGTCAGGAGTCCCACAGGCATCTCCTCATCAGCTATGCATCTTATTGGAGAGAACTTCGGTGGAGCACAGCGACAAAGACAGATGCATCACTCAGGAGCTGCAGTGGGGCAGGGAGTCCAGAAAAGCACAGGTCTGCCTGTGGTTTCATTTTAGCCTTCCAGAAAGGCATGTGCTGCTTTGCAATGAGCAGAGATGTAAAACACTGAGCTCTGCTTTGAAAGGACACGTTTATAATTTTTGTGGCCTTGTGCTCCAGCTTTCCAATCCTCATGGTACCAGACAGACTTCTGACCTTTGCAGTTGCTGTCACCTCTTTAGCATGGTGCCCTACCACTGGGAGGAAAGGACAATAGACCCCTGTGGGGGATCTGTGGGGCTCTTGTATGGGAGTATGCATTCCTTCATTGGGCTATGCTTCACTTGGGGAGCAGCAAATGCACAGGAGGCTCTGTGAAAAATGGCCCTGGGGGATCAAGCCATCACTTCCGCCTCATGGGCTTCTGGGGGATGGTGACAATTCCCAGCTGTTTCATGCTTGCTCCTGCCCAAACATGTGGTCCCCAGCCTGTTTTCTGAATAACTACAGTTGTGCCACACTTAGGCAGCTGCACCTGCCCAGAGCCCCGTAGTTCCGGGGACCTGTAGCTCTAGGCAAGGATAGGAACAATGAAGATTGGACTGGGTAGTGGCTGTGCTGCTGCTTCTGCTGGTGGGTGAACATGGTTTGGGAACTTGGGAGCCTCCCAGAGCGTTAATGTCTTTAAAACATCTTCTTGAATGAAGTTGCTGAGCTTTGGTGCTTGCCAGGAGCTGCAGAGTTGAAGATCAATTGTTCACATACCTGACACCCATGAAACAGGTTACATAGGCTATAAAACAGCTGTGTGTTGTACATTCTGATCCCTACAGTTATGTGCTTTAACAGTGATAGATCTAACCAAGTGTATGTCTCAAAGTGGAAAAACTACAGGGCAAGCTGTGAAATGGGATGTCAGTGCAGCACTTCATACTGATGTGCTACTTCTGCCTAACCAGACTCACCCCAGTCTCCTTAATTACAACATGTTCTCATCCTGAGAACTGAGGATCACACTCCACAACAGTGCTGTGTAGATTTCACTGCAGGGCAAATCCAGCTTGCAGCTTTCAGGGGCACATCCCAATTTGTAAGGAGCTCGGTGAAGTCTGCTTTTGAGAACCTCCTTCAAAAAGAGCTACAGCCAACCTAGGGAGCAGAAGGCACAGGCTGCAGGATGTGACTGAGCCACAGAAGGAAGAGGGACCCAAGAAAGATGGTTCATGTTTGAGGATCACCTCCTTCAAGCTCAAGAGTGATCCATCCCAAAGAACAGGAAGTCAGCGATGCGCCCATACTGCAAAGGCCAACAGTGTCCTGGGTTGTGTTAGGCCTGGTGTTGCCAGCAGGGTAGGGAGGTGGTCCTGCCCCTCTGCTTAGCTCTCGCGAGGCCACAACGTGAGAGCTGGGTCCAGGGCAACTGAGACAGACATGGGGCTACTGGAGAGAGGCTAACAAAGGGCTGTGAGGGTGATGAAGGGGCTGGAGCACTTCCCCTACAAGAAGAGGCTGAGAGAGATGGGACATTTGATCTTGGAAAAGAGAAGGTTCAGAGGGGTCTTATCAGTGTCTATAAACACCTGAAGGGAGGTGCAGAGAGGACAGAACCAGGCTTAATGGTGCCCAGTGCCAGGACAAGAGGCAGTGGGAACAAACTGGAACACAAGAGATTCCCATTGGACATAAGAAAGTACTAATTTAATTTGAGAGTGTCTGAACAGGTTGGCTAGAGAGGATGTGGAATCTCCTCCTTGGGAATAATCAAAGCATCCTGGACATGGCCCTGGGCACCTGCTGTGGGTGGCACTGCTTGAGCAGGGGTTGGAAACTCAGGGGTTCCTGCCAGCCTCAGCTGTTCTTTGATTCTCTGATTTGTTGAGCATGTGCTCCTAGGTGTCTGTCCATCCAGAGGCTGTGATAAAAAAAACCTGTCAGAGATTCCCTACTATGCTGTACTGACTGTACTGGAAAGTTTCAGAGCTGTTTTCTTTGCTGGTCTTGATGCTGGACCAAGATATTCATGTACACTTATTATGTTGCATTATGAGTTTCTACTGTGTAGGTACCAAGGTGTGTGGTGTGACCTGTGCCCATTACTTTGGTTAATGAACACCTGGGCTGAGCTTGGTTAGGGAGGAACAAGTCAAGTGTCTGACAGTTTGCAGGACTAACTTCTTTATTGTACAGGCCAGGAGAAATGATCAGTACTTAAGTAACTTATTCAGTCTATATTTATACAGCTACAAACTACTTTGAATTTTTCAAAACTGTGTGCTGAGCTGCTCCTGTGAAATACAGAATACTTGTTGAGCCAGCTGAAATACAAATTAAAGGGGTCAGCTTCAGGCAACATCATTTTGCAGTCTTGGGGCTGATATTTAATTTGCATGCATTTCATGTGAGCCATCTCATCTGACTGCCAGGAGCAGCATACACAGAAACAAGCCATTGTCAGCATTGCCTCTAATTTAAAAGCTTTCATCCAGCCAAGTCCTTCCTGTGGAATTTATGCTTTGGCAAAGCTGAGTTTTAGCCAAGTATGAAAGGTCACTCTCCTTTTGCTGTTAATGCAATTTATAATAACCTAACTATGTACCTGGCACAGAGACAGCAACTCTGCACTTCCAGAACAGGGATCAGAGGGCCCTGTGCCCTCAACTGAAGCTGCTCTGCTGATTGGCATCGTCTCGCAGCAGGCTGACCACGGTGCTGAGGCAGTTTCTGTGTCGGAGCTGATGTGAGAGAGGGGACATGCATGTGAGGGTTTGAGACTATGCAGTTTAAGCACAAGTGTGCGGCATTCACATGAAGGTGGGTGGAAAGGAAGGGCCTTCAGGCAGCGGTCCTCTCCAGCACTGTGCTCTGTGAAGCTGAGTATGCCCAAACTCCCTCTGCTTCTGTGACAGGATCCCATAGCAGGAGGGTGCTACTGGGAGGTTGCATCCCACTGTCATGCCTTCCCTACATTCTGCTGCAATGCCTTGGAAAATCTGCCCCAGGTCTGTGGGATACCACAGTGGTACATCCTGTGACACCTGGGGATATTCCAGTTTAGACTCTTGCTTTTCTGTTCGCCGTGTCTTCCTCCCTCTCTGAGCAGAGCAGAACTGAATGGTGCAAGCTTGTCTTTTGACAGGGGATCGTGTCAGGATCACACTGGGTAGCATGACCAGTGGTTAGAAATGTTTTCATATTTAAGCAAATGGTCAAACTGAATTTTAATCCAGTTTTGGACAAATCATTTTTATTTTCTTTAATGACCTTTTTTCCCAGAGCCAACAAAGCTGTTATGCAGACATTTCCAGTGTTTTTTGTTCTAAAGTTAAAGTAATGCCTCTGTAAGATATTTTGTTTAGAATAAAGGAGCCAGTTGTGAAAGGAGTTTGGGGAAAAGCACAGTTATAAAACGTGGCTTCCCATGGTGTCTCCAAGGGCTTGTGCTGCAGCTGAGCTTTCACTGCAATCTCTCGATTGAGGAGGAGCCACAGTTTCACCCTCCTGCCTGGCCATCACTTTTAATGCAGCATAGAGGAAGATAATTACCTGACATCTCCCCCATCCAAAATTTTGCTGAAATTGGCTGAGAAGTACAGATGTCAGTGGGGAAGAAAGGGAGCTGGGGACAACATGCTCCAAGCATCCTCAGCTGCAGTAGCTTTCATTCAGCAGAGAGTTGTTGGGCAGTACTGTGCAGGTGTGCTGAAATGTGGGCAGCAATCTTGGCTGAGCTCCCAGCTCACGGTGCTGTCCTAACCCACAGCAGATGCAAGATCAGGACACAGTGCAGTCTGCTGCAGAAACAGGTAACCAAGTAGGACATGAGTTGCCCGTGAGTGCATGGGGCTGGCAAGAGCAGGAGCAGTACTGTCACCAGAGCACAGACGTCCCAGCAAAGATCCAGGGGATGTTCGGCAGGGGGATGTTGGTCAGAAATAAGAACGGGACAACCCAGTTAACATAAGGAGTAACATAAGGAGTTACCACCAGAGGGCACTGTGATACTGCTCTTGATTAACACGCGCATTTCCTAGCAAGAGGCGGGCTCCGGATTGCCTGACAACGCGCTTCCAAGCCTGACTCATTGCTGGCTCAGTGAGTAAAGGAAAGCACTCAAAAGGCATTTGACAAACCATGAATGAATTGGAATTTACTAGCAAGGAACTGAAGATTGAGCTTTCCTTCCAGACCTTTTCAGAGAGGTCTGTGCCAGTGGGTCTCCACCCCACACAGTCCATCAAAAAATGAGCAATACATAGTTAGGCTGTGGGGAGTCCACACAGGCTGGCACGGAGGGAAAGGTTTTATTCCTCCATTCTGTTCACAGTGCATATGTCCTGAGTGCTCTCAGCCACGCAGCAAGAGCCCAGGGCCCAGCAGCTGTTCCAGCCTGTGTTCTGCTCTCAGTCTCAGTGCTTGGGAGAGGAGACGCAGCTCTGGGAGAGATCCTGGCTCAGCAGCCACTGTGATTCCTGCCTGTGCATCTGTGCTCTGCTCTTTGTTCCAGAGTGGGCAGGGAGATAAATATTATCTATCTTCCCTGAGAAACTGTGTGGAATGTGTAAGGAAGAAAGGAAAGGGTCAGGATTTCAAACTCAGTTCTCAGAGCTCCTCAGTACTCATCAGGATCTGTGTACCAAACAACATCTGCAGATATGAGGACAGACTTGCTGATGAAAAGTCACATTAAAAGAACAACAGCTGCAGATATGAGAACAGACTTGCTGATGAAAAGTCACATTAAAAGAATGAAAGAGAAAAATCTTCATCCTGCTTTCAGAAGGAAGCCAAAGCACCCTGTTTATCACCTGCAGTTGTCTCAGGGAGGCATCCTGGGGGTCACCAGCAGGCTGTGGTGCTTTGACCTGGCTCACACTGCAGCTCTTGGTTGCAAGCTCAGAGATCTGCTCTGGGCACAAAGAGCTTGTGAGAATTCTGAGGCAAAAGGAGCTAAAGCTGAAAGTGCTATAGGTACAGGTGATGGACAACTGAAGGGAACATGGCCTTCAGTGAGAAAAAGCAAACTGCAGAAAACAGAAAGCAGATGCTGGGGACTGGTGCTGGTAATGCTACTATTTTCTTCCTCAGATAGCTGAAGAAGATGGACTTAACCCTATTAGGACAAGTGGCCCATGTGCACCAAGCAAAAGTGTGGCCAAGGAGGTAGGAGGGGACTGGGTAGGGAGGCTTGCTTTGGGACATGCCATCTTCCAACATCTCACTCAGCAGCTGTCCTGCTTCTGAAGTAGCCAGAAGCCCATGGAAGACCAGCAACTTACCCTATTTTTTGCAGCAGAGGTCTCAATCTTCAGCACACAAACTTTTCTGGAAATAGAGACTGCTTGGAAGGACAGCAGCCTGTGAGGAGCTATATGCGTGCTCCAGCATGTAGGCACTTCAGTCTGGATGGGACATGAGAGGGATGGGTGATGGTGGGTAGAGAGCATGGTTGTCACAGTCTGCGGGGTTCTCCTGCCACTATCTGTTATGCAAATGCTCTCCTTTCAGTGTCTGGGCAGCCTGCCTGTCCCTGCCCATGAAAGATGTGACACTAGATGATCTTTAAGGTCCCTTCCAACCCAAACTATTCTATGACTTTATGACTGGAGCTGGCTTTGCCAGACCTAGGTTCCTTCATGCTCTTTGGTTTGCCTGACTGGTTGCAATTAGCGCTAATTAGTGTCTCTTTTGACAGTGCCTTGTCCTTGCCACACAATGCTGGGTGATGGGCCCCACAAGAGGACAACTGTTGGTCCCAGTAGCCTGGGACCTCCACCAATCTCAGCAGCAAAGACTGGCAGTCATTTTGGGGGCTGCATACTGTTGTCCCAGAGGGCTTCCCTGTAGGTGTTCTGATTCACAGGGGACCTCTGTGCTTTCCAGAAGTTTCTCTGATTTTTGGTACTAGGTGTGTTGTGCCACTGCCCAGGTAGTTTTGACTCTTCCCCAGGACCAGAGTACCAAGAGCAGTGGTACAGGGTCCTCCCCATTGCTGATGCTTCTCAGCCAGGACAGGACCCAAGTTAAATCCTGCAAGGAATCAGGGGGATCTTACTGGAGGGTCACATTTCCAGAAGCAGTCTTACCCTCTGGAAAAGATCAAGACGGTTGGCAGCAATAGAGACAGGATGGTCTTGGGAGAGGCACCCTGCTTCCCACAAGGAAGCCCAGGAGGGCTGGAGAGGAGCCCAGCAGGAAAGGATGTGAAAAAACAACATGCAAATAATGTACATTTCAGTATTCCCTCTGCAGAGCTTCTGGAGAAGGGGAGTGTAAAAAAACCCTCAAATGAGGCCTCAGATAACTTCAGCAACTCAACTGGGAAAGCTGAATCACAAAGAGATGTGCCACCATAAACCTCCACTCCCCTCTTCTCTCGCAGCTGCTTCCTCCCTCTTGTCTTCAAGTGTTAGGCTCACAGCCATGGCATGCATGTTTGGGTAAGCTGTGAGTGTGGCTGAAGTGCCATCCAATGCCACAGCATGAAGGGGACAGCCACTGTAACCATTACAGACAAGTCTAATTGCCTCTGCTTTGAAGTCTTTCAGCATAACTCTGAGTAAATCTGCCCCAGTCTTCCTCACAGACTCTAGAAAGCGAGGCTGAGCCCAAGATTTTTGTGAATACCAGTTCAAGCACTAAAGCACTCTTGACTAAAAACATAGTATTTTATAATCCATTAACCTAAAAAGCCATATAGGTGAGTGTCATCGTTTCCTTTTCTGCAGGTTTGGAACCTCATTGCATGAACGTTAAATTTTGTAATAATTTTGTGTTTTTCTCTGGGTATTATTTAAATTTTATTTAATTTCATGACCACTAAATGTATTTGGGATAGGTGAAAGATCTGGACACAGTGCATCACATTTGGGATGTGTTCATTTTGCTGGGAGAGCAATGACTGAAGCGGTCGCTCTATTTGCAGTCTTAAAGAACCAAAAATCTCTGTCAGTCAGAAGTTGCTGAGAAGCAAAAAGAAGGCTCTGCATCTGCTGAGAGGTGCTGGGCAGCCAGGTACAGACATACCATGGACATAGCTGGGTTTTGATGAAACTGTCTGGGTAGATCTTCACACACTGGATTTATATGCCCTGTTGGAAGAACAAGAGCTCAGGACTGCCCAGGATCTGCTTGAAATTCTCAATCCATTGTGTTGCATTTGAGCTCTGAAAAGATTTGAATATGTTTGACATGTCAAAGGTAGTTTGATGCCTAGTAAATGTGTTAAAAAGCAGAAAATGCACAGCTTAGCTTCACTTATTCTTTAGAGATGCTGAAAATTGAGAAAAAGCTTTAAAATACAGGGGAAAAAAAAAAAAAAAGATCTATGGAAAAGATGAAGGAAGGCATTGTCAGAGCAGACAAAAGCACCTCAGGAACACCAGATCCAGCAGCTCCTGGCCCAGAGCAGGGCTGTGAGGAGAGGTGAGGGCAGGAAACCTGTGGGTTGTCACAGTTCAGAGCAGGATGCTCTCAGACTCGCAAGACATCTCTTTCCCATCTCCAGTGTTTCTAAGCACGAGTGTCCCAGGTTACCTCCATTTCCTCTTACCTGCACATGAGGCTTAGCACCTTTCAGGATTTTTTTCCTTTCCTCTGAACATCTGCCTTAGGAACCCAAAGAGGAGGATCATCATCATGCCTGTTTTCATGTTGCAAATAGCTACTGTGCATGTCCTACCCGAGGTCAAAGCCAGTGGGACAGGAAGCAATGAGTTATTCTTTTCCAAATAGCAGCGTCATTAAAAAAATTGTAGCCAACTCTACTTTGCCCAAATGAGCAGGTCTTTTGAAAGCTCACATGGATGAATGACCCAAGAGAGCTCTGCTGTTGTGCTGCTAAACATGATCTAATTTTTTCTGGATCACTGGTTCCCATTTCATGTCAAGGATCGGTCTGGGGAGAATTGCCTTAGGATACATAGCTGAAAGACAGAAAAGCCCGAAAGTCGGTCTTCATAGAATCATAGAATCATAGGGGTTGGAAGGGACCTCAAGAGATCATCGAGTCCAACCCCCTGCCAAAGCAGGTTCCCTACACCAGGTCGCACATGTAGGTGTCCAGGTGGGCCTTGAATATCTCCAGAGAAGGAGATTCCACAACCCCCCTGGGCAGCCTGTGCCAGTGCTCTGTCACCCTCACCGTAAAGAAGTTCTTGCGTACATTCGTGCGGAACCTCCTGTGCTGCAGTTTCTGCCCATTCCCCCTTGTCCTGTCTCCACACACTGCTGAAAAGAGTCTGGCCTCGCCACTGTGTCCCCCACACCTCAGATATTTATAAACCTGGATCAGGTCCCTTCTCAGTCTTCTTTTCTCAAGGCTAAAAGAAGACCCAGTTCACTTAGCCTTTAGGGGAGATCCTCCAGGCCCTTCACCATCTTTGTGGCCCTGCACTGGACTCTTTCCAACAGATCCCTGTCTTTTTTATACTGGGGAGCCCAGAACTGCACACAGTGCTCCAGAGGAGGCCTCGCCAGGGCAGAGTAGAGGGGGAGGATCACCTCCCTTGACCCGCTGGCCACGCTCTTTTTAATGCATCCCAGAATGCCATTGGCCCTCTTGGCCACGAGGGCACACTGCTGGCTCATGGTCAACCTGTCGTCCACCAGGACACCCAGGTCCCTCTCTACAGAGCTCCTCTCCAGCAGGTCATCCCCCAGCCTGTACTGGTGCATGCAATTACTCCTTCTGCTCTGAACCTAGAGTACTGGCCCAACGCTGCAACAAATGAGGGCCCTGTGGGAACACAGCTCCCACAGCACTGCTTTCATCATCCTCCTCTTCCTTGTGCACAGCTCTGTCAAGAGGCTGTGAACTGCACCAGCATATCCAACTTTACCAAGTAACAGTGCCTTGAATGCCTTCATCCAGGTCCTGCTCCTCAGGCAGTCAGAAATGACTGTTGCACCCAATATGGCATCAGCAGTTGGTGGGGTCTGGCCAAAGTCTGTGTCCCCACAGAGGAGGTGACCTGGAGGCCTGGTGCTAGCTGGAGGAAGCAGAGAAGCAGCAGTCACTTTTGCCAGCTGTAGCTGATTCCCAGTCAGGACCAGATACGGAGGTAGCAAGGGCAGGGCTGTTCTGTAGCCCATCTTTGCCACAGTGAGGTCAAACTGGGCAGCCTTTTACTATCTCAGCCCAGGATCTGTTGCACACTGTCTAGCTACCCATTGCCAAAGCTCTTATTTTCTAACAACCTGCAAGGGAGAACTTGAGTCAGAAATGAGCACACAGGGCACAGTGAGCAGTGGCTACATGGTACAGACTGGAATTTGCTGTTTGACACAGGTTTGTTCATTTGACAAACAGCCTGAATTGCATGTTGTCTTTGCAAGACTGGGCTGTTGCCAAACACAGGCTTAGAAGTGAGTCAAGAACACCAGGATACATGAAATGCCTCACTGGCACAGCTCTGATATGAACTGTAAATAAAGCTGGACATTTATTCTTCACCTGGTTCCTTAACTCATCCATACAAAACTAGATTCTCCCTTTCAAGCCACTCCTACATCTGGGATCCCCTTAACAGCAAAGTGCAAAATTAATTGCTTGTAGGGAACAAACGTGCGTAAAGGACAGCAGAGCTCAGGAGACCATGCCCAGCATGCTCCCTGTTCTGTGACACTGGGATGTGAATTGTTTGAGAGTAGGTCACAAGTTGGAGCTAAGATCTCTTCCCTGCCTGTTCCTTGTCATGTCTGATCCTGGCCAAGAGAGATTCCAGGTTTGTGCAACACAGTGGCAACAAATTTTGATGGCCCTAAGACAGAGGTCCTGGAGTTGGCAGTAGTTGTTGCCACATATTCTCACCAGCAGTGCCAGGCTTTTCTGGGAGTACTGGCAGTGCCTTGGCTCATCTTTCGTCCAATGGCTGTGTGCCCACCTCTGTCTTCAAGAGGATGGACCAGGCAATCTGTCATGTCACCCCAAAGCTCTCCATGGGCTGCTCTCCATGCCAGAGTTCCTCAAGCCCTAGCTCAGTCTGTGCTTAGAAAGGAACACTGTGGCCAAGAGGGCATATGGGCAGTGCTCTGGTTACAGCACTCAAAGGACTCAAAGGCTCCAAACAGGTCCTTTATTCACTGAGAGAATGCTCCGGTCCATATCTCACCTCTCAGGTATATTTCGCTATTTCAATATTTTGATGCATCTTTAATGAATGGAAAAAACACAGATTTCATCCCACCTCTGGCTTCAGAAAGGGCAGTTTGACTGCTCTACTCTCATTCTTCACGTCACAGGCAACTGTCAGTCCAGCATCACTTGTTTGAATGCCACATCTCAGGCATGTCCTTGGCGCGGTCATCTTTACACCATTATCTCTTTCTACACAGATCCTGCAAGATTCATCTGCTGCTAGAGCCTCTTTTATGAAAGTACCTGTCAAGAGGCTCAGGTCAGCTCTTCTTCCTGCACCAAAGTTTCCCAGTATGTCATGTGTGTGTGACACCTTGAAAGATATTTATGGAAGGTCATAATATTGCAAACTTTTACTAAAGTAATAGAAATGCTGACAATTTCTTTTTCTTCTTCTTTTATTTATTTATTTATTCTGCTGCTGGTAGGTGTGCAAGAAGGTAACAAAGTGTAAGACTCATTTTGTACATAGATCAAATTAAGACAACATTTAATTTACTAATTCATCATTATTAAATGATTATTTT
This sequence comes from Callipepla californica brunnescens, assembly GCA_023055505.1. NCBI lineage: Eukaryota > Metazoa > Chordata > Aves > Galliformes > Odontophoridae > Callipepla > Callipepla californica. Next base: position 941,653 of record JALIRH010000014.1, read on the forward strand.
CTATTCCTTGAACGATTCTTCAAAGTTCCTGGATGGGAAAAAGCACGGGTCACCTTGTGCCTGGCAGCAGGGCAGGCCCCAGGTTTTCTCCCACGCGTAAGTACAGTGGGAAAAGTTTGTTGGGGGTAGGGAGGAAGAGATCTGGATAAAATTTACAGCTGTAGCTGTTCATCTCACCTGGCAGGGCAAGAGAGATGGAGCTTCAGGCACTCTCTGACTTTGAGAACTACCTCTTTTAGTAAAATCAGGCTTGTCTGATCATTCCTACAAGTGTTTGCTCCTCCCACTGGGGAGCCAGGATGTGATGGCTACCATCCAGCTACAGGAGGCACATTAGGACAGGAAAATCAAGTGTCCAGAGAGGAGATGAACTGGGTTTTGTCATTCAGAATCATTAATTCCCCTTCCCCAGCCTTTCATGCTCTATTGTGTCATCCATATTGTGGGTCAAGGTCTTCCAGGCATCTGTCAGCATTGTGTGCCCAGAGCAAGTGCCAACCACATGCTTTTCCTGTACTGCAGTGCAAAGGCAGCGCCTTCAAACAACTCCTGCAAGAGGCAGGTGGCAGTGCACTGCCCATAGCTGTGTGCTGGTCAGGCCCTGGGGCAGGTGGGGACATCCATGCACCAACCAGTCAGGATGTGCAGAGCAGCAGCTTGTGAGGCATCACACTCCCATCCTCCTTGCCCAAGAGCAGAAAACACTTTCCATCCGTGCCATGGTGCTTGATTCACAGCCTAGCATGAACTCTGGGTAAGTTGTAAAGTCAAACATGGTAGGACACATGTTAGCAGGTTGAACCATCCCTGATGTGAGTGCCTGCAACAAATGTCAGGTTGGTTTCCCATCTGAACGACTATCTGATATTATTGTTAGTGTTGCTTCTGCCTTTTAAGTGCCTCTCTTTCCCGGTTTCCAGCATCTCCACATTCAAAACCTGGGGAAATAAATCTGGAATGAAATCATTCAAATTATGTCTTTACAACTATAATGCTCTGCTGGGCTAAAGAGGAAACTGTTTGGAGCTGGAGTAAGTTCACTGCCTCCTAAATGGAATTATAGCGTGGTTGACATGTATTACATTAACATGTATGGGAGGAATGCCATCCAGAGGGATCTTAAGAAGCCTAAAGAGTCTGCAAACCTCGTGAAGTTCCTTAAGGCCAGGTATAAGGTGCCTCAGCTATGTTAGGACAATCCCAAAACCACAAATACAGGCTGAGTGGAGAACGGGCTGAAAGCAGCCCTAAGGAGAGTAACTTGAAGGTCTTGGTTAATGAGCACCTCAACATGAGTTGGCAGCGTGCGCTTGCAGCCCAGAAGGCCAGCAGAGGGGTGGCCAGCAGGGTGAGGGCTCCACTCCCACGGGAACCTCAGCTCTGAGGCCATGAAGAAGGACATGTAACTGTTTGAGTGAATCCAGAGGAGGCCACAAAGATCATAAGAGGGCTGAAGTATCCCTCTGTAAAGAAAGGTTTAGAGAGTTGGAGTCATTCAGTCTGGAGAATAGAGAATGCTCAGACCCCAAAGCTTTTCACTACCTAAAAGGACCTGCAAGAAAGCTGAAGAGGGGATTTCTCACAAGAGTATGTGGTTATTGGACAAGGGTAATGGTTTTACACTGAAAGAGTGTAGGTTTATTTATGATATAAAGAAAAAATATTTTATGGTAGTGAGGCACTGGTCAAGACTGCCCAGGTACCTCCTCCCTGGAAGTGTTGGACAGAGCTTTGGGCAACCTGTTCTAATGAGAGATATCCCCACCAATAGCAGGAGGGTGGAACTAGACAGCCATTAATGTTCCTTCCAACCCAAACCATCCTATGATTCTATGATTTCCTGAAATCAAGAGTAGTCTCTATTCCAAATGCCTACAAGGCAGCACTGAGGAGATACCAGTTGGTATTTGAGTTACCTTTCCATGCAAGCAGTGGTGGTGATAAAAAAAGTACCCGCTCTGGTTTCCTGCGTCCTAGAACACCATTCTGTGGTAGTTACACTTCCTTGACTCACTTACTCGAGCCACTTCCCAGCAAAGAGACCAGGATCTCTGCAGATGCCTGACAAGCTAGTGCAAAGGAGTTGCTTTTGTCAGAAGCTTTGACTAAGTGCACACTGAGTTAGGTTTGTGGATGATACTAACTTAAAAGGTGTCATGGTTTTACGATTCTTGGTACTGGTATTCAACATAATAACATCATGTAGTGTATTAAGAGTTGAAGAGTTAATGCTCCAGCTCCATGGATCATCAATAGCTATGGGTATATGTAAGGCAAATAACCCCCAAGAATAGCATCCAAAAGAAAATAGTACAAAAGGTAATATATTTTTTGGAAGGCTTAAGTAGATGGTATACAAATAAATAGTAAAAAGAGAGTGGCTCACCTTGATGATGGTTGAGGATCACTGATAACTCCACTAGGGAGGGATCTCCAACCAGAGACCCTACCCTAGTGATGGTCAGCCCTTAAATGGGGTCTTGGGAGACGTGGAGTCAAACTCCACCCCTTCCAATCACACTCACTTGTGCCCCTGCAGCTGACTCAGTGCTCGCCTCAGGTGATCAATCAGTGGTTCAGGCTGTGATTCAACAGTTCCCATACAGTATACTTGCCTCAGAAGAGAAGAACTCCATTCCCCAGAGCACTGTGTGATGCTTTGCATTTTTACGTGTTTCTGCTCAGAGGGAAAGATAAAAACTGTCTGCGGTCACGGGACATTCTCTTTCCTTTGGGATCACTCAGCAGTGGGTGCTCGCTGCCGTCTCGCCTGCAGTGTTAGCATAAGGCCTTCGGTTTATAGGATACTCTCTTGCTCATTTTATTTGATTCATTAGCCTCAATTCCAATTATATTGTATTATATTGTGTTATTTTGCTTTCTGATATCTTATTTAGTAAATTAGCTTTCCTCCTCAGATCGTTGCCACTGTTTTGTTCCTAGGCCCATCTCCCATTTCCCTTTCCCCTTTCCTGGGGCATGGGTCTGTGGGTCCCCCGCACCAATTGTCACGGAACCGGGCTGAACCCGCCCAGTAAACCATTGACAAAAGGCATTATCAATTCCCTTGGGGGTAGAGAGGCCTTACAGAGAGATACTGATAGATTAGAGCACTGGGCAATCACCACTCATATGAAATTCAAGAAGAACAAATATTAGATTCTTCACCTGGGACAGTGGATGTACATACGTACATCCTGCATAAAGGGATCTGGGCACTTAGGTTAATGATGAGCTCAGTCAGCAGTGTGCCCTGATAGCCAAAATGGTCAACCAAACCCTGGGCATGCGTGAAGTTCACTGTAGCTAACTGGGCCAAAGGTGTGACTGGCTCAGCTCAGCCGTGGTGCACTCTCACCTTGAGTACTGTGTGCAGGTTTGGGTGCTCATAAGACTCTTAGGGAGTATCCAAAGGAGGGCTACAAAGATGGGGAAGGTTCTGAGGGCATGAGGTAGAAGTGGCTAAGATCCCTTGGTTTGCTCAGCCTAGAGCAGAGGAGGCTGAGGTGAAGACTCATGACAGCCTTCAGCTCCTCACAGGGAGTGGAAGGCAGTGCTGAGCTTCTGCTCCTCTGGTGGCAGCAACAAGGCCCTAAGGAACAGCATAGAGCTGTCTCAGGGGAGGGACAGGATGGGGTTAGGAAAGGGGTCTGCCCCAGAGGATGGTGGGCATGGCACAGGCTCCCAGGGAACGGCTGCAGCACCAAGAATGTTCAAGAATGTTCCAGAAGCATTTGGCCAATGCTTGTAGACATGTGGTTTAACTCTTAGGTTGCCCTGTATGGACTCAGGTGTTGAACTTGATGTTCCTCACAGAACCCTTCCAGCTCAGGTTATTCCATGATTTAATGATTCACATTAATGAGTCACATTAGGAAAAGACAAGATGGACAAGATGCGCCATGTTCAAAATTACTCAAGCACCACTCTATCAGTCAAAAATGAATGAGAGCAATTGCTAAAAATACAAATTTATGATCACTATCTGATGTTTCAATGTGCATATTGTTTTAAAATGAGCACAGAAGCACAAGAGAGAGTGGGATTGGAGCTGTCGCCATGTCACAGGATCACAGAAGACCTTGCTGTCTGCTGGCTGCCATGTTAAAGCACTATTGTGTGTATAAGGATCAGCAGCAGGTTGAATCATTTCCTGAGCTATGTTTCTAATTCCTCATGCTAAGAAGGAGAGAGGTAGAGATGGAGGGGAGAGAGGCAATGCTAATCTAGACAATTTCCTCCTCCTCCCCTCAAAAAAAAAGGGCTTTGCATCTCACCAAGGTAGAGAACATCTGTTTCTAACTTCTGAAGCAGCATCCATTTGCTATTAGGTGTCACCTTGGTGAAACCTCTGCCCCAGATAAGATTTCTGGTGTGACTCACACCAATGTAGTCATTTTATCAGCGTGCTTTATTTCTCCCAAAGCAGAAAACAAATTACCAGGAACATACTACTCAAAACCACACATGCTATTTCTCCTGTAAGGAAAAGATGCATATAAATATACTATAGAAAAAAAAAGAAAAAAAAAAAGTGGCGGGCAGAATGACTTGCTGTTGAAGCAGCAGAGTGCATGATGTGCTGATGGCAGAGCCCCTGGGGACAACAGGCTTCTGACGAGCTGGGGCCCTGCTATGCGGGGAGCAGGGCGGGGGGTCTCCTGTTCCAAAGCTGAGCCCAATCCCTGCAAGCACAGGGACACCGGGGATAGCAGCCTCTGCAGGAGCATGCCTTGGGGAGGACAGGAATCCTGCCCTGAATATAAAGTGTAACATTCATTTCTGAAAAAATTTCAAGTGGTGTTTAACGTAAATGCTAGATAGGTTTGCTAAACAGGAACCTAGTGCTGAAAGCATTAAATTAAATACCATGTGACTTAGCATGCCAAACAAGGAAGACTGGCAAATGAGAAATACGAGATTAGATTGCATTATTTATACTCTCATTTTTTTCAGTTTTCAGCTCCTAATAAAGAACAAACGTATGCTGTGCTTAGAGGAGCACATGGTGTGGCCAGACTCTGTATTTGCTGCTACTCTGCCTTGGCCTTTCACAGGATTTTTGCCCCCCAGCAGCCGCTGACCTGCTGCCATCACCGGCCACACACCTGCACTCAGGCTGAGTGCCAGGGCTGGACTGCACCCACAACAAGGCCACTCTGTGCCCCCAGTCCTGCCAGGTTGTGGGGCAGCGTGGGCCTCACTCCGCCGTGCCAGCCAGCTCCCCTGTGCCGGGCCTGGTGCCAGGCTCCTCTGCTGCCTCCCAGCCTCGTCTCACCGGGGCGCTGGGCCTTGAGGGTGCCCATGGCCTGCGTACAGCCCGGCTGCACACAGTGGCCTGCAGGCGCAGCCTCTAGCCTGGGGCACAGGGCTTTCCTGCAACTGAAATCTAAACCAACCCACACAGTGTGCGCTCAGCCTGCCCAGAACTGTGTTTGACTGCCTTGAAGGGTGGTGTTTTGCCTCTCTGCAATCATTTTCAACTCAAAAAATACCTACATATACACACAGCCCAGGACTCTGGGAACAGTGGCTATTCAGTACTGCTTGCTGCAGGGCTTTCAGCCCATAGCCTCCTGTCCTGCTTCAGCAAATAATCATTAGCTTGGGACAGTAAGGAGCAGCGTTGTGATGTGGAGAGCAGAGTGCTGGAAAACCTTAGGGAGCGCTCCTGTCAGACCTCCCAGGGACATCCATGTTTTGTGTCTTCCTCAGAACCTAATTTAAAACAAAAAGACACATTAAAATTTTTGCTTTGGGAGATTTTAAAGAACAGCACAAACTGAAGAAGCGTCTGCCAAAATTAATTTTCAGCATTAAAAATCAGCACTGATAAGAGCCATCTTAGATCAAATAATTTATTTCGTAATTCCATGTAAACACTTCAGCTGTACTAGCAAATACAATGCTTGCTGTTCTTTCAAATAGATCATTCAAAAAATAAGACTCTATTATTAATGGCAGGTTGACTAGAGATTTCCATACTACTGTACAACGAGGAATTTGTTTTCTAATGAATTTAACATCTTGATTTTTCTTGTTCTGCTTTTGCTTTACATAAAGCCCAAAGGACACACACTTGAACTGCTCCCTGCTGATGCCACTGCTGACTGTAGTGTACTGGGGAAGGTACGCAGGCAAATCCTCCCATCCTGGCACTGGCATAAGCTGATGTGAAAGTGGGGTGGCAGAACTTGTAACAACACTGTTCAAAAACGCACACCTCTTTGATCAGAAAACTGAAAATAAATTGTGGAGAGCTTCTCTTTGGGATGTATAAAAGCAATGAACTCCATTGTTGGCATTTACTTAGAAGCGTTAACAGCGCACATACATATATCCACAGTGTCTGGAAAGCATACTACGAACTGAAGAAAACAGTAGTTCTGAGGCTTGGTACACCAGTGCACTAAAACCAAAAGAATGATACCTTCTTACATAGTCAAATGAAAAATAAATATCTTTATTTTCTGCCTAATTTATTTGTTTTCAAATAAATTTTAAATAAATCTGTACAAAGTATACTGTTACAGTATATATTCGTAAGTTAACTGAAATGCCTAAGTGTAACAACACTACAATAAAGCAGAATAGATTGGCACATCTCTAATAAAGATTAACTTTTCCACTCAAAACATACCAACTTCCATGAAAACTGATGATGTCTTTTGATATCTTTAAGCAAGTTATGTTGCAAACATATTACAGATGAATTCTCCTCTGTCTCAAAGTCACTTGTAATAGTTTTTTAGAGAAAGTGAAAATCTTTGTACTGTTAAAGGGACACTATCAGGTTAAAAGAGAGATTTGTGTGTGAAAAAAAAAAAAAGCAAATTTGTGAAGAGAAACTTCAATATAATTTTAAATTTTACACACATTTATCCATCTTGACAATGGTTATAACCAGTGACAGGAACGGGATCTGTCCCCTGCAAGGCCACAGCGTGCAGCCGCACGCCTGGTGAAGGCAGCCCCAGGCACAGGCCTGGAGCAGCAAGACCCCTGTCCCGCATCTGGACAGTGCCTCAGATGGGCTACACAGCTGCAGGAATACTTTGAGCCAAATAGACAAACTAGCAGAAAAAATGTTTTCCCCTTGTGACTGAGATGGAATTAACACACGTAGGCCGAGGAGGTGAGTTTTGCTTTTTTTTTTTTTTCTTAAAGCAAGAACCTGATGTTAAACTGAGAGTGTCCCTTTGCCCAAAATAAAGACTTCTGTACTTTAATACTGAAGCAATCTTACACGCTATGAACAGGGCACAAAAGCCATTTTCATTTCAAAATTCCAAGTTTTCAAATGACATGACCCAACTTTCATGAGCTTCTGAAATCTTGTACTATTTCATTAGAAGTTCTGAACCAGGAATCAAGGGATAAATATTACAGATTAAGAGTGAGAATTTTCTCTTTATTCTTAATCTTTCCAAGGTTAGATTAAATCAATGTTTACATGCTGAAAGTTAATCTTACATTAGAATGCAGTTCAGTATTGGCTGCAACATAAACTTATAAATAAATCAACTACAATAGATTGAACTCTGTTAAATATTTCTAAGTTAATAAAATATTGACAGTATTATAAAATTACAGTATTTACAATAAGAAAAAATCTGGACTAATATATACCTTTAACAGATCTGTCCTCCGATTTGGGATTGCCACGGAATTATGAATATATGAACAATTTATTATAAAGTTGCATTGCAATATAATTTTTCCATTAGAACTAGAGATGGTAATCTATCACTGCCTTTTAAAAAGTAAGTGACTTCTCATGATGGGGTGTAGCTTTTGAGTACCAAACTGGTAACAGGAGTCCTCCGCAAGACGTCTGAAGATAAGGTGGGACCAGCCTCAACTGCTCAGATTAAAGTTGTATTAGAGAACTGCCAGCAATCAGAACCACACAGGCTGCAAAAGGGGAGGAAAGGTAGTTTTCAGCTCAGAGTATACAGCTGGAAGACTCCCGTCATTATGGATTCCAACTAAGGCTGCAGGAGCTTTGATCTGCTCTATGGTGCAAAACCTTGTCTTTTGTTTCATTAAGTTGTTCTTAAAGGGACATAGTTAGGTTGCAGCTATACCAGAAAGACTCTTGCCAACCATGCATGACAAAACCAAACCAAGCATTTGAGATGCTGTTCTGCTTGCTCTATAGAGGTTGCATTTTTTGGCTTGGAGGGGTTTTGATTATGATTTTTTTTTTTTTTTTTACATTTTGTTAGTTCAAAAGGAAAAAAAAAATGTCTGGGACCATGCAGTCAACTCGTTTTCTGTTCCTCACCAGCTTCACTGTTTCACAAGTATAGCACTGTACTGCTGTGTTCGGGTTGCAAACTCTTAGAAATAAAGGGAGTCTTCAACTCTCCCAAGCTGATTTGTCATAGTATAGACCAAATTTTGAAAATTACCTAAATCAATTGTAGTCATTGAACCACCAGCTGCTCTTGTAGTCCCAAATACCTAGCAATGTCCTTTTAAGGATCAGACTTTTCACCTGCCTTTTTCATCAGCCTTGCAGGAAGAATTTACAACTATTTTAGGATGGACAACATTCAGATTTTCTCCCTCCTCCCCACTTTATGCTTCTTTTCCAAAACAGAAGCCTTGCTTTCTAGCAGAATATAGAGAAAAATGAAAACAAAAAATCAAAAAAAGACATATCCATACTCTGTTCCCACCCTCCATTCTCCCCATCCTCTCCACCGTAAAACCAAAATATCATTTTGCAGCATATACTTTTGGAGAAATTACTTTCCAAGCCCAAGCCTGAAGAGGCTTTGTGAGACATCTGCCCACAGGCTCTGGGAAGGTGAACCACATCATGCATCTACAGGAATTTCTACCAGCCCCATACCAGGCAGACAGGAACACCGCTGTCCTTAAAAGCAGACTTAAAAGTGTTAAATAATAATTTGTAAACTTCAATCTACGTTACCAAGAGAAGGCTCTAGGTCCTGCAGGCTCCATTTCCAGAGTTGCAGAGCAGGAAAACTAGAAAGAAAGCTTGGTACCTTTCAATCACCTGCCAGTTTGTACTGGGGGGAGTGGGGAACAAGAGAGACAAAATGACAACTGACCTTATAAACAAAGGTATGTTTAGGGCTTCTGGTTTCAGGAATAAACCGATATTTACTGGTAAAAGTCTGCCAAAAAACAAAAACAGAAACACAGGATTACTGGTAAATATTGGTTTATATGGAGAATAAAAAAAAATGTCATAGTGCTCCCACTCTCCACGCGCCAGTGGGATGTATTGTGGGACTGTGCTGCGGGCAGAGGCTGAGGGCTGGCCCCAGGCACCCTGCATTTGCTGGCAATAGGGACAGGGACACCTCAAACCAGAAGCCATGTGTGCACCGCAAAATCAGGTCTCTTTTCTTTGCTCTTCTCAAACCATGCACTGCTTTCCAGGCCCCTTCCCACCCTCCTCCACAAGATTGCTGCTCACCCCACAGCCCTACAGTGTCTGTCTGGCCAACACCACCTGGCAATGAGTTTACATAATATGGTATCTCACCGCGAAGGCTGCTTGTGCCTCAGCCCCTAGGCCATGATGGGTCATCTGCGCCATGAGATACCATAAAATATACAAGGCTGAGTGAATATTTGAAATGAAGCATTTTCTTGTAAGTGGCATAAACCCATTCATTTTATTTACATGCTTATTTATTTCCAAAAATAGAGTTGGTCCACACTGGACAAGAGAAATCAAGAAGCCATACAGTAGAAGAGTTAAAAGTCCAACATTAACCAAAGTACAATGAAATTCCAGAATTCTGTGGCTGTTGTACCACAGAAACATACATGAGCCACACAGACATTTGTACATATAGCATTATATTACCAATAATATTTGCAAACATGAGGTCAAGATGGCTAAGAAGCCAGCAAAACTAAACCATGGGCAATGGCTGAAAAGAAGCAGGTATGAGCAACCAGCACTAATGTGGGAAAGAACACCGCCCTCCAGGGACTTCGTGTCACTCTGTGTTTTCTCAACCCAAAAATGTCCCAATTCCCCTTTCCTGGGATCAACAGGCAGGGAGCATGCTGCGGGCGCCAGGATGGTGCATGGCACCATGGCACCCCCAGCTGCCTGTGCCCAGTGCAGAGCCCACCAGCGGCTGCCCTGCACCTGGACCCAAAGCTGCATGCTTTCTGCCCAAGTTGGGCACAGCTGTGGGTCAGGGCCTTCATCCCACCCTGCTGCAGCCCAAACTATGTTAGTACCTTGCGCTGCTGTGGCCCAAGAACACCCAGAGAAGGGAGCCCTGGTGCCTGGGGTGCACTGCCTTTACAGAAGGGTTTCCCTCGCTCACTGGGGGCAGATGTTCACTCTGGGAATGCACATTCTGTAGACCTTCCCTGGAAGACTACAAATAATCAAGCCTAAATGGATTTATAGGATGAGAAGGGGTAGTATCTGACAGATGAGCGGAGTGATTTTTACTCAAACAGTTTAACATTTTACATGACAAAAAAAGCTCAGATACTTGATCAACAGAAGAAAAAATGGAAAAGATGCATTATCTCTGTGTTATGGCCTAGTTTATCCAAGTTTTCCAAGGACCTCATCACAATAATACCTCAGTGTCACCAAAGGATGGAAAAATAGATTTAAACCTGTATCTTTCAGTTAATAACTTTCAACTAAAAGCGGAGTGGGCTTCCAGCCTCCACATTTGGGCTCTCCCACAGGGAATCACTGCAAGTAAAACAGGGAAGACTGATGTAGCACTGCTGGTACTTCTACAACCACCCAACCCACCACTACATTGGGCAGAAGCACATAAAAGGGTATAAATTCATTCCCATTTTTATCTTTGACATTCAGATTATTAGGCCTAGTCCAATGTGAATGCTAGTATAGAGTTAATTTACAGAATACTAATGATAACTGTCAAAGAAGACTTAAAGGCAAGTATACTCAGTACATTTATAAAAAAAATACCTTTACCAGACCTCTGACAGAACTTGAAGCAGCCACACAGTTTTCTAAGTGGAAGGACAGCCTTTAGTAGAAGTCATTATTATCATCTGAGCCAAGAACAGACAACTTTTCTGCTGATTTGGAACATTTCTAACCTCAGATGTGAAACATATTTTTAAAAAAGGTGGGCCTGATCCCATGCAGTTGGATATGCACAGCACTCCCCTGTGTAACTCAAAGCCCAAATTCCTAAAGAGAGCACAAGAGATTTTGCATTTTCTTACATCAAACAGCTACCATGCAAGCATACCATGATGTTTTTATACTGTGTACTCCAAAGTCAGCTGATATAATTTCACTAGAGTTGAGCAATATAATGAAATTGGTATTTCTCAGGGAGGGGGACAAAGGTTGTGTCAGTGACAACTGCCAGCTTACCAAGGGAAAACACCAGAGGAACAATTTGGGAATGCAATGAACTGTATTACATGTGAGTTTAAACACAGCAGCCCCTAAGACATTAGCACCTAAATCTGTAATACACAGTTTATTTCTATGGCACCTTCAGTTCACTTAGTTTTTCTGCCCAAAATCAGATGCTGAAGGGAAGACACTCTTCCTCTTGAATGAGCAAATCATTTAAAGCCTAGCAATATTGCCAGAGCATCACAAACTTTTTTTGTTTCTTCTCAGTCTGTCACCTTACCTAGCAGAGGCTGGTCCCTGCTGCTGTAGACTGCCAGCACCCAGCTTTGTCATGCTCCTCTGAGCCTGGGGACTCGTCAGGATGTTCAGACATTTAAGAAGCCTTAAACTGAACTAGAGCAGCAAAGGTTTGCTCCTGGTTACAGCAGCTCAAGTCCTGGGTCCCTTGGGAACAACACAGAGCAGGTCTGCATGCACATGCATACACATGTGTTGGCACCCTCAAGTACAGAGCTAGATAAGACCTGGAAAGGACTAGACAGGCCTTTCTCCCCACACCTTCCCTTTCTGCCGACTACCCCAACCAACAACTTTTAGGGTTTTGCTTGTTTTGGTTTGGCTAAGGTTACTGAGGTATGCCATGGGGTGTAGCAGTCTAAACTCAGGGTCAGGATTTGATCTGGGTCTGCCACATCACAGAAGGAATCTAGATGTCGTGCTGCCAAGTATTCTGCACTTATGTCTCCTCTTTGGCCAACCAGACTTTGACCTAGATGTGCTCACCAGATAAATCCAGTGAAAATCAACCCCTTTCCACCCTGCAATTCTGGTTTTGACAAAGCAGTGCTTTCCAGAGGAAACTCACTTGCTCGAAGTTTGCAGATCTGCTCAAGAAGTATCCATGCCTCCAAGCCCAGGAAACCTTCCATCTCCAGCCTGGACATCTAGCTTCCTTCTACCTTGAGCTGCTCCACTGATCAATATCAGCAGTAGCAAAACAAGGCATCCTTAATAAGTCTATTCTCATTCCACATGTAATTTTTAATACCTTCTCATGAGGATTTAAAAAAAAAAAAAAAAAAAAAAAAAACAACAACATCCAAACAAAAATTCCCTGATTCTCAGCATCCTGCTGTTTGCCAGCAGGTTAAAAGGTTTGGGCAGATTACCTGGAAAACAAAATCTTTCCTTGCAGAAAGTATGTTGCTTTCAACCTATTGTGTAATGAAGTGCAATACTACTTCAGCTACTCCTTTTCAAACAAGGAATTGCTATCTGAAAGGACCAGGTGCCTCTTGAACATGCATCAGAACAAAGCTGTGAAGGCATTCAAGCTGAGGGAGGGATGTTCCAAAAGTAATGCCTCCTATTTTGTTATGTCAGCTCACAAAGTCAGAGGAAGATGTTGGTGAGATGACAGTACAGGTTGGACATTTCATTTTGTTGCTGTGCAACAGATGGCAGCAGAGTTGTGGCCTGACAGAATGGCATTCGACATTGAAGTGCATATGGAAAAAACTCCTCCATGAGGAAAAAAAAATGGCACCCACTGACATTCATCAACACCTGCTGATTGCTTCTGGAGACTGAACAGTGGATGTGAGAATAGTAAGGTGGTGGATGGTGTGTTTTTGCAGTGGTGTCAGTGACAGTGGTCACTTATGCTGGCACAAATTTTTAAGAGCAGAGCATGCAGGCTCCTGTCCATCACTGGCAAAAATGCACAGCTAATGGTGCTGAAACAGTGTTTTGTAGCTGAGAAATTTCTCTATCAGATAGTGTTACTGTGCTCCTTGCATTCGTTGGACCTTCAGTGGAAATAAATAGGAAGCATTATTTTTGGAGCAACCTATGTATAGGTTTGTCATAAATCACAAAGCCATGACAAGGTTTTATATATATATATATATATATATATATATATATATAACCTTTATATCTATGAAGTAGAGCAGAATAAAAGTGTGCCTTCAATCCTCTGCTCAGCCTTCTTGCTTATACACTTAAAACACTATTTGTTCCCTAGGGTCTCCAGCTCTCCAAAACATCCATGCTAAACTGCTTAATTTCCACACATTTATTTTGTGACCTGCTGCACAGCATAGCTCTTCTAGCACAATTGGAGCAAGTTGGACCTCTGTCCTGTCAAAGAACCTTGCTGGACTCCAGAAGTCCCTTCTTTTATAAACATTTTACTGTTCTGTCTTACACTTCAACTCAGAAGCTACTTCATGACAGAACTCTGCCTAACCTAGGTGTCTGGAACATTTCAAGGTGTCTGTGGAGCTACCTTGACCATACTCAGAATTTTGCTTTTCTGATGTTCTCCTCTGCAATGTTTTACAATGCAAGACTCATTTTTAGTAAAGCGTCTTCCACCCCTGAGGATGCTGAACCTGTAATTGTACTGTGGTCACTGCTATTTAATTACTCAGCTGTAATTATACCTTGAACCAGTTCTTACATTTTAGCCCTAAATCAAGGCTATCTCTACAAGAGGCTGTTAAAATAAATGATTATTTAAGTAAATCAAGATGTTTGTTCACCAAAATGTTATCCAGTTCCTTCCAAAAACACCTGGCCACATAGCACGGATGTAGTTGAATTTACTTCTTCTACTGTGGTTATGAAGATGCACGAGCTTGGTTTTCCCCCATGACCCATGAAATCCATAAGCTTTTCCTTGTCTGGAATAGAAGATGACCCAGTACTTCTGTTTCATTACAATGTGAGATTTATCTCCGACACAGGTTGGCTGTGCAGGCACCACTATTCCAATTTCCTCTTGGATTTTATGGCGACTTTTAAATCGAGTGTTCCTTCTGACCTTTATGACCCACATATCATGTATAGATTGATGTCAGCCATCACAGTATTTTCATCATCTTCACCCTCACTATGCTTCAATCAGGCTAGCTATGTCAAGCTCTTTTAAAACCACTGAGCAGTCTACTCTGACTATTTTTATGTCATGTTTCCACACTGGCACACAGACTTCTTCCTTGTTTTGGCCACATGCCTGTTTCTCATTCAATCTCCAGTCCAACATCTGGTTGCTCTTCCAGCACCCACAGCTCTGCTTCCAGCCTCCCTGTGCCCCACGTGCACTGAAAACCACTCCATGCCCTACAGCAGAAATGGCCATAGATTTCAGGTGCACCTCAGCTCAGCCTCGAATGGCCTCAGCCTTCCCACAGTGCAACTTTTATCACTCCTCTCAAAACCTTGTCCACTTTCTGTGCCACCACTCAAGTTCCTCTTCAGCTGAAGTGGAGACCAGCCTCCATGGCAAAGTAATAACAGCTTACCGATTTACTCTTTCTGTTGTTTTCTCAACATGCATTAAGACTTTTGGAAAGTGGCACTGCAATATCGTGCATGCTGTCTTCTTCCCAGGCAACCAAATATAGCTTCTCAACTATCTCAGATTTTCATATACAAAGATGACAGCCCCAGCACTGCCCTAAGCGCTGTGATATCTTCCACAGACCATTTTTCCATATATCAGATGTACTGCATCATCATCAGGAGCGCGGCCCATACTTCCCTCCATCAATGCTCTGCATTTGTCCCTCCCAGAGCTGCTTCCCCAGCCGCCGGGCAGCACCTTTCAGCACAGAAAGAACCACACAGCCAAGGCTTGCACAAAATTATAATCTGCACCTTTAGTCCCAGCCAGTTCCGAGTCGAATTTCATCAAAAAGAAGTCAGTGCAGAGGTGAGGAAAGACCACGAGCACCTGCAGATGATTGAATTCCGTATTTTCTTCACCAGCTCAGCAACTCTGCCCTCAAGATGCTTTTCAGGAGCTCGCAGTACTGTCTAACACTGCTCCACTGTATAATCACTCACAAAGCGCATCCTTTTTACACTTCACCTTGTTGTAACTAGTGCAATTAAGCTGACATTCTTCAATTTCCATAATTAAACTAAGATTTTGACTTTGTGATCATATAAAGTCAATCTTTAAAAAGAGTCTGACTGATGATTCCTTTTTTTTTTTTATTACTTTTAACCACCAATTAGAGACCTTCATTGGACAAAATAAGTTACGCATGGCCTCTCAGCAACCTGCACAACTCACTTAGCAGGACTTCTACTGACAGATGAAGCTTGAAAGCCACTTTCTTTTTTTTTAATAAAATTGAAAGAGCCCCTGAACACAGCACTGTTAAAAGATGTATCCACAAACTAAATTATTTACATTCATGATAGTAGAGATGACAATTACACTAATATGCAGTGCTTAATTCAGAATTATTTATGCTAGAAAAATAATTCCCAATTTAGTCCCTGTTTCGCTCAGTGACCTGCTTGGCTGGTGCCGCTGCACTTCAGAAGCACCTGGCAAGAGTGACCACCCTTTATTATTCAAATAATATTTTTAAGAAAAAGAAATGTGATCTTGGTTATAACCCTGTACCTGGCTTCTCTTCTTCACTTCTGGTGCTGTTCACACAATGTTTTTCTCAAGTTGACCTGCCCACACAGCTCCTGATAAGCCAATGCTATGTTGCCAGATCTCCTCATCATCATTTGAGTGGGAGGTTTAAATACCAGATTTCACAAAATCCTTCATATACGCTTCCTAGCCCCACAATTTCTTGAAGCATTGACGTGTCAGTAAGCCTTCACGGTTTTCCAAGAAATGTGAAAGCTGGGCCTGCTGCTGCTGGATCAGTGCAGATGAAACAAAGTGCGCACCCTTGAGTCTCAAGGTAACACAGGCTGACGAGATGACACATGCACCCAACATGGCCTGGCTGAGTTTCTATGCTTCCATAAATACCAGAACAAAAGGCAAGCCTGGGAAAAGCACATTCCAAACCTCAAAAGACTACAGCACTAGAACCCACAGCTTCCACTGCACTCACCAACTATGGTGCAATCACGGAGAAGTAGAAGATACTCCCTTGTGAAACACTACAGCCAGTCCCACCCGGTGGTGTGGAACATGCCAAGCAGCAAGGCTAACCTTCAGATCACAGCGATGCCCTGACATGTCCCACCCAGACAGGTGCTGCCCAAGGCACACACGGCAACGTGCCTTTCTACCCAAGCAAAGGTAGAAGGAGAAAACAACTCTGTCCCCAGCCCATAACCAGAGCTAACACACTGGCTGAAGGGTGCTGCAGATCACACAAGCTCCCGGTGATCTGATCTTGATTCCTGATCAAGACATTCACCAGCAACAGAAAGAAAGATAGAAAAAAAATACCACTACCCATTTTCTCCACTCCTCACTCCCATCAGCATGATTACACAGGGCACGCATTTACAATGGGGTGATCAAGCCCATTGTCACCCAGAGAGCTGTGGTGCCCTATCCCTGGAGGTGTCCCAGGCCATGGATGGGCCCCGGACTCTCTGATATGGAGGGGCAGCCAGCCCATCACGAGGATGGGGCTGGGGGGCTGTAAGGGTCCTTCCAACCCAACTGCTCTGTGGTTCCACAGATACACAGCAGCCTCCTCCGGCCTCCACAGGAAGCATGCAACACTGTCCCAGCACCGGGTGCATCAGCATTGCTGGTGACACAAAGGAGCTGCACACACAGGAGATGTCTGTGCGTGCCAGCCCGCACCCTGGGCAACAAGCTCATCACCTTGAGCCACAGCTGCACCCCACATGACAGCGTGAGATACCTCTGATGGCACATACTAGCAGGACAGTGCCACGTGACAGCCAAACCTACAAAAATACTGTCAATGAAGACATGAGCTCTGACCCATTGACAGACACCAATGGGGACTGAGAAAACAGCCTCTTCACCACGCCCAGCAGGAAACCCAAACTCATTTGAGTTAACATGGTCATGCAGTCACCTTTACCAATAGCTCTCCATCGAAGTGAACGTGCTTACCAGCGCGGCATTTCGACATATAGAGGCCCAAACCTCTTGGAGAAGCACACACGTGGGTGTCCCCACAGCGGGTCAGCTGCCAGCAGCCTCTGGCTCCCAGCCTGCACCACCAAGGGGGACACACCGTCCTTTGCAGTAACCCCACACCTCACCACTCTGATCTGCAGCAGAAAGAGTGAAGCTTTTCTTCACTTCCTGCATATTTTGAGATAGTGTTTCAGACAAAAACCTCAGCCAGGAAGGCTCAGAACAAACCTCCAGTGCCAGCGCTGTAGTCAGCCCTCTTTTCACTTTGGTTTCCTACATGCCCTAAGCTTAGAGAAGACTAAGACATGTATTTTGCAAAGGTATGCTGTGCATACAACAGAGATTTGCTGCACAAGTGTGCTCCTGAGCCAAGCAATGGAGACAGGGGGACCCCTGCACTGCCCCATGCAGCTCCCTGAGCCCAGCCCGGGCATGCTGCAGTCCCGGCTGCTGGTGGCTGTGGGGGGCCGAGCTCAGGGCCTGTCTCCTCCAGACACATGCATGCCCACCATGTCCATCGGAACAGGGCTTCTCAGGCCATCCGGCCATTCACTCTGCCTTGTTATCATCAGCCAATGCTCAAAGCCAGTCCTCTTATTTTTCCCCACTTATCTCCAACTGGCGTTTACTGTGAAAACACGCCTCATTCCTTGTGAGAGGAATTCAACTCTACCTCTTCTGCAACATTCTGCCTCACGAGCACACAACTCCCGCTCTCACAGACTCAGCTCCAGCCCCGGGCGCTGCCCGACGCCGCGCGGCCCCGAAGGGGGCTGTGTTCCTGCTGTCCCTCGGCGCACGGCGGCCCCGGGGCTGGGGAAGAGGCTCCCGCAGCCTTCGGGCTCGGAGCTTAGCCCCCGTCACACCGCACACTCTCCGCAAGCCCGCCCAGACGCTCCGCACCGTCGGACGGCTCAGCCAAGCACGCAGACCCAGCGCTGCGGAGGGTCGGAAGGAGCTGCACGCTGCACCGGCTCCTTCCGCCCGGCCTCTCTCCCCGGCTCCGCGCCTTCACCGGTGGCCGCAGCATTCTCCGTGCCGCGGGCAAAGCCCGCACTTTTCCACTGGATTTCCCCAGCAACAACTTTTACACCGTCTCCAATGCAACAAAACATCCCGCGTGCTGGTGGTAGAGTAACTCTCGGAACAGCTAACAACTGGCATCAGGCATTCACTTCTGTGTGACATCCAGACCAATGGATTTGCGGTAGCTTCAAGAGATGCGTGGACCAGCGATGCTCGCGGCCCTGGCACTGTGCGTAAGCGGGACGCACTGCGCTGCCCTGCGGACTCGCAGCCTCGGCCTGTGCGTACCGCTCAAACAGTTCCGTCGGGAACCCAAATCCTCCAGAAAAGTAACAAAGAGGGGAAGGCGGTCTGAAAGCAGCTCCCATAGCAGACCCAGGGCAGCTACTTGGCACAGACAGAGTGAGAGCAGGGAAACGGCATCGTCCCGAGCCTCGAGCACACCTGCAGGGCTGTCCCTCCGGCGCAGGGACTCCAGATGCCAAAAGAGAGCTCTCCAGGTGCTGTCAGCCCGGCACCCTTAGTCATTTCAACACAGGAGATCCAACGCAAAAGGAAAAATGCCACGTCCTTCGGGTCCAAAGATCAGGCTCTGGTTAAAGCAGGCTTTTCAGAAATGTCACCGTTTGGAGAGCACACTGAATTAACCTTAACTAGCTGAAAACTATATATACACGTCTTCTTGCCACATTTGCAGCCCACACACAACAGTTTGCAGCTCCAGAGAGCTAACTCATGTGAAAGGAACCAGAGGAAAGGAACCATCGGCTCAGAAACGTGCTCTGGGATGAAATTATCTTTTATTGTTACAAGTGGCACAGGATTGTGCCAGCTTCGGGAATCAGGATAAAAATGGAAGTGGCTTGTTTACCTTGTCACTTGCATCAAAACATTTTGACAGCACTTTGCATAAAGCCAACTTCTCCATTCCGCCATCCAAAGTTCTGATCCTTCCACCTATCCTTGCACGTCAGAGAACAAAACCAAGAGAGCAAATCTTTCAGTGAGAGAAGTGTGTGCGCAAGAAGTGCAAAGCCTGGCACAGGGACATCAGCTTGCTGGGCTCCTGGTAAGACAGTCAACTGGCAGCAGAGCCCTTAGCTACATGTCTGCAGTGACAGCAGCAGGAAGGCAGCAGAGAATTGGAAGAAAAGGAAAGTTTGGGCAAGCCTGACAGAAAAGCAAAGCAAAGGGAAAAAAATAAAAAGTACGAAGCAGGATTTTAAAATTGCAATAAAAAAAACAGATAAATCTTTGATAGAATCCTGTTAGCAGGAAAACTTGCCAGCTTTGGGGGCAGGTGAGACCTCTCACCAAGCAATCCAAGCAGGGAGGGAGCAGAAGCAGGTTTTGAAGGAACAAAAAAGCATGCAATCAGGTGGCAATTTGCTTCTGCTCTCTGACTTCCAGCTCACCTAAGAGAAACTAAAGCTTGGTTCTGGCAAAAAAGAAAAACCAGGTTTGCTGGCTCTGGTTGCACTTTGAATTTCCCATTTCACAAGAATTCCCTGCAATTGTAAACCTGTTCTAGCAGTCTTGTACATTAATGTCAGGATTTCCACTTCCACCTCCCACAGCTTGGAAGCAGATGAGTCCATCCAACTGTGTCTGTGCCCTTCAGCACAACAGGAGGTCAGAATTGTAAGCAAGGAAAGAAACAAACTGCATAGGTGCTTGGAGGGAAGGGAAGGGAAGGGAAGGGAAGGGAAGGGAAGGGAAGGGAAGGGAAGGGAAGGGAAGGGAAGGGAAGGGAAGGGAAGGGAAGGGAAGGGAAGGGAAGGGAAGGGAAGGGAAGGGAAGGGAAGGGAAGGGAAGGGAAGGGAAGGGGGAAGGGGGGAAGGGAAGGGGGAAGGGGGGAAGGGAGGAAAAGGCTTTATCCATTCCACTTGGAGAACAGAGGAAAGCAGCGGACCCTAGAGGAGCAAAACCAGGTGTGCAAAGATGTTACGTGCAGCATTTCTCCACCTTAACAAAGAGCAGAGCTTTTGTTCTAGCATTTTAAATGCCGGGAACTGAAGTCCTCAAAAGATGATTTTAGCATTTGGGGGTACTAAGCTATATGAAGGTGGGAGAAGCGTGGAGCAAGGCATGCCAAAAATTTGAGGTTTTCACAAACCATAATGGAAAAAGTGCGGGTGTTTTTAGCAGAAACGCCTATCAACTGAATCTCTGCCGAGCGGCGTGGGGCAGCTGCACAGCGGAGCCGTACCAACACGCACCACGCTGCCTTTCCGCCGCTCCTTCCCCCCTAGCCTGCTCCTTAGGAAACAGCAGCACCGCACCGCAATGTACAAGAAATGAAATCAATCAGTACGGCTGGTAGATCCACTGACTTTTTATTACAAATGTACTTAATCACTTTACTTCAGAAATTTTAATTCAATCCCTATTTTCTGTACGCCAATACAAAGCAAAATCTATTTTACAAATTAAATGCCTAAAAATTTGACAAAAATATTAAAATTTGATGAAAAAAAAAACCAACAAAAACATTTACAATAGTCTTAAATCCCCTGTCAAGAAGAAATCCCGTCCCCTTCCGACCCCGCAGTCCCGTTCCGCGACATTCCCATCACTGAAGCGTCATCGGAACGTATTCCAGTTAGAGCACCACCGCCATCCGATCGCACGGCACCGACCGCCAACCCCCGATCCCTCATTTACATTAAAAGCTTGCATAGTTCGAAGGGACAAAGGTCACGCTGTAGCTAATCGTAAAAAACAATAAAATAAAATAAAAGGGGTTACGGTGCGATTCCGAAAGGCAACAAAGGCCACAACGGAATCACTCCCCAGAAGCAGCCCTCGCGGGGCTCCGAGAGGCTCCCCGCGCCCGCCCCGGCCCCGCGGGACGTGGCACTGTCAGCGGCGGCTCTGCTCAGCGCCGCCGTCGAGGCCGGCCGAGAGCGGGGAGCGGGCAGCGTGCAAACGGCAGCGGGGCCGCACGGAGCGGGGCTCGACGTGCACCGACCGTCGTCCGGCGCCTCCCGGCCGCGAAAGAAGAGGCAGGACCAAGAGCGGCTAGTGCTTTTTGTCCGGGTTTTTATTTAACTTCTCAGAGACAAAGCAGGTGTTTTTTTTGGTTGGTTTTTGTTGTTGTTGTTGTTGTTTGTTTGTTTGTTCTTTTCTCTTTTCCTTCCTTCCTTCCTTCCTTCCTTCCTTCCTTCCTTCCTTCCTTCCTTTCTTTTTCTTCCTTTCTTTTTCTTCCTTTCTTTCTTTCTTTCTTTCCTTCTTTCTTTCCTTCTTTCTTTCTTTCTTTCTTTCTTTCTTTCTTTCTTTCTTTCTTTCTTTCTTTCTTTCTTTCTTTCTTTCTTTCTTTCTTTCTTTCTTTCTTTCTTTCTTTCTCACTCTCTCTCTCTCTCTCTTTCTCTCTTTTTTTTAACTACAACAACAACAAAAAGATTTTGACTTCGGAGGACTATCCGTTAGTTTAGAACCACTTACAGGGAGGTCGCATTTTAGCTATTACTTGACAGCGTCCCTTTAACTTAGAAAAAAAGCAATGTCAGTATTGCAATGAGTTTCAAGTTTTCTTGTACGTAGTCGTTACAAAGCAGTTCTATCGTGCTCTTGGACCTATCCAACAAGACATTTAAAAGCACATCACCGAAGAAAATAAGGCATGCTGCTCAGGAATTGGGGACCTTGGCACATTTGAGCATACTGTCCTTTTGAGAAACAACACATATGGTCAAATATACCTCGCTTCTCCCGCACCAAACTGAGCTTTCTGCACTTTGTTTTAAACACTGACGCGTCGGAGCCGTGCTAAGGCGCCGAGCACCTCCGGGAACAGGAGGAAAAAAAAAAAAAAAGAGGTGGTAGAAGAAAAAACAACCAAAACAAAACCAGAAAAGCGAAAACAACCCAAAGCAATCCCAAATCCCACAAACCTTTACAGTCATTTACTCTCTCATTATCATCATTCGTCAAGTCCTAGAAGGAAGGGGAAGACAAAAACCAACAACGCCAGAAAAGCCCCAAGGCCGCACGGACGGACGCACGGGGAGCTCCGGCCCCACTCCCCGAGGGCGGTCCCGCCGTGCCCCGGCCGTCGCACCGCCGGCACCGCACCCAGGGGGGAACGCCGGGGGTGCGAGCAGCGCTGCGCGGCACAGCGCGGCCGTCGGGGGGCGGAGCCGCAGCCCCCGCTTCGCACGCAGCACCAGAACAACGGGAAGAAACGCAGCGGGAGCCGCCGACCGGCACCGCCTGACCATGCCGACACGCCATTGAGAACCGTTCCGAATGTCACATTATGAGCTTGGTAAGCTTATTCTACTGCTCGTAAATAGGAAAGTGCACGAGAGCCATTTTCAACATTTCCAGTGATTGTTAAAGAAACACCCAACGCCCGAAGTCTCATCGATAACTGCGAACACCGACGGGGAGGGTGTGACACGAAGGGAACAGCTTTGACACTCACAGTACATTTCCAAAACAAGGGGGGCGGAGGGGGGTGGGGGGGAAGGGGAAGTGAAGGAATTACAATTTTCAATGGAAATAGCAGACTGCAGAAAACAAACTCCTCTCACCGAGCTCCGTTCTACCCCCGTGCCCACCCCAAGCAGGGCAGGGCCCAACGCTGCCCACCGAGCTCTGGCCAACGACTACAGTTGTACTGCTTAAGGCATCTTTTGTTTATAACATCTTCTCTTCACTCATCACGATGATAGTCATGCAGCAGTTTAATGATAAAAATATATTAATATTTTACTATACAGCAGCAAGAAGTTAGTCAATTAAAAGCACACCAAATTAAAAAAAAAAAAAAAAAGATAAAAGAAAAAAAATCCACCTGTAAAAGTCTATTATTACAAATCATTTCAGTTTGGAGCTCGGCCCGCGTGCGGGGCTGGCAGGGCAGCACGGCACGGCGCGGCACGGCACGCAGCACAGCCTGCCGCCCGCCCGGCCCCGCCGCACACCACCTAAGTGCTTAAAGTACACAGAGTAAAAAAAACAAACAGATTATGAACAATACAGAAACATCTCATATACACAACAATGACAGTACGCCTACGCAGCTGTAAACGAAACAGGTGCAGAAAAATATTATGGGAGGAAATC